>JAOYMU010000077.1:63197289-63221950 GCA_025802295.1 Psammodynastes pulverulentus
AATAGGATACCATGGTCGATGGTATCAAAAGCCGCTGAGAGATCTAATAGGACCAGGACCGAGGAGTAACCTTTGTCTTGGGCCCTCCAGAGATCATCCACCAACGCGACCAATGCTGTTTCCGTTCTTTCTGTCCCAATATTTTTCATTAGCATGTCTGATGTTCCATTTTCTTATGAGAATCAATTCCACTTACTTAAGTCATGTTAGTTAACTCATTATTCCATATTGTACTACAAATAATTCAAAGAGATTTGCTTCACCACCAGGTAGTCCTCAACTTAGGACTGGAACTTGTGTTGCTAAATTATCCAGTCCTTAACTGAATTATCACATGATCACACCTGATTTTATTACCTTTTTTCCATGATCATTAAGTTAATCATGTGGTCATTAAGCAAATACAGGTTCCCCCATTGAGTTTGCTTGCCAGAAGGTGGTTAGGAAGGTCGTGAACCATGTGTCCCTGGGGTGCTGCAATTGTAACTACATGCGGGCTGAATCGCAATCTCGTATAACTGTGGAGATGCTGCAGTGGTCATAAGTGCAAGGACAAATCGTAAGTCACTTTTTTCAGCACCGTCATAACTTTGAGCGGTTGCTAAACTGACAGCTATAACACAAGGAGTAACTGTAGTTATACATTAATCCTTATATTATATCAACCTGGCCTCCTTTCCTGTATTTAAATCTTGCTTTGGAATTGAACATTAAATTTCATTAAGAGAATGATTTGATACAGATCTTGGGTAAGGAATCTTGCCATTTCTGAACTGCAGGGAAATCATAATCCATTATGAAGATGTAGTACGTTGAAACAAAAAATATTATTCATGGTAAGTATCCAATATTCCATTATCTCCACAGAAATAATAATTGTTGCTTTTTCTCTGCTACTCCATTTGTTCTACTAATTAATTCACCTTTTTGTAAAAAACAAATAAAAATTTCATAATTGAAAACTGTATAACAAGAGAACATCCACTGCATCTTAAACCATAGGCCAGAAGAAATTATTAGGCAATTGTACATGTCTGTTAGGTTAGAGTGAAGTATGTGCTAAATAATGAAAATTTTTGGGAGTTATTGCTTATTCTTCCTCACTTTCCTTACATAATACTTTCTTAATATGTACACTGTTTAATCATTCCACAAAAAGTATATCTTAGCAAATTGATTCTCCAATAACAGCAAGAAATATAAAGGTATGCAGAGAAAGAATCTGAATTGTAAGAACAGAGCTTCTATTAATGTTACCAAATTGATAAAAGTTATTCTCTAAGGAGAATAACTGATATTCCTTGCTTATTTCTAGAACCTTTTACAGGCACATTCAGTTTCTTGATCTATAACTTACAACAGTCAGATAAAAAAACTGAATGGTTCATTTACTGTTTGACATTTTATTAGAAAGGGAAAGTGAAAGAAGCTGCCCAACGGTATCAGTATGCTTTGAAGAAGTTCCCCCGAGAAGGGTTTGGAGAAGACCTAAAAACTTTCCGGGAACTGAAGGTGTCCCTTCTTCTCAACTTATCACGCTGTCGGAGGAAAATGAATGTAAGTGCCCTCCTTCTTACACCTTATTCCTGAATGTGATCCTTTCCCAGCTTCCTTTCCTGTTCCTAATCATTTCCTAACCAGACTCTTACCTTTATTCCTAGAATGGCCTTAAAACCTCCACCTTTTTGTAACTTGGTTGTCCTTCACAGAGCACTGGCGTTTTCTAATTTTGAAACAGCCAAGCAATAGTTTAGGATTTATTTCAAACAATTAAAAATTCATCCGTTTATGAAAACAGCTTCCTTTCATTTCTTAAAAAATATTTGTTCGTATGCAAATTGAAGGGTGCTGGTAGATATAAAATATTGTCTTTTCCTTCTAAAGCTCTTTCTCTTAGAACAGTAACTCAGTTTCAAGATGCATAGGTTACACTCTCCTTACATATGACAGTCTTTATGCTATTCAAAAGCCATTCACGTTTAAAACTACATAAAATGTGTGTTTGTGTGCATATAGTGGAATACTGCTGTGAGAGAGAAAAAGAAGAACTTTTTACGTTAGAAATCATATAATAATGATTTAGAGATTGAGATATATAACAACAGATTAGATTTTAAACAAATTTAAAAATAACAATAGATTTTACAGTTGCAGCCTTGCACACTTGTTTGGCTATTGTAGAACAGACTCCTGGATTACATGGGCCAGGGGATCCAATCTAGAAAGGCACTTAATATTACAAACTGGTATCATTAAAATAATGGTATTAATTCTAGCTAAATTGATAAACACTCTTTTATTTTAATGATAGTGCAACAAAAAGTTCAGATAAAATCAGATATATCTATTTTTATCCCTACTCATGGAATTTGAAATTTATCCCTACTCTTGGAATTCTGAGAAATGTCATTTAAAAGTTTTAAAGTCATATTGTTTGAATGGTAGGGTTATACAACATAAGCTTGCCCATGCTGCCCTTCTATATACTACTGGCCACACAAGTATGGAACAACTACCTAGAGAACTTTAATGTGTGTACTTCTGTATATAGTTAGAATCCTTCACATAATCATAAAGATAATTATTAGGAAATATTGCTAATGTGCAGATTATATAATATATCCCTATGTTCCCCTCACCTAATTCCTTCAACACGCAAGACAGTTCAAGTGAGCCAATCCTAAGAATATGGGAAAAACAAAATAGGCTTTTTAATATATAGATATACACTTACATACCTATAACCTATATATTATAACATATAACCTACATATACTTATAATCTATATATTATAAGTTCCATAACTTGTTCATGTCAATGGTCAGTATGGAGTCATAAATTATTTCAAGTTATTAGTATTTAAACACTAAGAAAGTTGCAAATAGAAAAAAAATCACTTGAAGTAGATTTTACTATTTCTAGGGCAGAATAAATGAGGATATATGGACAGATTTGACACTTACAGTCCCAGGTTAGGAACAGATAACATCTTAAAAAGTTGGATCTCGTGATACCAGCTGTCTGATATTTTGTTAATGTTGGAAAGTACTCAGTCCGCTTACAACAATCTATCAATTTTATATTTTTTTCTTCCCAAATTCTCTGTGTTTTTTCAATGACTTATCTACGCACCTATTGTAATGGCAGGATTTTGGAATGGCGGAGGAATTTGCTACTAAAGCACTGGAGCTGAAACCGAAATCTTATGAAGCTTACTATGCAAGAGCAAGGGCCAAACGCAGCAGCAGGTGAGAGGAGAGCCAGAGAGAAATGAAGGTTTGGGTGTCATACACTCTTAAAAATGTCCTCATCCACACAAGGAACAAATAGCAAGAATATATTTGAGGAAGAATATAATTATAATCCGAAAATAACAGATTCAGATGCTGTCATCAAGTTGAACACCTTCCATAGTTTCAGCTATAGCAGCTCTAAGTTTTGCCATAACGTCCTTACAGAACATTCTGCTAGTATTACCTTTATTCACATCATAATAACATGCATCAGCACGGAGGATTAGTTTGTGGATTAATAATTTGCTCTAAGTATAAGGCTACCTGTTATGTAAGAAAGTTGAAAGCAGTTGGATCAAGATATATACATATACACACACAGTACTGTGCAAAAGTTTTAGGCAGTTGTATAAAAATGCTGTAAATTAAGAATGCTTTCAGAAATAGAAACCTTAATTTATTTTTATGAATCAACAAAATGAAAAGTAAATGAACAGAAATCCAAATTAAATCTGCAGCTGTTGTCCTGCTGCAGAATAAATTTGGGGCCAATAACTTACCTGCTATATAACATGATTGATAAGTATCTGTGTGTATTTCTCAGCACTGAGGACCAAATTGATCCTGACCAAATCTTCAACTCCATTTGCAGAAATGCAACCTCAAACTTCCAAGGAGCCTCCATTATGCATGCTTCACTGTTGTCTGCAGACACTCATTACTGTATGCTTTCCAGCCCTTCAGCAAACAAACTGCCTCCTGCTACAGCCAAATCTTTCACATTTTGACTCATCAAAATATTGAAATAGATGGGTGTACTTGGGTCTGTTTTCAGCCAGTTCTGGGTTGATGGCACTGCTGGACATCTTCCAATGTCAAAGGGAAGTGAGCACGATGTGTTTGTCATCTGCTGCATTAAGTTTCCTTGGTCAACCACTGCATCTGTGGTCCTTGACATTGCCCTTTTTTTGTGCTTCTTCAAAAGAGTTGAACAGCACATCTTGAAACCCCAATCTGGTTTGAAATCTTTGCCTGGGAGAGACCTTACTAATGGCAGTATAACTACCTTTTTGTCTTGTTCTTGTGCTCATCTGTGACATGAAACTGTCTTCCTCACTTTGTTGCAGAATTTGTCTGTTCCTCACCCAGTTTTAAACCACCTACACAGCTGTTTCTGTTTCAGTTAATGACTGTGTTTCAACCTATATATGAAATTGATGATCATTAGCACCTGCTTGGTATAGTTGGTTAATCATACAACTGATTCTAGTTGTACAAAATCCATCAGTTCTTATACTTTGTACAAGTATAAGAACTGATGCTGGTTTGAAAGCCAACATATTGATTTGCTTTGGATTTCTCTACTGTTCATTTACTTTACATTTTATTAATTGATAAAAAATAAACTAGTAACACTTTTATTTCTGAAAATATTCTTAATTTACAGCGTTTTTGCACAGCTGCCTAAAACATTTGCAGTTTCTGTGTTTGTGTGTGTGCACGGCCTAGTTCACGTGCTTAAGATGGGATCACATTTCAGAATATTGAAATTGCCAGAGAGCTTTATCTTTCAGAAATTGCTTCCCATTTGATCAGCTCATTGATTAAGATAACAAGAGCGTGCTTTCTGTGAGATTGAGCTGAAAATCCCACGGTTTAACCCCTTTGCTCAAGAACACCCCATTGGGCTGCTATATACCATTCTCTTGGTCTCTCCTAGTGGTAATTAAACATCATTCCACAATCAGAACTCTACTAATTGAGTTAAAGTGCAAGTTAACGTTATAGTTTCCCACATTTATTATGCTGTTTTTTTTAATTTTCCAGAGTTGGCAATATGGTGTTCAAACAGTTAACACAATTAATTGCTAGGACTTCCCCTCATTCAGATTCTTGGGGTCTACCATAAAAAAATCATCTTGTCTTGCCTCCCAGCATCAACAATCAGTATAGGTCAAAGTTTAGGTGTTCAATAGTTTTTATGCTTTTAAAACACATTTGGGTGTTTTAAAAACTGAACAAGAAAGCAAAATGCACGAAAAGTGTAGAGATAGATAAATCTCTATCAATCAGAAACATACAACTAGATTACTATTTGGTTCAAAATCTACCAGTGTCCCTGTAAATGACAACCCATCTCCCTTGAAACTTCCCACCCTTCTGTTCCTCATAGGATAGGGAAAGGCTTGTGAGGGATTTTTTTTTTGTCAGACACTCTCCTATCCTTGTTCTCTTCATTTCCAAGACAGCAATATTCAGAACAGAATCCACTAACTGAAGGCAGGCCAGAGTGTGCTTTTTGTCTGGAGCCTTAAACTGGCATATGTTCAGACCTAAAATAGTGGAGAAACAGCTCTGCAGATCTGAAATATCCCAATATATTATCTTTGTTCCCTCATCTCCAAGAATGCAATCTTGGAAATACTATCTGTTTCTTCATCTGGATAAATAGAAGAAATACACAAGGCTGAATAATCTTGTTCATAAGATTTGGAAATCCTCCTCCTCACAACTAGCTACAACTTTATGCATACCAAATTCATATTAAAGCCACTGTTGTCAAGAGTAAATTTTACTCTTTTATTTTATTTTCATTTTGTCACTTTTTGGATAAAACAGGCAGTTTTCAGCAGCACTGGAGGATTTGAATGAGGCCATCAAACTTTGTCCGAACAACCGTGAAATCCAGCGGCTCCTTCTACGGGTAGAAGAAGAGTGCAGACAGACACAGGTGCAACTACAACAACAACCCCTTGCAGTATCTGAATCAGAAACCCAGCAAGAAGAGTTGTATGCAGTGCAAGGTATCTTGGAAGAAGAATATCTTGAGCAAGATGTAGAAAACATTTCTGTTGGCTTGCAAACAGAGTCACGACCTAGCCCAACATTGCCCATTATCCAAAGTCCACCATCTTCCCCTGCCCATCGGGACTCTGCCTACATCTCCAATTCACCACTTGGTTCACATCAGGTCTTTGACTTCAGATCAAATAACTCTGTAGGATCACCAACAAGGCAAGGATATCAACCCACCTCACCAGCACTTTCTCCAACGCACCAGAATTCTCATTATAGGCCTAGTCCACCACATACATCTCCTGCTCACCAGCCCTCCTCTTACCGTTTTAGTCCACCACCAATTGGTAGCCAAGGGAAGGATTATCAAAGCCCACCTCCTTCACCCCTTCGTAGAGGCCCGCAGTATCGAGCCAGCCCTCCTGCAGATAGTGTGAGTGTCTACAGAGCTCAGTCCAGTTCACCAGTACGATACCAGCAAGAATCCAACATCACTCAACTTCCTAGTCGGCCTAAGTCTCCACTTTCTAAAATGACACAGAGATCTTTCCAGATGCTTCCACTGCCTGTTGCAGTTCCACAGCAAGGACTTAGGTTGCAACCTGCCAAGGCACAGATTGTCAGAAGCAACCAACCAAGTTCAGCTGGGCATTGTAGTACTGTAATCCCAACAGGAACCTATGGCCAAGTATCCCATTCTGTGGCCAACAAATTTCAGTCTTCACTAGCAGAAATGGCTGGGGGACAAAACCGATTGGTGTATCAGACCTCTATTGGGGGAATAGTAGGAGATGGACGACCTGTGCAGCATGTTCAAGCCAGTCTGAGTGCAGGGGCAATCTGTCAGCATGGAGGGTTGACTAAAGAGGATCTTCCACAAAGACCTTCCTCTGCTTATCGTGGTGGGATGAGATATAGTCAAACCCCACAGATTGGGCGGAGCCAGTCAGCTTCCTACTATCCAGTCTGTCATGGAAAGCTTGATTTGGAACGTTCCTCTCTGCCCTCTAGTCAACTTGGTTCTCCTGACATTTCCCATTTGATACGAAGGCCTATTACAGTAAATTCCAATGAAATAAAGCCTCATCCACCAACTCCAAGACCCCTGCTTCATTCTCAAAGTGTTGGTCTCAGATTTTCCCCTTCTAGCAGTAGCATTTCCTCTACTCCTAATTTGACTCCCCCATTCCGCCCTTCTGCTTCTGTTCAGCAGATGGAGATTCCACTCAAGCCAGCATATGACAGATCATGCGATGAGCTTTCCCCAGTATCTCCAACCCAAGGTGGTTATCCCAGTGAACCTGCTCGCTCCAGGACCACACCTTTCATGGGAATCATAGATAAAACAGCCCGGACTCAGCAGTATCCTCACCTACACCAACAAAGCAGAACCTGGGCTGTATCTTCAGTGGATACCGTTATAAGCCCTACATCTCCTGGAAATCTTCCACAGCCAGAAACATTCAGCCCACCTTCTTCAGTCAGCAGCCTTGCTTTTTATAACAAAACTAACAATGCACAGAATGGCCACTTGTTGGAAGATGACTATTACAGTGCACATGGGATTTTGGCCAATGGCTCCAGAGGAGATCTTCTAGAAAGAGTTAGCCAAACTTCTTCATATCCTGATGTTAAGGTGGCCAGGACACTGCCTGTTGCACAAGCATATCAGGACAACATCTATAGGCAACTTTCCAGAGACTCCAGGCAAGGGCAGACATCCCCAATCAAACCAAAGAGACCATTTGTGGAGTCTAATGTTTAAAATGGATGTGTCTTGGAGTAAGAGCCTTTTATTTTTTAGTACATTTTTCCTGGCTGAATTCACATCTTACATTGCTGTTTTTCTTCCTTTCTAAGATTTTTATTCACTAGCAGACTACCATCCAGGGGATATCCTGTGTTTTCTGTATGATAATGAGGCAGTCCAAGACATGCTCCAAATTCTCTTCTATACACAGCTGACCTCAGAGAAAGCCAGCATCATACAATTTTCAGCTGCCAATTAGTTAATTAAATGTACAGTATGGGGGATGAGTCAAATTCTATACACACTCAAGGGAAATAACCAGCTCTTTGAAGAAAAGTTTTAATTTCAAAATTGAATTGATTTAAATACAGTCTGACCATTTTTTGTGTACTGACCTTTATTTTTCCTGGGAAATTTACACTTTTCAGGTGATATAGGTCATTATGTCCAAAGAGCTATTAATCTGTGAGAATTTGGGGGGGGGGGTTCTTTGTTTTTAATATTAACAAAGAGCTATGCATAAAACCCAGTCTGCTTTCTGATAGAGTTGCACTTTAAAAAAAAAATCATATTATTTATTCTTAGCATCTTCTCTTACCCTTCTGTTGGTACTGGCTTTGAAAAACAATTTGTTACTTTTTCCATGGCATTGAACAAATATTTAGGGAGAAATTAAAATTCTGCCCACTTCAGCCCAACAGTCAGTGCTGATTTCATTCTATTTCATAGATATAATCCATTTTGTAGTGCACTTGTCTTCTTTTTGGAACAAACCAGAAGTGGTATTCAGACCATTTCTGGAGAACCGGTAGTGGAAATTTTGAGCAGTTCGGAGAACTGGTGGTAACCTTACCCCAAGAGTGGGGAGGGAATGGGGATTTTACAGTATCCTTTCCCTGGTGTGGGGAGGGAATGAGGATTTTGCAATATCCTTTCCTTGGAGTGGGGTGGGAATGGAGATTTTACAGTATCCTTCCCTGCCACACCTACCAAGCGATACCACGCCCACCAAGCCACGTCCACAGAACCAGTAGTAAAAAAAATTGAATCCCACCACTGGAACAAACCACATTGTAGGCATGTTGATAATCAGTAAAATTAGCTCACAAAAGCTGGAGTTGGGAAGGTGTCAAGAAATCAGTGGATGGAGAATATTCTATGAATTAATATGTGAACCAAGAAACCATCAATGGTATCTTCAGAGCAAAAACATAAAGCAGGCCAAAAAAGAAATAACATTTTGCCTTCTCTGCATTTTAATCATTCAGAGGATAAATTGGTCTTATCTTCTAAAAATCATGTTTTCTTCATACCATAGTTGCATAGAAGTGAATAGCATCCTGACCCTTTAATTTTTCTTCTTTATTTTTGTCAAAACTATTCTAAGGTTTTAAAATACAGAACACCTTCAATCATGCTTTATGACACATTTTTTTAAAAAATGCTGTATTCAGGAGTTCCTTCATATAAATTGAAGGGTATGATAAAAGATGTTTTTTCCTGTCTTCTGAAAGAGCTCAGAAAGGCAAAGAGATCAATGTAACAACTTTTAATCACTATTTTCTCTAGTCATTTCTTATATCCTTATTATAAGTTGCCGTATTTCTCTGAATGAAATATAGTATTTCCAAGAGTTTCAGGTAGTCCTCGACTTACATTCATTTAGTGACCAAAGTTACAATGGTATTGAAAAATTGTGACTTTTTCACATGACTGTTGCAGCATCCCCATGATCATGTGATCAAAATTTGACACTTGGAAACTGTCAAGTATTTATGATGGTTGCAGTGTTTTTGGATCATGTGATCCCCTTCTGCAACTTTCTGACAAGCAAAGTCAATGAGGAAGTCAGATTCGCTTAACAATTGTACTAGTGTAACCAACTGCAGTGTCTTTACTTCATAACCATGGCAAGAAAGATTGTAAAATGGAGCAAAACTCAATAACTGTCTGGCTTAGCAATGCAAATGTTGGGATCAATTGTGGTCGTAAATCTAGGATTACCTGAACTTTTACTTTGATTTTTATTCTTTCTAACTTTTTGCACATAATTTTCCCCTCCCAAATTGGTCACAGTACAAAATTTACAAAATGGCATGCTGGTGTCAAAAAATCTCAGATGTTTGCTAATGCTTTTTTTCAAAGAGCTGGGGGCATTCTTCAGTTTTTATTTAACTGACTGAAACCAACAATAGTGTTCTCTCTTTCAGTGTGAATGTGTATGTATGATGCAGGAGTGTGAGAGAAGTGAAGGAAAAGTTTCATAAAAAAAATCTAAAGATGCAACTCTATATTTGGTTTTTTATTATCAGAATAGACAAAAACACTGCTTTTTTTCCCACGCATTTCTTTTACCACGTAGATGGTTTGGATTCTGGGTCTTGTAAAACTTTCCTTCTGCTTTATGAAGAATGGTTATTTTCAATTTTAAACTCTTTAAAACTGGAACTTACATCAACAAAGTTGTGTTTTATCAGTGATTTATTTTGAAAACATGTTTGCGCTTGTCTTGCTTATATCTTGGAAAAGCTAGAATCTATTTTCTCACAATAGGCAGAGGAGGGTCAAATAGTTTATGTTCTGATTTTGAGCCTTTATATAGTCGCTTTTACCACAGTGCTCAGCATAAGTGCACTGAGTTATTATCCACTCTTTCCTGATAAATAAAGTTAAAAATAATGAATAAACCATCTCTGTCATATGGAAGGTGGAATCATAATGCAACTAACCTGATAATTTCAAGATTTTAATATTAATGAATGAAAGCTCGTAGTTTTGGATTTGGCTCCATTTTCACTGTCACAGGGTTCGCTGTACCATAATTGTTTACATTTAACAGTTAGTAAAAGAAATGGCATACACATCCAAAATGAGGTATCTATTACTGCTGTTGGGCAAAAATTTTCTCTGTCCCTTCTTAACAGTACTGTTGTGATTTCACAGGATTCTTGCACTGATGGATTTTCCGCCTGTTCTCTGTAAATTGGGTGCACTTTATAGTTGCATTTGTTTCTATGATCAGTAATGGTTATTTAAACATAAATGATACCAACATTACAAAAAGGTCTTGTTGTTCAGTATATATTTTTTTAAAAAGAAGCAATGATTCAAGGTACACAGCACAAATACTGACATTGTATATAAGCCTCAAAAGTTGAAATCATTTTTAGTACAAAGAGAAATATATGCTGTGTTCTTCCAGCAATTCTCTTTAGGTGCATCTGAGGCTTAATTGTTGTGCTTTTAGTTACCAAATAACCATCTCACATGAAATAAAAGACACATTTCTCTGAAGATCTTCCAGAGGAGAATTCCCTCTGGATTTGCTCTCAGCTTAGTACTTTATTGCTCATCATATACTGTCTTGAGATATAACACAGCACAAAATAATATATTTAATTGTCTTTTTTCATTTGAAATATCTTTCAAATGAGTTTTTTTCCCTACTCAGGATCGTTAAGAGAGAGTGGCTAATACCACATCACAGATTGATCTGCCATGCTGCTTTTTTGTTTGTTTAAAGACATGCAAAAGTATTGTACTAATATTTTTTATTTATACATGTGTGCACATCACATGCCTAAGCTGGAGTTTCAGAACTATTTTCTATGAAATCAACATACCAAATAAATCACAGCCTCAGTCCTATATGACTTTTACTGTGAATGTATGCTTGCTTTACCAAATCCACCACATGGTGTTACTCGGGCTTTGCAGAAAGTTTTTTTGCTCACTGGACATTTTCGTGAACAAAAATCTAGATGCTGATTTATTGTGCATCTGTCTGTCAAAGATGTACCAGCTGATTTTAGTAAAGATATGAAGCCTAAGCGGTCTTAAGTGAAATTGAATTCTTTCTCCCTTTCCTAAGATCATTACAAAAATTACCTCTCCAAAATCATCAACAGAGGCTTCCTATTAAATATAAAACAGCTTAACTGGCAGAAAGAGGAAGCTACTTCCTCTCTCTGTCTTCACTGGTCCATCTTAACTGCTTAGTCATATTAAAAATGGGCATGTTAATTGCATTCACACATTAATTTTGTCTTGTTTGGCCCCTCAATTTGCTTTCTAGAGGACTATGGAGACTTAGTACTGTAATGCTGACTTCTAAGAATTCGAAACAATTAGGTAAGCTGGGTCCAAGTAAGATTGCTATCAGGTCCTAAGAATCATGTAGAAATCTTAATACATGTTAAGTTTGGCTTGGCTCCAGGGGAGAGAGTTGCTAGCTTGGTAAATGGCTCAATTATTTATTCTTATATCAAAAGAGTTTCTTTGAGACTCTCAAAAATATTGAATAACTGGAAATATAACTTATTTTGCTGTTTTAATGAAGTAGAAAGTATCATGGGGAGGGCAAAGAGGGAAGGTAGTTATGTTTATTTTTTCAAATTTTATTGCAAAATGTGCTAAAAGAAGGAACAAAAATGCATCCACTTTGAAATTCCAAGCTGTTCACTTGGCCTTAGACAGGAGTTAACAAGTTTCTACTGTTCATGATCATCTAATAAAAACCGAAGTGCCAGCTTTTCTGCACCTTACATTTAAAAAAAAACACTTTGTGCCTAGAAATTTTTCTTCTCTCCTTAAAGTAGCCCATAGTAATTTCTTGAATGACAAGCTGCATCTCTCTCCCCATCTCCCATTACTTAACACTGGAGTTTCAGGACCTTCAGCTATTTAGAGTTCAGCTTTTTAAAAGGGCTTAGAGGGGTCAAAACCTAATATACTTCTTTTTACATGTTAGATGCCTTCACTGAATTTATGGTTGCTGTGAAAAGGGAAGGACAAACCTAAGGCACAAGCACAAAGGGGTAGATAGCTAAACTGCGCCTCCCCTCCCTAATTACTTGAATATAATTGTTGGATTATTATTGTTCCCCTAACAAGAAAAATCATATTAAGGGCTGAAATTTCATAGCAGACTATTTTGTGTAGTGGTAACTGAATTAACTTATAGAATCTCAACACAGTATTATCTAATTGCTATTTCAGATTAGGACCTTGGTATAATATATGAATATGCATTTGTTTGAAATGGAAAAGCAGATCTAGACAACAATGTTGGTATTTTTACTCACTCACTCACTCACTCAACTCACCCTTTCTCTCTGTCACTCCTCTCCATACACATGCACATACACACATATGGACGGATACACACAGTCTCTCTCTCTCTCTCACTCACACACACACACAAATACACACATATATATACAGACAGACAGACAGACAGACAGACAGACAGAGGACTGCTTTTGCATTTCAAACAAGTGCACATTCAAGAGGCTTTTAATAAAATGGAATGAGCTTCTACACTTTTCTGCTTGCTTGGAAGTAAAAAAAAAAGGAAGTCGCTTAGATGCTTTTTGCTTGTTGCCATCACAAAGACTATGCGAGAACTGAGACAGTTTGACTTTGTTCCACCTGAACATTTACCAGACCTTGAGTTCATTTCCTACCATTATTTACTGTTATTAATTCTACAGGGTGCAAGGCATTAATATGTTTAGATAGAAGATATGTTTTAAGGGAATGAATGTTTTGCTTTTAAATATGTTTCTCATAAAAATTTCTTTCCCATGAGCATTGAGACATTTTGCCTGCCTTGTCTGCCTCTGTACAGCAACACACGTTTCTTTGTATTAAATCTTTCTGGTTTGCCAACTTGCTGGAAAGATACTGAGTTCCTTTTCCTTTTTTCTATCAATCTGATGTAAAGAATTTCCCTGTACAGTATAATATTCAATTGCATGTTCTGTTCTCTTACTGATATATTGAATCACCACACAGTTGTGATCTTTTATTGCAGGGATGCTGCACAAATCCCTGCAGTCGGTTAAGATTTTTGGCCACCCCTGTATAAAGGAAAGAAATATGTTTCTTTCCCTTCACTGTATTTGCTTGAGCAGAGTTTTATTGTCTGTACATGTAAGCTGTGAGATAGACGTGGAAAAAGTTCAAAAAGAATGCATTATCCTCAGCCCCTCCCTAATGTATACAGATTGTAACCTGTACAATGAACTGTATGTATTAAAATGTACTTATTTATAAATGGTTAATACTTGGAAATGGTGGTTGACTACTGTGTTCAACACATCTATTCTGACACTTCATGGAGTGGAAAAAGCACTCTCCGCTCATTTTTTAATCTCATTTTATCCTTTAATTGTTGAATTAACAACCCTTTATGTGTACTTCTTGCAATGTATCACTCTCTTGTTACAAAGGCTCTATTTTATAGCATTGGTTGAAAGAAACGCTTTTCAGAGCAGAATATCTTATCTAATTCAGACTTTTTATCTCAATTGGAATGGATATAGAATGGAACATGTCTGGAGAAATTCCAATCTGTTTTACCGATATAACTTTATCCAATATCAGTCAGTCTCTTGCCTATATTAAAATACTAGATTTGTCTTTGTTTTCAAAAGACAACTGAAGCATAGCCATGATGAAAAAAATTAGCAAGATTTTATTTAATGGAACTTCATAACATTCTGAAATATATATATTTTAATGATTATTATTAATCCAATGAGAAATATGCTGCAAGTATTTTATGAATATTAGATCAAATTTCTGTGTAACCTGTTCTTAGTAGAAATGATTTTGCACAATTAATCAATACTAGCCATGTCACAGCAGCTTATCAGATTCACTCAATCCATTCTGTCCAACTTCTATATTTATGTATAACTACTTCAGAAATACGGATCTGGGTAACAGTGCATGCAGATTCTGTACTAGCTTGGTGTTTTCTGAAGATGGAAAAAAAGCTGATATCAAAGATGTCATATTCCAATATGTTCCAATTTGAGCATTATCTTGGAAGGTGCAAAACAGATTGTTTCTCTTCCGGATGTGTACCAAATGAATGTCCAATCCAATCATCACAGAGCTTTGTTCTATTGGCCCATTTGTAAATACAAAGTCTTGTGAACACACATCTTAGTATAACTATTTAATCATAAAATAATGTATGAAGAATTGTAGTTTATTTTTAAAGTAGTAAACATTTGGATAATAATGGGAAGGGTATAAGAATGAAAAGCAAGCATAATTCTGGGAATAAATAGCAGACAACAATCTCTCTCTCACACACACACACACACAGATTTTATAAGAACAAAGACTAGAGCTGAGATTATAATAGAAAGTATGGCACTACAGTATTGCAGTATTTAAGCATATGTCAGACTCAGTTATAAATTCTACATGTTCTTCAGAAAATCATATGAATATTTCTTCATACCCATATCTGGTATGAATGTATTCTTTATTCCCTACATAGCCTTTAAAATAAAATACAAGATTTAGGGGGTACTTAACATTTTTGCTAAGTATGCGGACATCTGAGTTATAATCAAATTCCAGATAACAATCAAATTTGGTGCAATATTAATGTTTAATTAAAACATTAGTATGTTTTTGGTGATTTGGTCCCAAATAACTGTCAGAATGAGATACAAAAGGCCCTTGCTGTGCTTTGTAACGTTAACCACAAGCAACTGAAAAGTTTAAAGCAACATATTGATATCAAACTTATTTACCAAACAAAAGGGATATTGCCAATATAAGAAAATAATGGTTTTAAAATGCTATAGTATTTGAAAAAAATCTTATCAAAAATTTATTAAAAATGAATGTTTTCATATGCAATATGAGACCTAGCATATATTTAGTATTTTCAGCTCCTCAGAACATGGGTGTCAAACCATTTGGCTTGCCTGGGCTGCATTGAGTGTAGAGGAATTGTTTTGGGATGCATATAAAATATATAACATCGGTAAGTATAGAAACATCAAATTTCCTTTATTTTAAAATATTTTTATTACCTTGTGGTACCGCATTATTAGCTGTCCAGGCCTAACAATGCGGGCCATGGATTGGATATGCCTGTTTTAGAGCCTTAGATAAATCATTCTTGCAACTGCTTTATCAAAATGCAGGTCAATAGTATTCCATTATTATTGCTGGTGCAATGTAAATGAGTTCAGTAAGATGACATGGACGTTAAATACGACATTTTGTAATCATGCATCTGCTCACATCCATTGGCTCATTTACATTTTTTAAATTGCTGTTTATTTTTAAAGATCAGTATGTTGCAGAAAGGCACTTTCCTCATTAATTAGGGAGCATTCTTATAATTAGTCTTGGCTATAGTGGTATTCAATACACTACTACTTAGGGAATATTACAACACTGAAAAATACACCATTACTCAGGAAAAACAGCAGGTTGGCATGACTTTCTCTGATAACTGAATTGTCTTACATATTCTGTCATGAACGCAGTTTCTGAATTTCAAATTTTGAACTGACTTTCAAAAGTACATAAGGAGTTCTGGATTTGACTTACAGCCATTCTATAGGACTGATCTGAATTAATTATGTGAATTTTTGAATAAAGGCTTTAGAAAATATCTTCAATATAGCAATTTATTTTATTGCTATAAAGATATTGACTATTTTTTATTGATATAATACTTTTTATTTATAGTTATGCTCTTGGCTAAAGCTGAAATGGTGTATTTGACTCAGGTTGACTCAGCCTTCCATCCTTCCGAGGTGGGTAAAATGAGGACCCAGATTGTTGGGGGCAATGTGCTGACTCTGTAAACCGCTTAGTGGGGGCTGTAAAGCACTGTGAAGCGGTATATAAGTGCTATTGCTATTTCTATTTGTTTATTCATTCAAATAGTTTACTCAAGAAAATTTATTCTAACTTACTTTGCAATTTTGAACAAATATTAAAAGGAATGCGTACAACCGTCCATAAAAATATTTGTAAAAAAAAAAAGTTCATTACAACTATGTGACTTTTCATTAAGTGAAATGTTTACATAACAAAAGTTTTCAAAGATCAGAATTTAGATTTTGTCATTAGAATCATTTAGAAAATAACTCCAAGACATTTTACTGAGATATAAAGTTTCATGGAGTAGTTTAGTGAAAACAAAATGAATAAAAATCAAAGCCTTATAAAATGTGTATCTTTGCCACAGAGCAGGAAAGGATGTGAGAAGCCCTCTGCCCCATTCAGAAATGAAGATTTGGTCAAATGCCTATTCTTTCTGAGGAGCTTTCCTCACAAAACTCACATGCATACCCACATGGTAATCCAAAGGAAGGATAGCCAAACTAAAATACTGTATATAACTTTAGCCACTGAACAGCATGCCAGAGTCACAGAGAGGGACAAGGCCAGAAAAATAGATATATGGTGATTTTAAAATATAATTTTAATCTGTATATTTCTAATACATCATTAAGTAACATTTCCCCCAATTGAATAAATTGATGTCTTTTAAACAAATGCATTTCCAGCTATAAAATGAATTGCCTCCTTCAATGAGTTATATAACCAGAGTTTTCTCTTTCTACCAGCAGGTGAGGAAACAATCATTGTTTCCACTTGCAGTAAATGTCCTTAAAACTTGCAGAAGATGGAGGAAGATAGCATAGAAATTGCCATAGTTAAAGCAGATTTTTGACTCTCCAATAATATCAGACACTTGAGTCTTTCCCAAGGATTTATAACAGTCAGATGTTGGTGCTTGGTGGTGTTATAGGTATTGTTACAGGATGTAAGTTGTTCCAAGTAAAGCCTCCTGTTGCAATTGACTAATAGTGGTTTTGTCAATGCCGATGGTGTTCAAGTGGTGCTCCAGTTGTTTTGAGAATTGCACTCAAGGCTCCTTTTCCTATTGGTATTTCGTTTGCCACAGTTGTTCCTATTTCTAGTTGCAGGTCTTTGTATTTTGTTATATTCTCCCATTTTTCTTTTACTTTGCTCTCTTCTAGTAATTAGCACTTTTTTTCTTATTAACAATTGTTAAGTATGGAATGCTATGTGGCAGGTCCTGGTTTTGAATTTTAAAGTCCCACAGCACTTCATTTTCTATGACTTTCCTAAGTTACGGTCCCACCAGTTCTTGCTTGCAAGCAAATTATATTCTTGCAGATTTTCCAATGCACTGTTGTTTCTACTTTGTAATGCCATTGCTTGTAATCAATCTGTATGATCTTGCAGTGACTAACTGCTGTTTCTTTGCAGAAATAGTATTTGCTGTCTATTGTTCTCTTCTCAATTCTGGCTTTGTATGCATTAATTCTTAAAGCTTAGTTTTGTGTAGCCAGAACTAGCCCTCTGTGTCTTTCTTAAATTTTACTGCTTTAGCAGTAAAGGTCTTGTTGCCAGATCTTATTATTATCTGCCTTATGTACTATCATGAGCTGTAGTTTCTCAATGGTTATAATGCAGTACTGCAGGCTATTTCTTCTGACTGCTGGCTGCCAGCAGTTTGGCAGTTTGGTTCTGACAGGCTCAAGGTTGACTCAGCCTTTATTCTTTCTGAGGTGGGTAAAATGAGGACCCAGATTGTGGGGACCCAGATTGTAGTCTCTGTAAACCGCATAGAGAGGGCTGTAAAGCACTGTGAAGCATTATATAAGTCTACTGCTATTTTTTTATTGCGCTGGCCATGTAATACTTTGTCTCCTCGTGTCTCTCTTATATTAAAATTTATTTGCCAGCCATCTTGCAGTTCCAGGTGTACTCTTAATGCATATTCTTTAGTGCTGAGTTTCTTTGCTACCTGTGCCTATACAGCAGTTCATAACGTCACATAAACATTTGATTCTGCCAGGAAAAAAAAATCAAATAATCTTACTATATGAGGCCCAGTTATGTCTCTAGCATTGAATAGTTAAATCTGATTTTAGGGGCCAGGTATAATTTACAATACAAAATGTAAACCCACTGTTTTCTATGTAAATACAGGAATCAACTGTTTCATCTAGAAGTTACATGAATACACTGGGGCTTACTCCTGGAATCCTGTTAGATCAGGAGTGTCAAATTGGCGACCTGTTGGCCGGATGTGTCACGCACAGGCCATGCCCACCCCAGCTCCAAGAAGGGAAATGTGATACATCACATGACGCGGCCAGTTTGACAACCATGTGTTAGATCCTTCTGCCAAGGAAGAAAATACAGCTACAAACATGGGGACATTCCAGTATACAGTTTCACCAAGGAAACAGTTTAGAAAGCCATTTACAGTATACATCAAGACCAATCCCTTTGAAGTACCTGAGCTGCCTACTAAACTGTATTCTCTTCCATTCCCTGATTTTTTGTATGTGATTGACCAAGAAAATTCCCTTGGAACTTTCTCTTCCAGAGCTTGCCACCTTTTATCTCATTGTCGTCATCATTTTTCCCTCGGGTGCAGGGTTTGCTTTTCAGATCAACAGGCACCATCTTATATGATCAAATGCAACATCTGGATCTAACCAGACATTTTTCGTGTATACTTTTTGTCTTGCCATCTCTTATGGGATGGAAACAAGGCTATTCTCTTTCTCCATATATTCACTGTTTCAGTTTTGCCATTTCTTCCCCACAAGTTCCATAAAAATGGGGTTGTAGAAACTTAAAATATTACTTTTGGGCATGTCTTAAATTTTATCATTTGGAATGACATTTATGTTTGTTGTCTTGTTTTTCTTGGGGCTTTGGTGCTCATATTAATTTTTTAAGTGAAGCCTTATGTTGTATGAGTAAACTACAGATGAATTTGTTTCTAATAGGTTTTATTTTTGCCATAGGTTGTAAAGAGGATTAAAAAAATAAAGAATTACTATATTCCGCAATCTGAATCAGTACTGTAATGAATCGAAAGGGAAGATTTTGATCCTTTTGGGAACCCATATTGATAATATGTACTTTTTAAAAGTTTAAAATAAATGTATTTATGAGAAAACTCCAGTCTTTAGGCAATGGGGACGTACGTTGAAAACTCCGTCTCACCTACTGGTCCTGATAATTGTTAGTGCAGGATGGCATGCAGTCAATTTGTTGAAAACAGTTGCAACTCAAGCTTATTAAACTGAATCCTAAATTTCCATACAATGTTGGTGAATTTGCCAGGCAGATTGATGCCAACAGGATGCTGGACATAAGTCTAAATCCCACAATTTAGATACTTTCCAACTTCAGCAGCCCAGACAGTATCTTACTGATCATCTTTCTGTTCCGATGTCTTCTCTAGAAAAAGGGAAAGTAGGAAAGAAAAGCACAGAGAAGAACCACTTGGAATGCATGAGAATAATCCCCAGGAGCATATTCTGTAGGATTCTTTCAGGTCTAAAAGCATCATTTCATAGTACCTTCACAAAAATTATAGAAAATAGTAATTTGGAATGGTGATCTCATGAAGTAAGATTTAGAGTTCCAGACTTGTGGTTCACTATAAAATTACCAATAGGCAGATCCTATAGCAAGAAAGAAATGCTAATGAATTTAGACATGGGGTTACAGAATATTATCTTCTAATTTGTATGGCCAACTTCTATATCACCTATATTTGGCCACTAGGTGTCAGGGAGGATTCACAAATAGGAGTTTTGAATTCTCCAATTTGGTGTTTTTTCTGAAGCAAGAACTCATCTTTTGATCATACAGTTTAGGAATTCTGAAACTCAAAATATTGAAGAAAAATAAATTGAGGAAAAATGAATTAGAAAAACATTTAAAATGAATAATTATTTTTAAATTTGTTTTTATATTAAAAATTGGAATATTGGAACTAAATGCATTATGGACTTGTGGCTTTATATTTACAGTGCAAAAATATATATTTTTTCTTCTTAATGAAACTTAATCCAGGGTAAATGTACAGGATAGTATTTTGCACGAGGAAGATTTTTACAAGCAGTAGGATAAGGGTTAAAGGAAAAACGCTTGGTATTCTCTAAACATCAAAATCTAGATAGTGATAAATTTCAATTCCATGTGCATAAATTCCTATAAAAGTATTACCCCCAAATACAATCATTTTAGATGTGTACCCATACAATAAAACTTCATTTATTTCAAATGAAGGTACTTATTCTTCAGCCCCTGAAACCTTCATCCAGAATCAGTGCTTCTCATACTTGTCAAATGGCCTATTTAGAACAAAATGCTTTCTTATAAATACATTCATTCATCTTCAGGAGGTCCTTTTTTGCCACCAAATATGCTTGTATCTCTAGGTTTTTTGGCTCTGGAGTCTGAATTACCTGTGTTCTATAGATATTTGTCTAAAGCCACAAGATCTGGGATGAGGAAATCTGGATAATCACTAGGCAATAGCACATTAGAGTTAAGGAGTATGTGTGTGTGTTGTATCTCTTTACTTCTCTACTAAATAGTTGACTCGATTTTTGAAAATCTGATAACTCTAAGCTTGGCAAGATAACTATCACTAGGTCAGATGCAACTGTTTGGTCACTGAGCATTCTGAAGAATTGCCCTGGTACAAGTGTGTGCTGCTTTAGCAAGACTCCATGCTCAATACTGCATCCAGCTCTGCTTACAAGGATACAAAAAAGATGCTGAGATTCTAGAAAGTGCAGAGAAGAGCAACAAAGATTATTAGAGGACTGGAGGCTAAAACATGATGAACAATTTCAGGAACTGAGTTTGTCTGGTGTAATGAAGAGAAAGACTAGGCGTAGTATGATAACAGCTTTCTAATATTTCTGAGGCTGTCACAAAAAAAAAATGACAATCTATTCTCCAAAGCACCTGCAAGCAGGACAAGAAGCATTAAATGGAAGCTTATCATAGAGAGATCCAATCTAAAACTTAGAAATTTCCTGACAGAAAAATTAATCAGAGGAATGTCTTGCCTTCAGAAAGTTCCTTCCAAATCTATTATTCTGTGTCTCCTCGTATATCAGGTTTGTGGATTTGAATCTTTGGCTTATCAAAACGTTTTTAGGGTACAACCTGTTACATCAATCAACCCCCCCCCTTCTCATTTTAATTCTGCATCCTCATCAGTTATATCCAGTTTCTTGTGGCATCAAGATGCTGCAACAACCATTTAATTCTCTATCTACCGGTAGTTCATCCTCAGGCTAATGAGGCAATTCACAATTATCTTTAGTAGTTCATTGTTAAAAGTAGTCTTTTTCCTCTTGTACTGGCACAATCTTGCCATAATAACCACCTACAATACTTCATTGATGATATGATTGATTATATGATCAAGGACTGGCATTTACCCAGCTCTCTTTGGCTGAATAAGCCTCCTGTAGCACATCCCCTTTTGTTCCTACTGAGCACTGGTTTCTGAAATGTCATTGGATATAAGATGGGTGGCAAATAAATTTTCTAAATAAATACAATTTATTTACATTTTGGCTTGAGCTACAAAAGACAAAGCAAACAACTCGCTTGTCAGCCAAGATATTTTGGGTAGTTGATAAAGTGTTGTTTTCTCCATTTTTGATATGGAATGATTGATCTTCCAATAGACTGGTATTGCTAGGTCAGACAAACACACATTTTGATCAATAGAAGTATTTCCTTCCCATTGAATAGCCTGCTTTGGCATGCAGCATGCTCTAGA
The DNA here is from genome assembly GCA_025802295.1 of Psammodynastes pulverulentus. Taxonomy (NCBI): domain Eukaryota; kingdom Metazoa; phylum Chordata; class Lepidosauria; order Squamata; family Psammodynastidae; genus Psammodynastes; species Psammodynastes pulverulentus. Next base: position 63,219,483 of record JAOYMU010000077.1, read on the forward strand.
AATGGACTGGTAGTTGGAAAAGAGTGTGAGGGAGAAACAATTCGGGTTGTTGTTGGTATTGTTTTCTATTTTAATTGTTTTAGGTTGAACGCGGCTTGGTGGTTTTCGGCCATTCAGAGGGTTTCTTTAGCTGCATGGCAGGATCCCAGGTTGCAGATGCTTTACATTAGAGAACTGGAAATCTCACTCAAATTAGACTCAGATTCTCTATAAACTTTTATTAGAAAGAATGTAAGAATTTTTTTTACAGTGTGCTTAAATTAGCAGGTTTGTACTCATGAAAATGTCATGACTTCTGTACTTGGCATTTACAGGATTACATCATCACCCACATCTTATTTTGGAGTGCCAGCAGGAGGAGTTTTGGAACCTTTTTTTAAAAAAAAGATATCTTGGGAAAGAAGTCCATTCACTGATGAAATGTATACCTTGTCACAATCTGATGACTCTGCAAGTATAAGAAATACAGAAATATGTGTTGTATTGAGACTTCCCAAAGGAAACCTCCCTGTTATTGTTTTTGTTATAAATGCTTTTCACATATTTGGGACATCTAAATGCTGATTCTGTAGAATAAATAAAATTCATCCTTATTTATAATAAGCATCATTGTATTAATAATGAGTCTTCTGAGAAAGGATGTCAACATCAGAGGAATCATATACCAGAAAGTAAATGTGAAGCTTATTTGGTTTATGGAAATGTATTTATAGATGATGCAGATGTATCTGTTTTCAATCTTGGAGACCTATTAAAGTTCCATAAAATTTCCTCCCACACACAAAATTGGATTAAATTTGAATATTAAAAAAAGGGAGAAGGACAAGGAAAGGCAATGCGGGTTAGAGGAAGGATTTGATAGGACTATTAATCTTCTGGAAAGTTGTAGTTCTGCACCAAAACAAAATATTCCAGCGGACTGCTGGCCAATGGGAAAAGATGAATACAGAAGAAGGGATTCAGTTTTCCCTAGCAATGTCCTGGAGAGCAGTTGGAGGGTGATTGGGGGTGGGTGGGGTTGTCTTTTATGCATACTAGTGAGCTTCAATTATTATTGCTGTGAATTTATATACTGGTGTTGTAATCACAAGAAGGATGTCTGAATGTGTTCTACATGATATATCTGTTCAATATTCATGTAACTGAGTTTTTGATTAATAAACATTTGCAGAATCTTCCTGTCTGAACTTATCTACTATTAGGCACAAAATTTCAGGACCTGAGATTTTATCACTTACAGTGGGAAAAACAGAACAAGAGCTTGTTTGTTTGTTTGTTTGTTTTTTGAAGGTAGGTAATAGGGCAATACAGAACAATTCTAACAATTCAGCGAGAGAAGAAATATGTGTTAACAAAGCTATATAGTTTTGCCTTTAGAACTAGTTCATACATTGCACTAAAACTAAATCATAATGTGGTTTGCTTCACTTTGACAAAGTATGGTATGTGAACACAGCTATTATCATTTATATAAAACTAGTCCACGATTCTAGACCAGCGGTCACCAACCAATGGTCCGTGAAAATTTTTTGGTGGTCCACAGAAAAATTATTTGCATTTTATATTGCACTAAATCAGAGGTCCTCAAACTACGGCCCCTGGGCTAGATAATGTAATGAACATTTGTGTTGTAGCCAGCCTGGGTGCTAGATTGGCCCCCTGCAAGCTCCGTCTCTTGAGGAGCCCGGGCAAAATTTCATGTGCCACTCGCTGAAGCGCCTGGACTCCCAGTGATGGAATAGGGTCCTTCAGGCACTTAGCCTAGCTGCCTGTTTAGTAGCTCCAGCTCCTCCATCCCAGGAATCCAGGCACCTCAGCGAGCAGCGCACAAAACTCCCACCTGGAAGGAGAAGAGTGCACTGGAGCCCAAACATTGGACCTCGCCGGCCTCGGAAGCCAGGAATCTTGCAGGCATCCTGGCCACCTAAAAGCTGCCCAAATCCCTGCGTTTGCAACTCGAGCAAGCCACGCAGCCGCTCCTCCCACACGGTCCATTTCTATTCACTGTAGTGCTTCCCAGACGCAATTTATTACTGTGAGCCTGAAGCGCGGGAGGTGAAGGCTGCCTTGGCTCCACCAGCTGGTGCAAATGTACTGGGACAATGGCAGAATGCTGTTGCTGTACAAAGGCAAGTGGCGCTTCGCTCCCTCACGCTCTGGCCATTGCCACTGCAGCCCACCTGCACACACACACACCCCTTGCCACAACAGCACCATTACCTTGTTCTAGCCAGTGAGGGCTGTGCTACTCCTTGCACATTGCACCACTTGCAATGTTGTACATTACATGTACCACCCTCTACAGCAGAGATTTCCAGCCCCACCACGAGCTGCCTGGCCAGTCCCATATTCCAGAGGTTTAGACGCAGGACTGGCTCATTGGTCATCCCGGAACAGGTCCTCCACCCAGGGAGGCAGGCTGGTGCACCGTAGTGGAGGAGCTGCTCTGGGATGACCAATGGGCCAGT
>JAOYMU010000077.1:63279213-63292631 GCA_025802295.1 Psammodynastes pulverulentus
CCTTTAAGACTTGTGGACTTCAATTCCCAGAATTCGGAGTTGAAGTCCACAAGTCTTAAAGTTGCTAAGGTTGGAGACCCCTATCCTAGATGAACAAAACAATGCTTATTTTGCATGTGTTGTATGCATGATTTCATCTGCTTACATAAATGTCTTAAAATGATGCTACCTAAAATACAAACAGGTTGTCTAGGCTAAAAGAGGTGGGGCAGCTGAATAATTCTGCAAGCATGTTCTTGATTTTTTGACTTGCTTATTCCCTGTTCCATATTACTTCTTTCACCATATGACATAATACCTGGTGATATTTATCACTACAATATTTTTTTCTACTTGAGTAGTGACACTTGGGCAGTCAGGGAAAGAGACACACAGTTGCTGTTTCCCTTGTCCTGTTTCGCTTCCTTACTTTTGTTTTCTGTATTATACATGTACAACCAGAAGAGCACAATCTAATAAATTGTAATAAAATAGAATGCTGAAACAAGACTGAAATATGTTGGATATAAGATGCATTAGGTACACATTCAGATGGCAGTCCCCCTCAGCCTAGCTAAGTTAAATGGAACTGAAACCCAAATGGTTCCACTTAACTCCAGAATATTCTTCCTCTCCATCTCTGATTCTTTTGGGGGGAGGTTGGGACTTAATCCAACAGAAAGAGTTAAAAAACATTTGTGGTATACCTGGTATATAATAAAATACAGACACCTAGCTTTTGTAGCCATAAAATAATGGTACTCTTGATTTTCCCCCCTATATTAGGCAAAATAAACAAGCCAATATAAGCAAGTGTGTTTTGTACAATTTAGCTTTTCTTGGCATAGAAGCAGGATAGTATTTTAGTCCAAAAGTACATTCAACATTGAATTCATTGAATGCACCCTTAACTGGGGCCAATAAATGTATTTTTCCTATTATGCTTGGTTGTAATAAGGACACCTATCTGCACTTCTTTTACTATTTTTCTCCTGTGACAGATGCAAGACAAATAATGCTTCAATTTTCAACTAATAATGGTTTATTATTGTCTAACCTTGGCAAATTCAGCTTTGTTTACAGTTTGGTCAGATAACCTAGGATTCTAATATCTGTTGATAGGAATTTGCCTTACCCAGGCAGTTTACAGATTGTCCTCTATTTCCATGGAGTTTTTTAAAAACAAAAATCAGAATAGTCTGGAGGATACTTTGCATATTATTTATGCATGCATAGCCATAAACAGTTTCCCTCTGTCCTGTATTTCCAGAAAGATTTAAGAACTAGGAGTAATTATTTTGAGAATAACTTTGCAATTCCTCTGATCTGATCTTTTTTTTCCTGTACCTCCTTAAAGGCTTTGAATGTTGTTAAATTATTTAACATATACTATATATTTAATCTTGAAATAGGCATATACTGTACAGAATTAGAGTTCTAATTCAAACGTCAAATGTAAAGAGTATAGAAGTAGCTTTGTAGAAGAAATGTCAGTGGTTCGTTGATTTTTTTCCCCCTAGTTAAATGCAATATTTTTGCATTCCTAATTTCATTTAATTGAATTACAAAAGGAACATTTTCATTGAAAACGTTTTCTTCAACAAACAGAAAGTTTTGGGACTCAATTCTGAGATATGTTCATATAGGCAGCATTAGAGAAAGCTAAAAAATGGCAACAGAAAAGAGTTGGGTGGAAGATAATTGCTTATTTTTGAGGATTCATGGAGAGTTATACCTGAGAGTCAGTATCTATAGAGAGGAATTGATTTAACATTTGCCAACAACTCTAAAAATGAGAACAAAATGTTTGGAAATGTATTACCTCTTCATGGGTTTCTGACAGAAAGGATACAACCAAAGGGAAAATCCAGCAATGAAACCAATGAGTTAGAGAAGATGGAAGCAATCTGATCCAGGGCCACTGCTCTATCATCTGAAAAATAGAATCTGATTACTGATACTGATTAAGAATAATGATTGGCACTCTGCATTGGTACCCTCTCCTCTCAGATAGCTATCTCAAGTCTGATTTGTCTGAAGTATTAAGAGCATACCCAATGGTAAGAAACATGAGATACTGGTGGAAGAGAATATTTGTAACAGTTCAGGGTTGAACTGTGGTGTCCTTGGTGCTCTCTGAAATTGGTTGTTTTCATGCAGACTAGGTAAAATCATTATTGTAGAAGGGGCCAGCCAATCTTGGTGTGGATGATCTTGGTGGTTCCTTGATTAGGCTGCTGCTTGCTTTAGCTTGTCTGTCTGAGTTGGTAGATGCTTGATTGAGGTATTACTCACTTCTTGTTGTTGGTCTAATATTAATTTTGGTGTTAATCTCTGCTCATCTGGGTTTGATAGCTGATGAGGAGATGTCTGGGTCTTTTGTTTTCTTTTTGGCTTTTTGTCTCTTTTGAATGGTATATAGATTTTTTTTCATCTCTATGTACCTATTGGTGGCTGATTTGCCCGAGTGCCAGGCTGAGTGTGATGATGATACCCTAATACAGTGGTGTCAAACTCTCAGCCCGTCACATGCTGGCCCTGCCTACCCCCATTTTACTGAAGGGGGGAAAGTCATGATACATCACATGATGAAAACATGACACTGCAAGTTTGACACCCCGCGCCCTAATGCATACGAAGGAACTTTACCTAAGGATTCACACTAGAAAGGCAAGAATATTAGAGTAATTTTAGACTTTACCAGAAAAAGTTGCTTACTTGGAGCTTTCGCTAGAGCTGCAATTGCTATACTACCTTAATTCTTGTACATCTTCTACCAGAACAGGAATAAATAATCTGATGCTATCTAGATGGTTTAGACCACTCTTTTCAGAATCCCTTTCCACACTGGCTGGGATTAATGGAAACTGAAAGCCCAAACATTTAGAAGTTACCAAATTTACTAATCTAATTGACCAAATTTGACAACTGGTCGACAACTTCATAGGCACATCCATGTATATTTTTATTTCCAGAGAAAGTTTTCAATTGACTTCTTCAGAATGTTTTCACTATTTCCTAATCACTGTGCTAAACTATTAGTTATTATTATGTCATGATGCAAATACTAATTTCATTGGTATGAATTTAATGGAGTTTCTACTTGATAACTATTCTTGCTCCAAGTTCTTTGCTTTTTTGGACAATGATTTGTCTAGATTCACCTCATAATTGATTAGCAGAGGTAGAAAAGAAGTGGATTACTATAGTTTGTAGCTTTCAATAAATAAAATTAATGAGAAAAACAATCCATGTAATATTTCTTAAGGGAATTGTGTCCCAACATACTCAAATTCAGCTAGAAGAGATCAGAAATGTTAAAAAAAAGAAGAAAACTGTTTATTACTTTAGGATTAAACTATATGCTGCAAGAAGACCGATTACTTATGTGAGACTATCTATGTAAAATATCTTTAATCTAATTATATAGGAAATTACTGAAATCAGCCGAAGACATATTTTTATGAATAGCTTGCTGCATTGAGATGGTACATGCAGATGCTATTTGAAAAAATTATATCCCATAAAAGGTCTATGTGAGATAAGACTTAAAATATATATACTTATAGAAATGGCTGCAGCAATAGATGTCCCCAACTAAGGGAGAAAGTGAGAATAAAAATATTAGCACTAAGGGGTAGTAGAAGTAGAGGCGGCTTTGGGCTCCCTGACTGGGAACTTTACTACAGGGCTACAACACTACCGTGGACCAAAGAATGGATAAATTTAGAGGATAAAATAATTTTAACATTAGAAGAACATGATCTGCAGGTAGGATGGCATGCCTTCATGTGGGATAGCTGAATGAAAAAACATTCACAATTCTGTAATCATAAAATTAGAGATTCATTAATGCAAAATTGAGAAGTAATTAGGAAAAAACATTATTTGAAATTACCATGGTGGCTATCCACTATGGAGGCACTGACTCATCCCTATACGACAGATCTCAATAAAATGGTAAGATATTCCGAAATTTTGGACAAACAGGGGAAATTAAAAATGTTGCAGGAATTGAGAGATTAAGGTATTAAGATAGATTGGTGGCCCTATTTTCAGATAAAAGGAAGATATAAAAAAGATATGGATGAATATGGTATTGATATGGAGTTATGACCAATAGATAAAATTCTGACTAGTCAAGAGGGGAAATTCATAACAAAAATGTACAATTATTTACTTAAATTTGATTTAGAGGAAGAAGTAGTTAAAGGCCCTATGATAGTGTGGGCAAGGAACTGTGGTCATACTATTTTGCTGGAGGAATGGGAAAGGATCTGGAATAAAAATTTCACTTTAACCAAATCAGTTGCATATAGGGAAAATCAATATAGGTGGCATTTAGCGCCAGCGAGATTAGCAAAAATGTATTCCAAGATGTCGGCAAAGTGTTGGTAATGTGAACAGAGTCAGGGAATCTACTTCCACATGTGGTGGCTATGTTTGGAAGCTAAGAGATATAGGGCTAAAATCAGAAAGTGGCTACAGCAAATAATGGAAATTAAGATTGAATTAAAACTGGAACTGTTTCTATTGGGAATCATTTAGGGGGATTTGAGTAGAAGAGATAGATATTTGATAATACATATAACTATGGCAGCAAGGATAGCATATGCCTGTTATTGGAAAGGGAAAGCCACACCACCGGATGAAATAATTATTAGGAAAATCATGCAATGTTCAGAGATGGATAAACTAACATTGAAATTAAAGAACAAGGAAGAATCATTATATTACACAGTATGGGACAGGTGGTATGAATGGTTAAGGAATAAAAACAGAATTGGTAGAGATAAGTAGGAAACATAGAGAGATATAGAAATTAAGATGTATAAAATAGTAGAAATAATATTGGAAAATTATAATAATATAAATGGAAGAGGAATGGAATGTAAATATTTAGATAAAACCAAAACCCCATGTATAGAATGACTGTTACCGTTTTGTTTATTGAATGAAATGTTGAATGTAAAATTTATAATAAAAGCAAATTAAAAAAAAATAGATGTCCCCAACTAAGGAATTTTTCATCTTCAAAATATTCCCCCCCTTTTTTTGTTTAATTTCCTTAGATATAGTTAAGACTTTGGGAAGTTGTTTTAATGAGAGAAGGAGCTATTAAATGACCTTTGCTTTTTAAGGAAAAAATAGTATCCCCACCTATACCAAAAAGATCTTGTGTTCCACATACTTTAAGTGACAATATATCCAGAGACTGAATGTTGAGATACATTAATTTGCTTAATATTTGCAGAGAAGAGACTCCATGACTGATTCATTTTTGGTTGTAAAAGGTTCTCTCTGTTCTATCAGATTGGCTGTTAGCCTTGAGAGGCTTTTTCCACTCTAAAAATGTAGCTTGGCTCACTTTAATAAGTTACCTTGAACTATTTGCTCCGCTCCAACTGCCTTTGCCATGTTTGCATATTATTATTTAATCATGTGGACATTATATAATGGATGAGCCAGTTACATAAATTGTGATCACTCAAAATTCCCAGCTGAAGATTCTTCTGGACTCCAAATCAGAAAACCCAGTTATCCTTCTTTTTCAGTGGTCTGACCCAGAATGCTACATTAGGGAACACTTTGGCCTGAATTTCAGACTCATCTCATGTTCTTTCAATTTATGGCTTTAATCCAGGACATGCCTTACTTTGCTCTGTGGTTTGGCTCAGGCATTACAATTCACATCGATGGGGGATTTAAACTGTTTCAAGGGAATATATCCAATTTTATGCTAACTACACATACAAGCCATTGGTTTTAATTGATAGATTAATCTAACACCAGGATTCAGTATTCTGGTTGCTAATTAAAATAAGGTAATGTGGTCTTGCCACGTATTAATAGAAAAGTTAGAAATAAAAATGAATCATTTGTAAATAAAAATTTAGTAAGTTCCAAAATAATGAATCCCTTAATGTCTTTTAATTAAACCCGAATTGTGGTTCGCTTTTTTGCCTTGTTATCTCTATGGCTCTAAAGAGCTAAATGCTCTATAGTATTTTCTGCCAAATTTTCACAAAACCTTAGCCTAGACCAGAGGTCTGCAACCTGCGGGTCTGGAGCCACATGTGGCTCTTTCAGCCCTCTGCTGAGGCTCCCTGTTGGCTGATCCCACCTCTAGCTGGCCCCTCCCCTCCCCGGAATGGGATTTTACTGGCCTGAGAAGGTAAGGGTGATGGTGGGAGATGGAGACTTGCTCAATATTCCAGAGCAGGAGGTGACTGGGTGGGAGTGAGTGACGTTGAGTTGGCTATGCCCACCCAGTCACACTGGTTGTTAAATTATTAGCTCCCGGTGATTTTTTTTCTGTGGGAAACGGGTCCAATGGCGCTTTGAGTGTTTAAGGTTGCAGACCGCTGGCCCAGATGTTTAAAACACTCAAGTATATTTAAGGCACTCTTTCTTATTAGCAGCATGTAACTTACTCTTTCACAGTTCTAAAAGTGATTCAGCAACTTCTCCAAGCATGTACTATGGAAAAAAACAAATAAAGTTTAACATATGTACCGAATGTCTTTATCTTCCTCTCCTATTACAGATAATGGCTTCTTTGAAGGAGCAAGAATTCACAGAACTTTGGGGGGAAAAAGCTAAGGAGAATTATGGCAGCATCTGGAAGAACTTTAGTGATCCACAACTTAAGAAAATAATCAGCTCCATTCAGACCTTGGGTCCTTCCAATTTACCAATGGAGAAACGGAAAGAGGTAAGAATCAGTATTCTAGAAAGATGGGTGAATTCTGAGGTAGCAATGGGAAAAAAAGATTCTAGGTTAATGGAGAAATGATCCTTAGGTAATTTTAGATAACTTTTCAATTCCAAACAATGATGGAGGGAAAAAAAATTGAGAGGATTAATTAAATGAAGGATTCTGAAAGTACATACATAATATTCAACATAACATACTCCAGTCTTGGCTGTATTGAGTAGTTATGAAGGAAGCATTCTCATATATTTGAAGAGTAATTAGCTAAAGAAGTCTGACACATTTTTTTATTTCTGACTTCAGAGCACATACACGAGAAGAAAGCTGCACTTGCTTTTTTGGTTTATGCTCCATGTTACAGGCATTCCCAGTGACACATTTCTAAAAGCAAACAAACAAAAAAGATGCTAGAATGTCAACTGAGAAAAGCAATGACAAACCACTTCTAAAGTGTTGCTAAGAAACATATACACAGTGTACACAAAGTTGCCAGGAGTCAAGAACCTTTAAAGATTGTCTTAAAACCGCATACATATATACAAACCAAATAATGTCAATATAAATAGAGTTCTGATTTTGCACAAGGGCCTTAAAAAGATTGTGGGAGGCCATTGCTCCATCTTATGATACTACCCCACTTACTATATTTCTGTTTAACTGAAAGACAAAGCTTACAACAGTATACATCTGGAAGACTGAATGGTCTCCCACTGATCAACTAAATTATCCTCCCCCCCATTTGTGTTCTTTGCAGCCTGTGCAATCACCTCCCTCTGTCATTTAATTGTTTTCATTGCCTCCCTTCTCCTCTTTTCTTTCTAACCAGCGCTCACCCAGAAATTAGCTTCCTTTCAAAATAATTTTCTCCCATACCTTTCTAGATATTTGCCTTCACAAGAATCTGACATTCTTTTCCTGGTGCTGCCCTCACTATAACTTCGTTTTTGGTGATCAGTCTTCTTTCCCACTTCATTGTAATAGCCAAGTTGGTATGCATCTTCACTTTTTCAGATTCTTTCAGTACGAGTCTTTGTGCATACATTCCAAACTACTTATTTCTGTGAGGAAAAAACCATTTTATATTAGTTTACTTCCCTGTTCCAGCTGCCCCTTCACATTCATTTCAAATTTAAAATGTTTGTTTAATAATTCCTTAGTTATTTCAATATTCAAATTACCAAATGTTCTCTAGGGAATCAAGTGTTGTTAAATAATCCAGAACATTCATCTTCAGCAGACTGCTTGTTCTTGTGATCTTTAAAGCCTAGTTTTTTCATAAAATCTTCTGTCTTTCAAATAAATTTTCTGTCTGTCTGTCTGTCTGTCTGCCTGCCTGCCTGCCTGCCTGCCTGCCTGCCTGCCTGCCTACCTCTACCTCTACCTCTACCTCTACCTCTACCTCCCTACCTCCCTACCTACCTCCCTACCTACCCATCCATCCATCCATCCATCCATCCATCCATCCATCCAGAAAATACTGAATGATATATACTTGGTGTCTTCAACTCCATTTTGACTCCTGGCATGTTGGACATGTTTCTGCAGTTTTCTTGGCAAGGTTTCAGAATTAACTTGCCATTGCCTCCTTCTTCATAGGGCTGAGAGAGAGTGACTAGCCTAAAGTCACCCATCCAGCTTTGTGCCTAAGGCAGGACTAGAAATAATGACTCCCAGCTTCTTGCCTGATGCCTTATCCAATATGTCAAAGCAGTATGCAATTGTAGCTGCTTGCCATTTCTATTAGATAAGAATGAATACAGCTTCCATAAAACTAATGCTGAAAGCTTGTTTCTTTATTATGTCACCTTTTAATTACATATTTAAAATAAAAATAATTACCAAAAGTTCAAAAGGGACAGGTTCCTATGGAAGCATCTATGGTAAAACTGATGCCTGTAGACTATATAGTATGAATATACATGTTGTAAAATTAGATTTTTATTCAAACCTGTACTTTTTAATGCTAATTTCAGTATAATACTATTCTAAGTGAGATGGACAACATCTACTCCACTGCCAAGGTTTGTCTACCAAACCAGAACTACTCCTGCTGGGCTTTAGAGCCAGGTATGTACTTTCTTCTCTACGTTAGCCTAGCTCATTCCTTTGCAGGTGTTTTGTATGCTTCCCGTTATTTTCTGGAGCATGAGAGCATCCTTAACATAATTATACATGGATATGAATATAAAATTGATTTATAGTAATTATGGCTTCTGAGACTGCCAACAGTTAACCTATATGTTTTAATTACATAACATTTTACATGAAGATACTCCTTACCAATTGCCTTGTTCATTTATTTTTTACATTTACAATGGCACCGAAAAAGTAGATTTACAACCTGTCTTCAAACTTGCAGCCATTGCAGTATCCTGAAATCACATGATCTTGATCTGACAACTACTGTGGCAACTACTGTGCATTTATAACAATTTCAATGTCATGTGATTACATGATCACTATTTGCAGTCTTTAACAGCTGTCTCCCAATAAGCAAAGACAATGGGGAAACCAGCAGTAATCTACAAGTCATGGTCATGTGACATTATGCTTAACAATCATGAGTGATTTGCTTAATTATCACAGAGGAACTAATGTAAGTTGGGCACAATCTCATGGTGTTTCTCTCGAACACCATGATGCTTAAAGACAGAGTTGCTGGTCCCAGTATCAGTCATGAGGGTTATCCACAGTTGCAAAAATACTTAAAAACAATGTGTTATTATCATGCTACTTAGCAAAATGCAATTCTGTGATATCATTCTTTAAGAATGAAATAAAATGCACCAATGAAAAATTGGAGAATAGAAATTGAGAAGTCTAATTTGTAATCTATTAAACTAGTCCTCCTTTGACTTTCAATCATTTATTTTGCCATAAACTGAATCTGTCCTTACAATTACTCAAAGGTAACTATACTTGAAGCTAGCATACTGTTAAAAAATAGTTTTTCCATCGACAACCAATTCAGAATTAGTATTTCTTAATTTGGAAACCCTACTCTCTATTTTTGAATCAACTAATATCTACCGTAAAAGAAATCAATAACAAACCAAATTAGAGAATAGAAAGAGAGCCATTTTCTCTTACTATCTATTAAAATTCTCAATCATCCAAATCATTATTGCCCCAAAGGTGCTTTTCCAAAAGCCAAAAGGACTTTCTTGGTTTTTTTTTCCTTGGGAATGTTTCACTTATCATCCAAGAAACTTTTTTAGCTCTGACTAAATGATGGGGAGTGGAAGGGTTCTATTCTTTGCAGTCATCTGGTCATTAGCACTCTGAGGGTTGATTGGTAGTTCTCTGAGACTGTATCAGAGTCACGTGAATCAGAGTGTAAACGGGTGTGGGATGCTTCAACTCATGTTGTACATATGAGACAGGTGGTTTCATATCCCTCCCCCTCTGTGGAGAGAAAGCTGTTCAATTTTAATATTCAGATAGATTGATCCCAAAAGGTATGTTGTTAAGTGAAACATTTGTTAAGTGAGTTTTGTCCCATTTTGTGACCTTTCTTGCCATAGATGTTAAGTGAATCACTGCAATTGTTAAGTTAGTAACACAGTTGTTAAGTGGCTTCCCCATTGACTTTGCTTGCCAGTAGGTGGCAAAAACTAATTACATGATCCCAGGACACTGCAATGGTCATAAATATGAACCAGTTGCAAAGCATCCAAATTTTGATCACAAGACCAAAGGAATGCTGCAATGGTCGTAAGTGTGAAAAACCATCATAAGTCACTTTTTACATTGCTGTTGTAACTTTGAACAGTCACTAAATAAACTGTTGTAAATCAAGGACTACCTGTAAATGGCCTCTGACACCTCTTTCAAACCAGTGGTACTCTCTGTCCAGAATGTGGACCTTGCTGTCTCCATAAGAGTGACCATTGTCTTTCAAATGGAGATGAACTGCTGAATCATATGCTGATGGGTTTGTGAAGTGGTTGTTTTGTTTTCCTGGTGTTCAGATATGTAGATCTGCCTCACTGCATTTTTCTGCAGTTTTCTCCCAGCTGTTCATCTCATTTCTGAAATATAATCCCAATTGTTTTGCAACAATAACAATCCTTCTTCCTACCTACATATAACTTCTCTAACAATTTTCTGATAGGAACCCTCTAATGTTTAAGGTAGGGAACAAAGCTGCTTACCTATAATTGTTGTTCTATTAATACATAATTGGTACATTAGCACATATAGTATACCAGAGTAGATATATAGGTGGGACTTTCTAAAAAGGCTTGCAAGATTGCAAGCACTGATTCATTCCTTACCTATGATCAGTAAAGTTTCATGTTGCTATGCTACCTCTCAGTATATTTTATCAGGATCCCAAACTTCAAGTAGCACTTACGTAGAAACATGTAGAAAGAAAACAGCTAGAACAAGTGAGATGACATCAGTGATGAGAATCTAGACACTGGATTCAAAAAGTAACAATGGTTTTAATCTAATAGCTACAAGAGTCTCTAGAATATAGTCACTTCAACCATGATGTTTAAAAATATTGCTTCCTGAAGAGGAAAGCCCTTCTGAATCCAGTTCTTATCAGCTGTGTGCAATGTGGGTTCAGCTGGAAGATTGTTGCTTTATAGCTCTTTAGAGGTATAGTGCATTTCTTCAAATCTTCAAACTCTAGTGTGATGGAATTATTTAATGATACTAGTAAATCACTTTTCTTGCTGAATGGGTATTTTCTTTATGTAGATAGATATGTAGAAGAGTTTATGTAAATACTGGTGGCTTTTTGATGTTCCTTCAATTTTGTTCAGCTGTATGATCCTTTAACGATTTCTTTGATGTCTCTTCTTTTTCTATGCTCCTCAGATATTACAGAAATTATGGCCACTTCTCGTAGTTACAGGAAATTGCTTTATGCCTGGGAAGGGTGGCATAATTCTGCTGGCAATCCTCTGAGATCCAAGTATGAGAAATTCGTTTCACTGAGCAATGAAGCCTATAAAATGGATGGTGAGATCTTAAAAACATAGACAGGGGATGGGATCAATGCCACCTGGATTGAAAAGATCCTCCTGAAGAACAATTTAAGCATTTTAAATTCAAACTAAGAAACCTGAATGGATTGAGAAAGAGGCATATTATAACCCTCCATAAATCTAACACATCTTCATGAACCTTTACTCTTATAATTTTAAAATGAATTATTGTGTTTTATTTTCCATTCATTACCATTCCAAAATGAAACTATTATGAGTTAACAGTTTTTGATCAATATATCTGTTGTGTTTTTAGTCTCAACACCTTTGCATTCATTTCAAAAGTATTCAAGAATATGGCATACATGTGATCAAATGCTTGACCCTGATCACTATAATGAGAGGGATCAAATGTACCATATCAGATTCATATGGGAAATTACCGAAAGTTGGTAAGACTGTTGCCAGCATAAGAAATTATTAAAATACTGACGTTGACTTGTTAATTTGGCCATTTTCAAGAGTCTAATGTCAGGCACAACAGACAAGGTCCATTTCTGAAGATCCAATTAATTAATTATATAATAATCCAATTACATAATTATTATATATAATAATCAACTGGATTATTGTAAAAGTACCTGCTTGGAATTAGATAACAGTCAACACGATTGGATGTAGTTCATTAGTAGCTATGTAGGAATTTTAGGCTGTTTCCTCTTTTTATCTCCTCTCTCTCCAGCTTGGCAACTCCTTCTCCTACACCTACTATAAGTATATTTAGAAATTATTTGAAAAAACTGTCTTTGGATTTAGAACTGGACATTTTTTGACTTCAGAACTGGATTGGTTCAATTATAATTGGTGCAAAAAAGTCTAAGAGAAGGGTTGTTCATAACTATGTTCTGTAATTATGGATAATTTAAAGAGCCTGTTTGTATTGTAAGAACTGTATTCATGCTGAATACGCTATTATTTTTACTTTTAGGATTCCAAGATACTGGGGCTTATTGGCGGTCCTGGTACGATTCACCAACATTTGAGGAAGATCTGGAGCAACTTTATCAACAGTTGGAGCCTCTCTATCTAAATCTCCACGCATATGTCAGAAGGAAACTATATGACCAATATGGCTCTAAATATATAAATCTGAAAGGCCCTATTCCTGCTCACTTATTGGGTAAAAT
This sequence comes from Psammodynastes pulverulentus, assembly GCA_025802295.1. NCBI lineage: Eukaryota > Metazoa > Chordata > Lepidosauria > Squamata > Psammodynastidae > Psammodynastes > Psammodynastes pulverulentus. Next base: position 63,292,035 of record JAOYMU010000077.1, read on the forward strand.
AAAGTTTGTGTGTGTATAATAGAATGGGGATCTGGCGGGGAAGAATTGGGAAAATCCTTAATATCCCACCATATTCTACACTAACAGTGGGCAATTTTTGCAATGGAAGTAGGCTGACTTAAATGAGAGATCTCTGGGAGGAAACCAGTCTTATTTTTACTTTTACTTTTACTTTTAAACTCGAATAACAAAGGCAACCTCCAAATTTTGGCAGCAAAATGCTTGGATTTCAGACACATATTTTGGGGCATTGGAGAGCAATCTTGCTAAATTAGTGTCTTCCCAATGGATTGCACTATAATTCCTATCATCTATTGATATGTTCGATGGTAATGGTGGAAATCATGATAAGCTCTCTTTAAAGAATACCATGTTTTGATGGGAGGAAAAATGCAAATAGAAACGTTAAAATGTAAGAGATGTAAAAGAACCAGTCTAGTGTAATAGCATTGGACTAGAAACTGGGATGCCAGAAGTTCTAATTCCTCTTTAGGCATGAAAAGCTGACTGATTCACAGTCAGTCACCCTCTTTCAGCCCAACCCATTCACAGATTGGTTAGTTGGTTTATTAGATTTGTATGGCTGTCCATCTTAAA
>JAOYMU010000077.1:63456134-63469295 GCA_025802295.1 Psammodynastes pulverulentus
GAATGTGAAGGATGTGTGTTTGTGTTTGTATTTTATTTTATATTCATGTACACTGAAGAAGGTATTTAATTTCATTGAAAAACCTTGATACTGCATTAATATTGCGCTATACAGTAGAATTCAATAAAGTTACTGTCCTGGGATAGAAGCTGTTCCTCAGTCTATTTGTCCTTGTTTTTATTATCTTGTACCATCTGCCAGATGGTAATGGTTCAAAAAAAGGCTGCCCAGGATGAGATGAATCTTTGAGAATGTTTTGAACTTTCCTAAGGCAATGGGAGCTATAAAGCTTTTCCAAGGAGCGGAGAGGGCAACCAATGATCCTCTGGGCAATGATGTTAATCCTCTGGAGCTCAGTGTCCTATAGCCCTGTCCCAAGGGTATGAATTGAAACAATTTATGTCCAGGATGTGAGGGTCTTTAGGTATTTTCTCAGCCCTTCTTCTGACCTGCATAATATGCAGGTTTTCTATGGAAGGCAGACTGGTTGCAGTTGTTCTTTCTGCAGTTTTAACTATCAGTTGGAGTCTGTACCTGTCCTGTTTGGTTGCTGCACCAAACCAGACAGTTAAAGAAGTACAAATTACAGACTCAATAATTCCTCTGCAAAACTGTGTCAACAGCTGCTGGGAAGTCTGAGTTGATGCAGGAAGAACATTCTTTGTTGTGTCTTTTTAACTGTCCATTTCAAGTCATGCAATCCAAAATTGTGAAGGACTCTACTGATGATACTATGCTATCTATATAGTAAGAGGTGGTACAATAGAAGAGCTCCTCCTAAAATCCACTTTCATCTCTACATTTTAAAGCATGTTCAACTCCAGATTGTTCAGGTTACACCATAGAGTCAGTTGTTCTTCCTGAGTTAAAAGAGCTATTTATCCATTTTGGAACACTTGATTAGTTTAGCAAAGGGTGATTAAAATTTTGCATAGGATTACTTGAACCTAGCAACAGCATTGGCTGCAAAATTTTGTGTCCTGCTGGATAAATACCAGCTACTTACAGTTGTTTCTACAGTTCTTTTATTTGGTTTTTTAAGTTAATGTAGTGGATATATTGAAAGCTGCTCAGAGTGTTTCTGGAGTTGGCGGCTTAACAAATCAAATAGGAGGAGCAACTATTATGCATGATAGTCACCTTGAGTTACTTATCAAATGATAAAGGTGGGATAAAAAGCCAATAAAAAATATTGTATGTTTTCTCTCAAACTGTTTCCAGGTTTGGCAGAAAATAGCATCTTTAGTTAAAAATTACAAATGTAATGAATAGGAATAACAGAATGTTTAAGAAAAGGAAGAGTTAACCGCTATGATTTGATTCGGATCAGGATTCCCATTATTATTTCTCCCTGAAAGAAATCTGGCAAGCACTAAGATATTTCAAAAACACTTAAAATGAGGTTTACTTCTAAGTCACTTGAACAATTCCTTGTGTTAAGTAGCTTTCCATCACAGATTTGGGTTGGGTGATGGGCAGTGGTGGAATTCATTTTTTTTTACTACTGGTTCTGTGGGCTTGGTGGGCCTGGCATGGCTTGGTGGCCATGCCTTGGTGGCTGTGGCAGAGGAAGGATACTATAAAATCTCCATTCCTTCCCCACTCCTGGAGGAAGGTTGCTGCAAAATCCCATTCTCTCCCCACTCCACTAACCTGCTTTCCAGCTCTGTTGTCCTGTGCAGGACAATAAAAGAAGACCCAGCCAATCAGCTGGGACTTGGGAGGCAGCCGAGGTGATATTTGCTGGTTGTCTGAACTACTCAAAATTTCTACTACCGGTTCTTCAGAACTGATCAAAACCTGCTGAATGCCACCTCTGGTGATGGGTAGGGAGAGGATACAGTCACCACGGTATCTTATTTTCCAGCATTTATTGCCTGCAAATTGCCAAATCAATGATGTTTTTGTTGGGAAATGGGAGAAGAGAACATGTCAGACACTTTTACAAGTACAGTTTTTACAATAGTGTAGAACATGGTGCCTGCTTCCTGTGGGTAAATATCAACTGAACTCATTTCAGAATTAGATGCTACAACTTTTCATTATGAGAAGAAAAGCTGTGGATCGATGAGACCAAAGTGAAATGTTGAGAATGAAAAAAAAAAATCAAGAGAAGAGCATTTCAAACGTAACATCTAGTGCATAAAAACTTGAGGGTTGGAGCTTTGTTCCCTTGATTGATGTCCTGCTGGTTTCCTTACTAGTGAAAGATGTAGTACCACATACAAGATTTATGTGGTTAGGGGAGAAGTTATTTACTCCATGAATAAGTATACTTTTTAAAGTAGCTATATAATGAGAAAGCGAGGAATGAAAACATGAATTGTAAGGAAAAAGAAAAGAAGTCAGGAAAGAAGAAAGTATGTATTATTTGCATCTCTACCTACCTAACAGCCTACCTGATTCCAGAGACTCCAGACAGCTGACATAAAATATCAAACAAATATCACTTTAAAGAATATGTATAACTAGCAGGGTACCCGTGCTTCACTGCGAAACTATGTGATCAGGCACGTTTTTGTGGAGGAAAATAAGGAAAAAACTTTTCTCTCTGCCTACCAGCATCCATCGGTATTCATCTGGCTAGCATCGTGTCAGCGTGTGAGAGAGTTGAGGGCTGTTTGGAAAGTGAAACAGTATTTGCTGTGTGAGCAGGAAGGAGACTGCAAGGAGCCTGGATGTGGCTTAGCTCAACTGCATTTGGAACAGATTTATTTTCAGGTGGAGAGGGAAAGTAGAACTCCTTAGTATCAGAGCATGTTAATAATAATATAGGCAGGGCTTTTCTTCTCCGAAGAAAGGTGCTGGAACGCACCCCCGTCATCGCGCTAAAAACCCCCGGAAAAGATAGCGCGCGATTGGTCGAGACGGACCACGTGACCGGGACTCTGAAAAGGTCCCGGAACACAGTTCCGCTGAGTTCCGGCGGAAAAAAAGCCCTGTATATATATATATATTTCTTTAACCTAAATTCCATATATAAATTCCATAACAAATCTTAATCAGATGGTATATATATTCTTCCCCTATCTTCTTGTCTTCCTTAATTTTCAAGACAAAGACACTCTTTCCTCACTGAGTCCTTCTCCTTTGTTCGCCGTTCTTATAGCTGTTCAGCAGTCAGTTAAAGTTATAATAATTATAATGAAGTCAAATTGTAGTTTAGGTCTTCCCTTTTCTAACGATGACAGATCCACCCCAACCTCGCATCCAATCCAGCCGGAAACCGCTCATAAAATCACTATCCTCTTCTTCTGTGGCCAAGTTATTTTCCAAATCAACTACCCCAAACAACCATTTAAACCTTTTTTTTTTTTTAAATCTTTCTCCTCCCCAACCAGGCACTCTTTCAAATCGTAATTTCACCGTACAGCTCTCGGCGCTTCTCCTTCTCCTTCACAATCAGCTGGGCACCGCTTATCCGTTTCCGTCCGGCTTCACTTCTAATGGCCGCTCTAGGCTTTCAGTTATCGTCTGCCGAATTCTTCATCCGCCCACACATCTTTGCCGATCTCTCTCCTGGTCACTTCTGATCGCAACTCTTAATATTATTCATGTCATCCAACCATCAATTTCTCTCACAGTTAACTTGATCTCTCTCGATCTCCGTTGATGGTCTGCCGAGACCTCAGGCTGCCATTTCATGCGGCATTGCCTTCCGGACGACTCCACCGATCTCCACAGCCTTCTGTTTCACAGCCCTTTGAGACCTGCACTCCTCACCGACACCTCCAGGGCCAGCAGACCCCTAAGAGTTACCCCAGAAGACAAAATCAAGGCTCAAGACACGGAGCCCTTCACCTTGCATCGTCTCGGCTCTACCACCCGGCGCATGCTCCTAAATCTGATGTTTTTTTATTTTTGGGGTGTGTGTGCTGGAAGAGGGGTTGTCTTATGCGACGAGTATAGGCCTAACCCTATATTTTAACAGGAAAAGTAGGGGGTCGTCTTATACGCCGGAAAATACGGCCCTTGATTTGAAAACCATGGATTTGCTAGAAAAGAAGTATGAATACAAAAGGTTCTTAGATAATGGAATTGATAAATGATGTACTGGGCTTTCGAGGCAAGATGAATGCTGTTTTTAAAGAGAAAGCATCAGAAGCCAAAGTATCAAAAATTCCAATTTTTCCAAAGTGGCAACCTAGCAATTCCAAAACTCCTCTCTACATCATAATAGCTGACAGGATCAAACTCATCCCAAATAACAGAGCCACACTAAGTCTTGATTATTTTCATGGGATTTGCCTCAATGCCAGAGTCTAGCCTAGAGCCAATCCAAATACCTTTTTCTGAAGATGCCGAGAATATTCCCTACAGCAGCTCTGAAAGAGTATCTCCAGTTCTCCAGGAAGGACTGAGAATTTCTAAACAGAACAGCTATCCACAGAGTATTTTACTACTTTTACCTCCACAACATAGGTCTTAATAATGACTGTAGTTTGTGCTTCATTGAGTTTGTCCTCATTGTCCTCCAGCACCGCTTTTAGGGTCTCTTCTCATATTTTCATCTCCTTCTCTCCTCTATGAACTAAAGTGAGACCTGGGATTCACAGCAGGAGAAAAGCCACGTAGGTATGCTTTGATCCCAGTTCATAACCACCTTCTTATTCTAGGCAATGACTGAAGCCACAGTCAAACTATGCACCAGATCTACAGGAATACTTTCCGAGCTCCCTGTGGAACCAAATAAGGTCAATCAGTGATAATGTTCAAATAGGCTCAGCCTCTCTACAGCAGAGAGCAACATCAAGTCAATCAAAAAGTGATCTGACCATTAATAGGGAAGAGGTGGTAATCTCTAATTCCAGGGGGAGTAATTTGTCAAGCTACTGCCTTGACAAGAAAGTTAGATTTTGTCTATGATCACCACTGTGTGTTAACCCTTGACAAATTGCCTCTCTCTGGAATATCATCCCCCCCCCTGAGATTAGACTGGCCCCCACTCTAATTCTCTTCTGAAAGGTACTGAAGACCTGGTTCTGTCAGCGGGCCTGGAGAACTCAGAGCAGGATGGAGCCCATCAAATGGCTCATGTGATCTGCTGTCGCTGGGTTGGGAGGTGGGGGTGTGTGATTTTATTCTTTTAACTTACTCAATTTTTATAACTTTTACAGTTTAATGTGGGTTTATATTTTTGTAACCCACCTTGAGTCTCCTTGAGCGAATAGGTGTCAATATAAATATAATTAATAATTAATTAATTAATTAATCACACTGTCCTATTGGCTATGAACTCCCAAACCATCTCAAACATTGCCCTCAAGAAAAAGCACTTTGAAGTACCCTAAGACCATAAGCGTGAAGAAATTCATGACCAGTCAGGGCATGGAGTCAAGGAGCTTAGATAGATAGGTTGTTACATTACAGAGATTGGCTACAATAGCAGTAATTCCAATTGCTCTCTAGATCCCAGCTTAACAAATAGCATCTCATATCCTTACATATGAAGCTGCATCTGTGAACATTACCAGAGTATCTCACATAGTGTTTACTATTCTATCTATGCTCTGAGCTTTTGTGTGAAAGTATTGTGCAAAGTTATGCTTCTGAAAATATTACTTATTTGCTTCTGGTTGGTAGATCTTGATGATCTGTTTTAAAAAATAAGATAGATCCTGGAAGTTTGATATTTGTCCATATCTCATGAATGGATATCAAAAACAATATATCTGTGGGATAACCAACCCCCCCTCCACACACACACACACACAAAAGTGCTTCAAAAATATTGAAGTTTAAGTCTCTTGTGAGATTTTAGGAGAAGATTGCTTACAAAGAATACTTTATAAATCAGAAGTAATTCCACCTAAAAAGAAACATTGAATTTATCATAATCACTATCAATAATAACCTGAATATGTTGTTGGTCAATGACCTTTAAAGTCCATTATGGCATGGGTGCAGGATATCTGAGGAACTGTCTTTCCCCAAAGGGGTTGACCTGTCTCACTGTAGCAGAAAGAACCTACTGCAAACCCCATTAGCCAAGTTGGCTGGGTCTAGAAGAGCCTTCTCTATTATGTCCCCTGCCCTTTGGAACATTTTCTTCCAGCACATGAGATTTACTCCCACCTTACTGGCCTTTAGAAGGAGTGTTAAAACCTGGATTTGCCAGTCCATATGGGGCCCTGATGGAGCAGCTGTAAGCTGCAGGTGGTTGTTGTCAGGCACAAGTAGCCAAGATGGGGCTCAAAGCTACAAACTGATGTGTTTGACCCCACCCTCAGACTTGGCTTGGTCATCTTCTACAGTTGTTGCAGTGACCGAGAAGGTACCACTACTGCTCCGATCTAAACACACAATTTTTTACTCTCTAATTAATCTTTTGTAATTTTAATCAGTTTCTATATTTATAATGATTTTTTTATGTCTTTATTTTTATGATATTGTAAGTCACTTAGAGTTTTCCCCAAATAGTAAAATAGGTAGTATACAGGTAGCCCTCAACTTACAGCCACAATTGAGCCCAAAATTTCTGTTGTACGTGAGACACTTGTTAAATGAGTTTTGCCCCATTTTACAACCTTTCTTACCTCAGTTGTTAAGTGAATCACTGAAGTTGATAAGTTAGTAACCGGTTGTTAAGTGAACTTGTCTTTCCCATTGAATTTGCTTGTCAGAAGGTCACAAAAGGGGGTCATTGACCTTGGGACATAGCAATGGTTATAAATATGAACCAGTTGCCAAGCATCTGAATTTTGATCACATGATCATGGGGATGCAGCAAAGATCATAACTGGAAAATGGTCATAAGTCATTGTTTTCAATAGTGTAACTTTGAACGGTAACTTAAGTAAACTTTTGTAAGTCAAGGACTACCTGTATAAATTTTAATTAAAAATGAATAAGAAACTTTAAAAAGAAAATCAGATTTAGATTAAATTATAGTCAAAAAGATCTGACATTTTGTCAAAGTGATGAAAGCAGCATTGCACCATCGTGTAAGTACCTTTTATATGTGCAGGACACAACACTGTTCTTGTCATTTGCTGCATTCATTGCTTCTGCTGATATCTCTAAAATTACAAGAAATAAATGTATTCATGCAATTGGATTTTCTTTTGTGCCCCCTCAAAATGTATTTAAGAGTTCAAGGAGAAGTATGACACTTGCTGTAAGGAATTCCTTCCAACTTAATTAAAAACACCTCTTGAATTCTGTATTTTAATATAATGAAGAATTCAATAATTGCAATGGAAAAAATATATATTGTCTCTGCTGTTGCTCTCTGAATGCAATGAAATGAAGGCAAAATTATAAAAAAGCATGAGACTTTGGAATGGCCAAGTTGGCCTAAGTTTTAGGGAATCCATATTCTTTTAAATATGTAAGCTAACTTAATGCGATGACACGTATTTATCGATATTTTTTGTTCAGGTGGGTGAAACAGAGACCAGGCTAGAATGTCTGCTGAACAACAATAAGAATTCTGATTTTTGTGCTCCACTGACCTCCTTTGATTGGAATGAAGTGGATCCTTATCTCTTAGGTAAGGTCCAAATACTAATGTAGCAGAATGATGATGGTAACATGATTAAAACAACTAAAAGTTCTATTTATAAATTTAGGTAAGAATTTTTTTGACAGATATCACAAAAACTAGCCAAAGGTAGGCTTTGAATTATTTTCTAGATAAGGAATAGACAATCTTGTGATGACCAATGGCCTTTAATATATTAGGTGGAGTGGTTAGCTGCAAATGGATGGAGATATATCATGGATTTAAGTGAAAGGAAGATTTAGAGGAGTTTATTCTGGTTTTTTTCCCTGACTAAGCTTGTTTTCATGTTTTCAAAATTTCAAAAAAAAGATGCCAACAATTTTCTGGAATTATGGCTAGAGGAGATCCTAAAAGTTATAGCATAAGATTTACCAAGAAAATTAAACCAGACTTGGAAGAGCTTCCTCTAGACATTATGACTTTTTTGTTCAACAGTAAAAAAAATCATGAAATAAAAAGATTGCTCTTGACCATGACAAATACTGGAGAGATTTACTATAGATAGTCTTCAATTTATAATTACAATTGAGCCTAGAATTTGGATTGTAAGTTGTTATGATTATTAAGTGAGGCACCCACTTGCTGAATGACCCTCATCCTAGCTCCCACCACTGCCGTAGTTAAGTGATCATATGGGTCATTACATTTTTGCATGGGGATAACTCAGAATGTGGTGGAGGCGCAGCATGCACTGTCATCTAGAAACTGTTCTGAGTTGGGAGACTTTGAACAGGTAGGCCCACCAATGTATGGACTTCCACCCCCCCACACACACCTCTCATTCTCCGTGACCAAACTTCCTAGTCCATTTACTTTCCCTTTTTGCACAGCTACTGACAAATGTGCTCAGCTGATGCAAGGTGTAGGTGCTATAGAAATCTATTTAATGTGATGTTTGAGACCTTTGGTTCTACCTTTGGAAATGTCACCACATGAGCATCAACTTTTAAAGCATCAGCCTTTTGAAGCTCTTTCTAGCCTTCAGAAACATTGCAAGGGCTGGTGTTCATCTAGATGTTCCCTGACATAGAAAGAGCCTCAGTACATTGTGAGATGGTTGCCAATCATTGTAATGTTCTAAGTTTCTTTCTACCTTAGGAAATATCACATTGGCTAGCTTTCTACAATAACTACATTTCATATCAGCTAGAGGCGCTTGTCAGCACTTGCATGGAAAGGGAAGATAAGTGGACTTATGTTGTTGGGCAGGGAAAAGGCCCAGGATTTCCAGGAGTAGGGGATGGATGGGAGGCCTGCACATGGGTGGGCTTAGCTAGCTGAGACCTCAGCACAGGGCAGCAGGAATTTGCAGCACTGCCATGGTCATAAGAGTGGGCATGCTGTCAAGCATCTGAATTTTTGTCACATAACTGTATTGTAGATTTTAAGACTGCAGCAGTCAGAACTTCAGAAAGTGTTGTATGTCATTTTGTTCAATGCTATCCTAATTTCAAAATGGTCACTGAACAAACAGTAAAGGACTACTTACATGCAGTTGACTTAGTAATGACAGATTGGTTAAATTGACATAGAGCTGTCCTGTGCAGATACCTATATCTTTTACTGTTAGCCTTTTTAAAATTACATTACATTATCCAACAAAGAGACCTGAAAACACTGAACAATTTTATTCTAACCACTTTTTTCTTTTGCCAAAAGAAAACAATTATGAGCTAGTCAGTAAAATAATTAAGTACCAGCTGTTTTAATTGTCAAATATTAAGCAGAAAAATGATTTGTGATTTTGGTGGTGTGCTTTTATAATTGCATGAGTTCTTTCAATAGCTGAGGAGCTAGGACGTTTTTGGTCTTATACTTTTTCTCCCATTTTATTTAAATTCTCACTAAGACTTTAAAATTGAAGTTTATACTAGCAAATTGCATTGATACATAAAATGAATATATGTAATTTTATTATGTTATAGATAATTATTGATTAAACTTCGCTTTTATTAACGCATATTAGTTCAGGTCAAATATTTTGATCATACAGGCAGTCATGGTCCCATAATATTAAATAGAATATCAATTAATCACAGTATAGAAAAACACATTTCATTTTTATTTTTTTAAAACATAGTTTGATTTAAATGTTTTGGTTGCCATAGTGGATCCAAGGATTACTATTTCACAAAAGAGTTAACTTTTGTAAACTTGTTTACTAATTTACAAAAGAGTTAACAGATACACTATGGTTGCTTTCTGTAAATTAAGAAGATGGAAGTTCACTTTCTTGAGGTCTAGGATTAGAAATTTTATGTAATGATGCATACTTGTATTGCTTTTAAGAAAAAATAGTTCTAATATTTTTTTCTTTCCTCTCAAACTATACCAGGTACTTCTAGCATTGACACAACTTGTACTATTTGGGGTTTGGAAACTGGTCAGGTCTTGGGAAGAGTGAATTTAGTGTCTGGCCATGTCAAGACTCAGTTGATTGCCCATGACAAAGAGGTGATGGTATATTATTTTTCTTTTTCTGTAAATATGTGCAGTTACTAAAAGTTTTTAAAAATCCAATCTAAACATTGGAAATAGTCATCTAGGAGCCAAGGTAGGTTGTGTTGCTGCTATTAGTAATGCATTTATTTTCCTTTTAGTAATTCATTGATAATGGGGAATCAATACAACAAAGTAAAATATTTTGCAAAAGAAACATTCTGCTCAGGAGAGAGTGTTATACCTAAAGCCCTATTTTGTGGTAAGCATTGTCCTTTTTTAGGGTAAAGCAAATAATTTGTTGGACGTACTTTCTTTACTCCTGCCTTTGCATGAAAAATTACAGTGGGACAGGAATCCTTAATATAGGAAGCATCATATTTTATCACCTTCTGCTGTTGGTATCTGAACAGGTCTATGATATTGCATTCAGCCGTGCAGGAGGTGGGAGAGACATGTTTGCTTCTGTTGGTGCTGATGGCTCTGTGAGGATGTTTGACCTAAGGCACTTGGAACATAGCACTATTATCTATGAGGATCCTCAGCACCATCCTTTACTTCGCCTTTGCTGGAATAAACAAGATCCTAATTACCTTGCAACAATGGCAATGGATGGTATGGAGGTGAGACAATGTTCTGTGAGAATGCTTAGTAGACTTTGTTTTTGAGTATATAGTGAGTATGGTAAACTCTGCTTTCCAACTACTGTACATGGTGAAAGCAATGAGACTACAGTTTTTGCTACATAGATTACTGAAAATTTTCTTACCGGCATTTAGTTCCATGAAGCAAAACAATCAGGTAGATGAATATGTTAATTAGAAGATTATCAGCATAGTATAATGAAATGGACAGTTAGAAATCTTTATGGTGGTTTGGTGAGATGAGCTAACTTGTCTTTGATTGCTGTAATATTTCTACAAGCAAAACTCATTTTTAGAAGTAATGTATTACTTGTGTTTCTCAATTTAAAGATAAATTATCTAATATATGTATTGTATTACAAGCAGTTGTATATTTTGTATTGTGATTTGTCATCTAGACTTCTTTGCAAGAAGTGTCTATAATCAGGACACAATGTGACATATTTATATTTATTATGAAAACAAATGCATTTTTCCATCACTTGGAATAAGTATGTTGACTTGACAGCTGGTTTGCAATGTGAATGCTCTGAGGACATAAGAGACTGGTTAATGAAAGGATAAAAATAAAATCTAAAACAATTTATTTAGAATTAATGTTTAGAATTATTTTTCCCTCTTAAGGTGGTGATTCTAGATGTCAGAGTTCCTTGTACACCAGTTGCCAGGCTGAACAATCATCGAGCATGTGTAAATGGTATTGCTTGGGCACCACATTCTTCTTGCCATATCTGTACAGCAGGTAAATATGGATAATTTGTACTCCTCCCCTCTTTTATTTGGATATTTAAGAAGTGATTGGGATTTACTATCATTTTCAAATATGTGAACATAGGATTGCAGTCTTTACATTTTTGTATATAATTTGAAGGCTAATAAATAATATGCCAACGAAATCAAAGGCATGAAATAAGACAAAAAGGAAATATATCTAAGCATAATTTTGTTGCTCCCATTTCATTGGCATCGGCAAAATTATTCTGGCAAAACTCCTTGCTTCCTCTACATATATACTCTGATTGTAGATTTCTTTTCTTAAATCAACTCTGTTTTTGTGAATCATTAACTCCATTCAGCCACAACTTTCTTGGTTTTCACCTTTGCTTTTACCTATTCATTCTTTCCTGAGATACTGTTTTTGAAAACAGCAATAGCAGTTACTATAGCAAGACTTATATACTGCTCCATTGTGCTTTACAGCACTTTCTGAGCAATTTACAAATGTCAGCATATTGCCCCCAACAATCTGGGTCCTCATTTTATCAACCTCAGAAGGATGTAAGGTTGAATCAATCTTAAATCTGTCAGGATTGAACTTCTGGCCATGAGCAGAATTAGCTTTCAATATTGTATTCTAATCACTGTGCCAAGTTCATTCTCTATATGACCAAATCACCTTATTTCTTTTATACTTAGATTTATAGTCAACTCACATTCATTCAGCACTCCCTAATTCTTCATTCGCTCTTGTTTTACACACCGTTTTTAAATACACTATTTCTACTACATTCAACTTATGTTTCTTCCGGTACATGCATGGTTTACTTCTTTATAACACTAGCAGTTAAAGATGCTTTTATGTACAAGCATTTTTATTCTTTCACCATCCCTTGCAAGCGACCCCATATTCTTTATTAATTTTCTAGTAGCATTTACGTATCTTAATATTTTTCTATTTTTCTTTGTTTAGTAAATATTATACTAAAATGTGTACCTTCATATATTTGCTCTAAATCTCATCATTTATATATAATTGAAATTATTCATTTTATTTTACTTTGACAAACACAACATAGTCTTTGGTTCATTGATTTTCAGTTCCATAATTCTCATTGCATCTTACTATCTAACCTACATGTGCTGCAAATAATTTGGATTCTCAGCCAGTCAGTTGATTAGTGCTACACATTAGCTTGAAAGAATGTTAGCCTTTTTTACTTATAGAGCAGCTTCAACTTAGAGATGTTGATGGACTTAGTCATATGAACCTTCTGCTTCAAATGTTTCCACAACATTTTTATAAGATTAAGGTCAGGCTTCGTCTTGAAAGTTAATGCATTAACTTTTCTCTGCTTAAACCATCATTCTTTGTTGTACAACTTACATGCTATGGGTAGTCTTGCTGCAGGACCTACATACCTTTGACTTCAGTTCATGGACAGATACCCTAACATTTTTCCATAGAATTTGCTGGTACAATTCAGTATTCATATTTCCATCAATTGTTGTAAGCCATCCTGATTCAGATACAGTAGCAAACTATGCTACTGCCAGCACCATGTCTCACAAATGGGATGAGGTTCTTATGCTGGAAGGCAGTGTTTTTTCTTTCATCAAACATAACATTTTTCATTCAGGCACCGAAGTTCTATTAAAGTTCTTTTACATTTTTTCAGTAACCTTCTGACTTATTCATGTGATCTTTCACAAGAAGGTCAACAATGTATTTTTTGCGATAAAAAGTTTTTATTGATCAAAAAATTATACACATATATCGTATAAGATATGGTGAATTTTACATTTTCTTATTAAATAAGAATTATTTTCCCGAATTTTTAACACACTTCAGCCTTC
>JAOYMU010000077.1:63536437-63555067 GCA_025802295.1 Psammodynastes pulverulentus
TGGCTAGCTGGGGAATTCTGGGAGTTGAAGTCTACAAGTCTTAAAGTTGACAAGTTTGGACATCCCTGCCCTAGACTATGCATGTATGCATGTATCTTGAGTTTAAATGTGTATATGTAACTTAAATGTACGTATGTATCAAGTTTAAATATACGCATGCATGTATGTTGAGTTTAAATGTATGTGTATATGGTATGTATGTATCTTGAGTTTGAATGCATATATCCAAGTATCTATGAAGAGAGAGAGAGAGAATGAGCCTCGAAAAGCTTTACATAAATTTGGTGCAGCCTCAAACTACCTCCAGAATTCAGGGTCTCTCTAGGTTTTTCCTCGATACCATTTTCATAAGTGTTCTTAAGCACCCAAATTGTAAACCTGGTAAGTGATTACAACCTGTAGGGCTAATAACCAGTTGTGCTACATGAAACTGACATGGAGAGCCATTATGAAATACAAGGTAAATTCAAAAAATAATATTTAGAGCAGTGAAATGCAATCAACAGTGTTTATCTTTCTTTCTTCCTGGCTGTTACTATGTGACTTGGAGTTGCACATACAATATACGGCTGTTTTTTCTGCTAACGGGATACAAAAGCTTATTTGGCCTCATGTTCTTGACTCTGAAAGCCTCTTTCCCAAAGCTGTTTTTAATTACAAAATGATATTGGAGCTCAGTTATACCTGCTTATATGTGACAAGTGAGGAGCCCCTGAGGCTTATTCTCAGATATGCTTTCAAGAAATACTAACATCATTCACCTGGATTGCCAGAAAAATTAAAAGGAGAAATTCTATGGCTATATCCTTGCATGGTCTGTAACTGCTAGGTTGGCAGAAGCCGAAGCAAGGACAGAAGCTCAACCTGTCAGGTGTGCTCGGGTCTTGAACCTGGGATGCCAGCTTTCCAGCTGACAAGCCCAGCATCTTAACTGCTGAGCCACTGCACCACCCAGATATATATACAGTGTGTGTGTGTGTGTGTGTGTGTGTGTGTGTGTATCAGAGGTGGTATTCTACCAGTTTGCACCGGTTCAGACGAACCGCTGGCAAAAAAAACTGCGCCAATCAGCTTAGAGGATCAAAGAATCCTCTCAGCTGATTGGTGCACACATGCGCAGTAGGAGTGCGCATGTGTGGAAGGGAGGGGGAACGCATATGTGTGCTTGTGCGCGCACACACTCAGGGAACCAGTGGCAACACCAGTAAAAAACCACCACTGGTATGTATGTTGTATGTGGGTGTACAGACACACAATTACAATTAAGATTAATAAAACTTCAAAAAAATCAGTCCAGCAATGAGCTTCCTCCTAACCATCTATCTACTAGCCGTCCAGCTCTAGATTTACCTGACCCCTGACATAGCAGGAATCTCCTAATATCTAGAAATCCTAATTTTGGATATGATTTCTATTGTAATTAGGGCTAGCCAAACATCATGTATTTCACTCAGCCAAAACATAGAAGCTTCCAATCCTTTCTGATAGGATTAGTCTCATTTCCTGAATGTGTTTCCATTTCTAAGGATGGGCTGGCAATGCCTGTGTCATTTGTCTACTCTCCACAGTTTCAGAGACCCCAGCACCATTATCCTCCTTTGAGATTTGGCACAGTTCCTAATGGTAGCACCGAAAAAAATATTCGGAACAACTATGGAGAAATGCATGAATATATGGGGAAGTACAACCAGCGCAGTGTGGAAGATGCACTTCAAAATCTGCAGACAGGGTAAGCAAAGGGGGAATGGCAGGAAAGACCGGCATAACATTGGGAGAATGGGGGTAGGGAAAAAAGACAAGATTGTTGTTGTTCCCCGCCATGTCTTCATTTAGCCACCCCAATTTTAATACTGTCTCCTGTGATCTAGAGTAGATGGTCTGTGGTCACTCACATTCCAGCTGGTGTTGTCAAGTACAAAGAATAAGGACCACACATTAAGTTCCAGTTAAATTGATTTATTTATCATGCCTATTTATAAGAATCTAGTCAACTAAGAGCACTAAATTGCTGCTAGATAAGAGCTAATGGAATTCAAGAGGGGCTGGATTTAGACTTTGAAGGAACTTAAGGACTCTAGGCTAATTGCTCACTTGACTCCACCTCCAGGGCTTGCCTGCTCTTTTCCTACAGGTGTAACATCTGAAGATCTTACCAGCAAACACATTCTCACATTCTGTCTACTAGCTGGCTTCGTTTAGAGCGCAGTCATACACCCTGAAAAAGGGGCCGTGTTTCCCCCTGCCTATGCAACTCACAGCTGCAAAGGGATATTAATTGCTGTGACGATTACAGTGTGACATTTGATTAAGCAAGTGTCATGGGTGGCTGTTGGATGTGCCTGGTGACATGGCTGACTCTCACACCCATATTATTTTGTGACCTTGTAACACAAGTTTGTTAATTAGTTTTTATTAAATAAATCTTAGTCAAGTTAATAACGTGAGTTTTGGTCAATTAATCAGTGATTCGGTTGAAAGACTCATAAGAAAAAGGAACTCTAAAGGCAAAAATATATATTTTATTTTCAGAGCATGCACAATTGAGATAGAGAAAACAACTTCTTAGATGTGTTCCTCCCATGCAAGAGGATTGTCTTCAAGGATGTGTATTATTTAAAAACTAAGAATGTTGAAACCTGGTTTATTTATTAATTAGATTTTTATCTTGGCTTTATTGCTTTATAAGTAACTCAAGGTGGTGAACATATATATTGCCCCTTCCTCCTCCAATTTTCTCCACAACAATCTCTCTGTGAGGTGAGTTGGGCTGAAAGAGAATGACTGCCTCAAAATCACCCAGCTGGCTTGCATGTCTAAGGTGGGGCTAGAACTCACAGTCTCCTGGTGATTGGCCTGAAATCACCCAGCCGGCTTCCATAGAATTTATAATCTCCTCGTTTCTAGCCCAGTACCTTTACCATACTAGACTGGCTCTTGCTATTTTTATCAATGGCAAATGGTTGCTTTGGGACAATCAAAATATTCCGAATCCTTTCAATTCAACCAAGTATCTCCACAAATCTTCTGAATATAAAACATACCCAGGAGTAAGCCTGTGTTTATGTTTAAAGAAATAAATAAATTTGGGGGTTTCTTGAGTCTTGCCATGAATACATGTTAGTCGGACTGTGCCTACTACTAAACAGGCTTCCTACTATTTGTCACAACAGTGCTTTCTCTGAATGTCTATGAATTCTGGCTGATTTCTTTTGGAAGGAAACTAAATAAAACAAGCCCCACCCCATTGCTAAAGAAATTGTGCAGCATTATGCTTTTAGTAAAACTGCTGCGAGTTTATATTTGAATTTTTCATATATGAACGCTTTGCAACTTAAATATTATTTTCCACAATACAAGAGGGATTATAGCTCAGTCAGCCTCCTTTGAGCAGACATATGGGTAGGGTCTTCATTGCTATTGGAACAGCTGTCAAGCCTGCTATCAATTTAAAAAGCCAACTGGCTGGGTTATTATAAATATATGATTTACTATTTAATCCTATATACCAAGATCACATTCATATATGCTGCTAATTAAGACAGATTAACAGCTACCCCACGATTCTTCAGAAAATTATGATCACTCACACACATACATTAGTCTCACTAGTTTAGTTAAATGTGAATTTTATCCTGAAGGAAATTTGTTATATTTTATTATTTGTATTGCTTTAAAAATTCGTGCAGACTTTTTTATTTTGTTTGCAATCTAGTAGCATTTCTATCTGCCCCCCCAACCCCCATCCCAACTTCAAATCCAGAGCTGGTTCCAGGCATCACAATGTTACTGTGATGTGCAAAAATATTGTAGAGCAGTGTTTCCAATCTTAGCGATTTTAAGATGTGTGGACTTCAGCTCTCAGAGTACCCCACTCTTCTCATTTCTGATTGGGATATTCTGGAAGTTGAAGTCCACACATCTTAAAATTGCTAAGGTTAGTCTCTTTAGAAGGAAGCATAACTGTAGACATCTCCTCAGCCTGGCCTAGAGAAAGTTCATTGTAATAAGAACATCAGGCTATTATGTGTATAAGAAACTAGAGGAGGCAATATTGTACAATTAGAGTATTTAAGAGGAGATGAAAAGATGGAGGGGTATATATATACATCAGTGAATCAATCAAATTGAGGAAGTAACAAAGAACACGGTAGAGAACAGTATTTATTCTAACGGTAAATAACTTTTTTTCTTATTGGCTTATGAATTGTATTCCTAGTGCTTTAAATCTCTGCCTATTTTTTTTTTACTGTTTTAGGTATATTAATCGGTCATAAAGAGCCAGTTTAGTAGTTAAGGCACCAGGCTAGAAAGTGGGAGACCTTGACTTCTAATTCTGTCTTAAATACTAAAGCCAGCTGGGTGACTTTGGGCCAGTCACTCACTCTCAGCTGAAATCACCTCATACCGTTGTTGTGGGGAAAATATTAGGAGGAAAGTGTGTTGGATATGTTTGCCACCTTGAGTCATTTGTAAAAATAATAAAGATGGAATACAAATAAATAAAAAATAAAGGTGGGATACAAATAAAATAATATTTCTGTTTATTGATATAGATTGAGGATTAAGATAGAGTAAAGTAGGCTGCTAGATTATTTGCTAGCTTCTTCCTTCTGGCTCTCTATAGACATGTTTCCTTTCAGTTAGCTAATCCAAACTAGCCACATTTTGCCTCGCAGGAGAACAACTCTGAATCTTTCTATGCATCTATCAAAGCAACTTACTTTCAAGCTATTGGGTTAGACTCCAAGAAAACTGTATTATTTCAAGATTCAAAAACGTGTGGGGGGTTCTTGGTGCTCTCTGAGGCTGGTTGTTTTCTTGCAGACCTTTTATTACCCAACTAGGTAACATTATCAGTACTGGTGTTTCATCAGAGCAAAGAGTTACCCAGATGGATAATGAAACATCTGCAAGGAAATAACCAAGCTTTGAGGGCATCAAAGGGAGCACAATTCAACCCTGAGTTACATGCCAACTCTGAAGCGAACCTGACTGAAGCCATCTTGTGCTGCCTCATAGTTGACACGAAGCCTGAGAGGGGGATGGGAGGGGGAAGTAGATAGCCCGGCTGACAGTCAAAACAAAAAGGTTTCCTTTGGGAACCAAGGTCATCGTAGCAGGTGACTGTTGAAGGAGGAGAGGAGCCTGCCAGCTACATTCATCGGAAAATGTGACCCGTGATACCTGGGAAGGGGGATTTTTACTCTTTTAATTAGGTGAAAACCGCAGGAACTTTTAGAGTTGGTTTTCACCGGCTGTGCTGATATGATGTATTGTATCCAATTAATATATTCTTTGAGAAATCTACCTGCTTCAGAGTTTTTGCTTTCAATGGGTGCGTTACTCAGAACACTGACATTACAAATATTATCTTCTATTAAAAATAAGTATCCGGTTTAGATTTTTTTTTTTTATGTTTTATATACAATATATCTTCCATTTAAACCGATGCGTCATCTGAGTACAAATATCCTGTGCAATACAATACGGTTAATTTATCTTCATGTGGTAAATACATTTTCATTTAATTATTAACAATATACTATTCTTTACTATTCTCTATTATTCTCTTTCAATTCTAAATCTAAACCTTATATGTATCCTCAAGCCAATTGTAGAATAAATCCCATATATTATAATATTCAATTTGTTCTTTCCCTTTAATTTCCAATGTTAATCTATTCATTTCTGCACATTCTAATATTTTTCTAATAACATTTCCATCCCTTGAATCTTATCACTTTTCCAATTTTATGCAAATACAATTCTTGCTGCTGTTAGTACATGTATAATTAAATATGTAATTTCTTTGCTGTAGGTTCCAGTACAAGTCCCAATAAAAATATCTCTGGTTTTAAATCTATATGCTGTTGTATAATTTTTTCAAGCAATGTGTGTATTTTTGTCCAATATCTTTTAGTTTCTATACACATCCACCACATATGGTAATATGTTCCACGTTTTTTCCTACGATTTCAAAATATATTAGAAACTAAAGAAGAAGACCTACCCAACATAGTAGCGGAAATCCTAACAACAGTGATGCAGACAACAGCACAAGATATGAGGAAAGAGATAGATGAAGCCTACGGGATATTTACTAACTACGTTCGGAAACACAAACTACCAGGGGAGGTACATGTATGTTTTGCCAGAAAAACAATAAGAGACGAGGTGTATGAAAGAACAAGAGATGAGTCACCAATTTATAAAGAAAGGGAAATAGTGATACTGAAACAAATACCCAAAAGAGTGAGGGAGCAAAGGCGGAATTACAACTTTTTATCATCTCAACTAATAAAAAATAGGATAATGTTTAGATGGTTGATACCAGAGGAGATGTTGATTACGTGGCAGGATAAAAGGATAAGAGTGGATACACTAGAGAAACCCAAGGAATTTTATGATCATTATGTAATGTCGGATGAAGAACAGGATAGTAAAGAGGAGTTAGAGAGTAGAAGCCAGGAAGACTAACAAATGGAGAGGAAAAGTCAGGAAGAGATACAAGCAAGAACAAGGCCACAAAGGGAGACAAGGATAAGGAGGGATATAAGCAGGGCTTTTTTTCTGCCGGAACGCAGCGGTACTGCGTTCCGGCACCTTTTTCGAGCCCGCGTCACGTGACGCGTCTCGACCAATTGCGCGCTATTACTTCCGGGTTTTTTTAGCGCGCGACGGGGGGAGCGTTCCGGCACCTTTTGGTGCCGAAAAAAAGCGCTGATCCTAACACTATTCAATAAATGAACAAATACTATTAACAATAGATTAGATGCTATTGAATTCATATGAATTCATATTTGCCCGTATACTTGAAAAGTCATGAATTGGTATTACAAAATAACTTGGTTTTACTTATGGGGAAAACAACAACTATATATTTTCCGCTCTTTAATCACATTGAGAAATGTCAAATTGTTGACTAGATCAAAGAACAGTGCAAGTGTGTTGACAAGATCTGAAAATAGAATTATGAATGCAATAAGGAATGAAACTTATATTTTCCTCTTGTACCTTTATTAATCAAAACCCTCCATTCTTTACCCAGTCACTATTCTTTGTTTCCAAAAGTATACTTTTCAGTGAATAGTGTCTAAAGGGCAAGTAATAGCATAATTTATTGTTTTCACTTGGAAAATTACAGGAGGCATTATTTTTCATGCTATAGTCTCAAACTAGATTTGGGGGTATTAAAAATGTCAGCTTTAAGGTGTAACAAGTAACTCCCTTGGTATATTACTCATCTGACATTTTAATTTTTTTTTTTAGAGGATAGGAACATAGTTACGGTTGGAAAATAAAAATGGTTGACAATTGCAGTCTGGAAAAAAAAAGGACAAAACCAAGCTGGAGCATTGGCCAGGAGCATGTGGAAAGAGGGAAAGGGGTCTAAAGAATATGGTAGAGAACATCTCATTAGCTTTCTTTAGTGTTTTGGAACTGGCTACAATAGTCACTGCAGCTATTTTATAACTAGCTAAGTTAAACCTTCAGAAAGACATTTTGTTAAAGTAAAAAACCAACATTTAAGGATTAAATATTTCCACTAATTTAAAAAGATTGGTTATGCAATGTGATGTTCTGTGAGTCATAGTATACAGTAATGGACTGAGAAAATGGAGGTTTGGATGTGTCTTTAAAAGAAGAATCTTCATATTTACAATTTAACATTGCAAGGAGGCTGCGGTGACAAGATAATTTGTGTGGAACTCAAGTCATTATATACTGGGTTCTAGCTGTAAAGGTTTATAAATCTATACTTTGAGTCGTATACTTGAACAGCTTCTATTTCTTTTCTTTCTTTCTTTTTTTGTCCGTCTCTTCACTCACTTCAACCCAGGAGCCAATATTCTCAGAGATTCTGTGGGCAACGTGAAGCTTGGAGACTTCGGGGCTAGCAAGCGACTGCAGACAATATGTATGTCTGGGACTGGCATCCGCTCCGTCACGGGCACTCCTTATTGGATGAGTCCAGAAGTGATCAGTGGAGAGGGCTATGGGAGAAAAGCTGACATCTGGTGAGAAATAGCTTTGTGCAGCTTATTTAATGTGTAGAGGATTACTTACTAGAAAAGGAACTTTCTGCCACAATATTCTGAACCATATTTATTACTCTTTTTTCTGTAAACTATAATGAGTTCACCAGGCTAATTTATTGTTCCCCTTTCCCTTCCTCTTTTCCCCATTGCTTTTCAATGCTCTGTGTTCCTGGATGTCGCTTTGGTTTTCTGCACAACTTTGCTTTCTTTTGTAATAGCTCAGAATTCATCCAAGCATGCTGATGTTTTGCAGTGGCTAATTCTGTCAGCACTCAACCGGCTTATTATTGGAAGAGAAGATGCTGATGAGAATTGCCATACCCTTCTGTGTTAACTGCTGAGCTTAAACTTGACTTTTATTTTCATCACTAAAGCATATTGTCTTATCGAAGCTTTTTCTGGCTGGTTACTTTTGAAACAAGAATCTTCTATATCCCTATCAGATAAAAAGGAGAGATATTAAAACAGCAGGAACAACAACTCTTGACTCGTGTCCTCCAAATCTGTAAATAATAAATGTGTCGTGGAGTTGGCAGAGGTGGACAGGAATGTTTGCTCCTTGTTTTCTCAGTATCTAAGCACAAAAGACTCCACACACTAAACAAGCAGAGCAGGCCATGCTTTAATAAATCAGTCTTTAGGAGCAGTAAGGAGCATGGTGGTGATATGATCATGGCACAGAAGGATCAGTCATGATAAACTGACTGTTTCAGGGAATCAAACTGGTGATGATACATAAAATTGGTTTATTAAATGTAACATGCTTAAGAAGAAAAGCAAAGATTTAGAAATGCGGTAACCTCATGAATGAGGGTTGCCAAAAAGAAGCAGGACTGCATGCAATCATGGGTTGCCCATTATAAACTCTACTTTTTTATAGTCTATTATTCAGAAAGCTTGCAAGCTTTCTAGCTTAGACCGTATTTCCTCTGTTGGTTTCAATTGATTGGGGACAGCTGCTTTAAAATAATTCAATATACCAATAATCTGTTAAATTGTGATGTATCGAAATACAGTTTCTGATCAAACATGGCATGCAAGCTTGTCATTATCATAAGGCATCTGCAACTGCAGAATAACAAGCTCTAATTAACTTTTTATTAGCTCTTTGGGTCAGTAATTAGGACATAATGGGTCCTAATTTGTTAAAGTAAACACCAACATTCAAAGATCTAATATTTCACTAATCTAAAAAGGTTAGTTATGGAATGTGGTGTGCTGTGGGTCATATTTTTACAGAAGAAATCCATCGTTGCGAGTTGGTGTGATTTTAATAAAAGATATATTAGGAATATCTTTCCTGTGCAATAGCTTTTCTCATGGTTTAGAGAAGTTCTTTAGACAAAGAATAAATTAGAAATAGCTTCATAACACAATGTGCACTCATGTATGTATTTGTACTATTGAATAGCCTTTGTGTACAGCATCTTTATAAAGTTATTTTTCAAGATAAAGTAATTTAGAAGATAAATCATTTTTATTGATCTGTGTTAGAATGCTTCATTCATAAAACTCCTCCTTCAAGAAGGCTTGCATTACTGGCCTGTATTCATACTTTACTGGAATTCTGCCATACCAACAGTTTTGATTCATTTCATTGTGACCAGCACTTCTGATCCTTCGGGTCCTGCTTCTGTAATAGACATCATTCTTGTGCCTCTTTTGGTTTTACTGACTGTAATCTTAATTTTCAATCAGGGTCTTTTTCTTCCTTCCCTATTTCTTTTCCTTCAGCATTTCATTTAGCTACACTCAAGGATCTTCAGCATATATCTTTATTTCTGTTTTAAGATCAAACAAAAAATTTGTAAAATGCAGTTGAACAGTCTATGACAGTCTATCCCATCTAAAATATTAAATAATCTGTTGTCATGTTTTCAAAGCAGCACAACACAAGTAAACTATCCTGAGAATTATGTGATACTTCACATCTGAAAGTTCCAATCTGTCTGGATAATCCAGTAGTACAGGGCTAATTTGAAATGCAAGTACTTCTAGGAAAGGCAAATGAACTTTATTGTTTCGGTTTTCCCCAATTCTCATGGGCAAGCTCTCTTGTCCAGGGGAATTTTAAAATATTTATTTTTAAAAAATGCAAGTGGAAGAACATTAGCTGTAAATAATTTTTCTTACAGGTCTGGAATGGTGAGTGTGATTAGTTTATTGGTTCCAGGTAAAATTGTTAAACAAAGCTTTCTGTGATAATCCTGATAACTTAATTTTCGTGTTCCATATCCTTGGCTTTTTGCAGGAGATACTGATTAGCCAAGTCATACCCTAGAGAGGTAAGCAACTCTTATCAAAAGCCCATATGATAACAACTTCATATCATTTTTGGCTTTCCATTTTCAGAAACGTTTATCTGCAAAAACTAACAGGACTAAACCTGAAAGGAACCAATGGAACTTGAGCCAATAAGTGTCTGTTTCCAAGACCTCACTGTTCTTCTAGGCATTCCATTGCCTAGTCTAGCTGCCTAGGATATACATCTAGAAGCAGAAAGAATAACATTTAGTTGCACTGTCTCAACTTTCTTTTGTATGCATGTAAACCCCACTAAGATGTGGGGCTAGCTGTTTTGCTGAAAGATTTAAAATTGCTGAGATGAATTTTCCTCCTTTAGAGAAGATTTTTAATAGCCATTTTAATAATTTAATAGTTGTTTAGGTTTAGCCTTTGAACTGTTGAAGCTTAATAGCCATTGAGCATCCAAGTATTCTTTACTTAACAAAATTTTTAAAAAAAATCAGAGTTTTCAAGATCTTCATATGGTGAAAAGGTATTCCCAATATTTGACATTCTGGATCTGGTTGATTTAGTTTCTTTCAGTAATCCATCTCTATGGCTTAATAATTTCTAGTTTTATAAAATTAATATCCAATAGTGCAATCTCCCTTCAATATTGGATTATGACTTTTATGGTTCTCTTAAAGCTAATTAGAATATATCAATCAATTACTTCATCAGTATATAGCAAGATGGGAATGTTCAGGCCTGCAAGTGAGGGACAATGAAAATCTGGCTTGTCTAAGGCTTCAGTTAATATGTAAGTTAATAGATGCCAAAGTGCATCCTAGTTTAAACACTTTCAGGATAGATATTCATTTTGAAATAATTTTTTATGGGTTACGTTTCACAATGAGTGCTATCATGGATGAGCAAATATTTATTTAGTATATTTATAAACAAGTTTATATTATATATTATATATATTAAGGTGACTCTGGGAGGAGCACAACAAATAGGTAAAACTACATACAAAATCACAAATATAAAGAATAAAA
This sequence comes from Psammodynastes pulverulentus, assembly GCA_025802295.1. Lineage (NCBI taxonomy): Eukaryota > Metazoa > Chordata > Lepidosauria > Squamata > Psammodynastidae > Psammodynastes > Psammodynastes pulverulentus. Next base: position 63,547,761 of record JAOYMU010000077.1, read on the forward strand.
ATCAAATAGCAAATAGCAATAATTATATAAACAGAGATACAAAATCTTGGCAAAGATGGAATAAAAACATTGTGTGAGCACAGCAATGGAGTCATCTAAGAATGTCTCTAGTTCCTAGGAGCCTCAAGCCTGTTCAGATAGTCAGGTATTGAGAACTTTCAGAATATAATATGAGTGGAACCAATCTAATTTTGGATAGGAATAATGTTTCATAAGGCAGGCACTATAGCAGAGAAGGCACATCTCTGGGAACCCATAAAATGTAGGTCCTTACTAGGTCCTAGTTGATTGTATCTGCAGCATAGGCCTCCTGCCACTTGTTTATTGATCAGGGATCCTGAGTCTAGGACGATCTCCAGGTTGCACATAGGATCCGTATGTGTGTAACACAATCCAGCACCAAAGATGGCACAGTCGTTGAAACAATGGGTCCCAAAATCTAGCCATTCACTCTTGCCAAACCACCCAGTTCTTCACAATCTTCAAACATTAGGATAAGACATTCACAGCTCCATTTTATTTGCCGGGGTGGAGATACAGAATTGTGTATCGTATGTGTACTGATGATATCTCACCCAGTCGGATGAATGAGTTCACTTAGCAGCCACACATAGATGTTTATGAGGGATAGGAGAAAATACCAAATCTTAAAGCAGAAGTTGGGGGAGGGACCTCTCCTTCCCAATCATCACCAACTGGAATCAACCCAGAAGGAAAGAGGCAAACCAGCACAACAACATGCCATTCACCCCAAATCTTCTGAACTGATCCAGAAGGGTACCATGGTCAATAGTATTAAAAGCTGCTAAGGCTTCAAGTAGGCCATGGATACATGAACCCCATCCCATCTAAGCTATAGGTCATTCAAAAATGCAAGCCGTGCTGTTTTTGTCCATACCCAGGTCTTAATCATGACTGAAAGGGATGTAGATAATTCACTTCTTCCAAGGTCTTCTGAAGCTGCTGCACAATTACCTTTCCCGCCAAAATAGAGGTGATAATACGGAATGAAAATTGTCTGGTATGGTAGGGTTCAGCAATTGCTTCTTGAAGAAGGGGTGAATCAAGGCCTCTTAAGAGGTAAAAGAACAATCCCTTCCCTCAAGAATTAATCATTGCCACAACCCACTCACACTGCACCTTACTTCTGGACCACTTTAACCAGCCAGGACAGGCATGGATCTAAAGACCGGGGTGGGGGGTGGAGGGTCTACTCAGAGTCCCATCTATTTCCTCAGGCCCTACAAGTTTGTTTATTAAATGCATATGCTGCCCATCTCGTTTAGAGGTGATTCTAGGCAGCTTGTAACAAAAGCAGCAAGGTAAAATATTAAAATGTTTTTTAAAATGTTAACATTAAAATGGACTTACAATTAACAAAGATGGCAAGAAAGGGAACAAGATGCACACACGGGGTAGAAAAAGTATTATCTCTATCCATTAACCACTCCCAGTAAAGCACACTCTGATGGGTGGGGGGAGGGGGCAAGGCCAATTTGCAGAGTTTAGTTTTCAGGTCCTTTTGGAAGGTCAAAAGGGTGGAATCAGATTTCACTTCAGGCAGCATAATGTTCCAGAGGGCAGGAGCCATCACAGAAAAGATTCTTTTCCTGGACCCTGATAGCCAGAATTCACCTTTTACTGGCACAAGTGAGGGGGAGCCAATCCCAATTTTATGTAATCAATTGGAACAATTAGTGCTTTCTTACTTAAGTTTTTGGAGATACTGGCAATACAGTGTAGATGTATAGACATGGATACTGATACATTCAATCTGAATTCCTTGTAATTAATTCAGTGAGTGCTATTGCTTTTTCAGTTTTCAGAGAATCAAGAAATTCAGTAGCTTCTGTTATGCTTACTACTGGCCGAATAAGGAGAATGAATCATTGTCCAATTCCTTAGTAGATGCTTCAGGATTGAAGATGTGCTCAAAACTATTCCGCCCATCTTCATATTGGAATAACACTTATGCTAATTACCCCCAAAATAGTTCAGCACATCCCAGCATAATGCAGATTATGCTGCCCAAGTCTCTGACTGGAAATAACCTATTGAAGTCTTATTCTTGATTATGATCCTCCAAAATCTCAGCAGACGTTCAGACCCTTATTGAAGATTTTCTCTGCAAGTTTATTTTTTTTAAATAGTAAAGTATACAACAAGTTAAATCATAGTACAGTTCAGAAAAAAAAAAGTTGGTGTCTTATATCCATTTTTAGCTTTTAGGATCTGAACTTAACATTTTACATCACGATTCCTATTCAATTTTGCAGCACTAAAAAGGATGCCAAACTTGGTTGTTTGAAAGAACACCTGCTCCTTTCCTCAATTCCGAGCAATACAGACCTGTAGTCCCAAGAGAATGAATCATTGGTGTGGCAGTGGTATTTGTTCATCTCATACACTTTTACACAGATGATTGGCTTCACGTTGACTCAGTTTTTACAAACAATATTTTCACATGCCTATACGTCTTTCTCTACCCTAGGCTTCAACTTCTGTTCCTTTTAATCCTTCTTTTATAGAAGTGATATTGGATTCATTATGTTGCTAGACATTCTCACCCAAGGATTGAATAAAGATAATTGTAGCCATACCTCTTGTATGCTGCTGCTAATTCCTAAACTGAATGAAATGTCTTCGAAATCTCATGGCCTTGATTGACCTTTACGTGTCGGGCTCCCCCCAGTAAATCAGATATTAGAATTAGATGACCGAATTGTACTTTATTATAAGGCTTCAACAATAGAACCTTAAAAATGATAATGCTGATCTCCTGCCATTCTTTTTACAGCCTGACTAGTTAGATGAGTTTTTCTTTGTCCATTATAAGCCATGATGGTGCAGTGTTTAGAAAGCAGTAGTGCAAGCTACTTCTGCTGACTGCTGGCTGCAGTTCAGCAGTTCAATTCTCACCAGGCTCAAGGTTGACTCAGCCTCCCATCCTTCTGAGGTGGGTCAAATGACGACCCAAATTGTTGGGGCAATATGGTGACTCTGTAAATCACTTAGAGACGGCTGCAAAGCACTGTGAAGCGGTATTTAAGTCTAAGTGCTATTGCTATGGGCTATATACCAGGGGTCCCCAGTCCCCCAGGCCACAGCCCACTACTGGGCCTTGAGTCATTCAGAAGCAGACCGCGGAAGTGGCAGGATAGTGCGTGCGTGCATCCCTACATGCAAAAGTGCAGGCACACATGCTCCATTTGCTCGAACAGGTTTGGGAACTCTGGGCTATACTGGTTTTTTTCTGATTATTCCTTAGTATCTCTTTTCCCATCTCCCAAGGTAATTACTATATATGATTAAACTAATCTTGATTCCTTTCACAGTATCTTTATATATGACTTCCAGTACTGATTTGTCAGGATCTTCATCATCACTCAAATGTGATCAAATGTCTCTTCTTGTTCTCTGCCTCCTGTGATGGATGTATCATAGTAAACACATGCATTATTATTATTTCATTCTAAAGTGATAATCTGAACCCACAAAATATTCAAAAGTATTTATAATTACAGATAAACAATCTACGGATTCATGGAGATATCAAAATTATTCTGGAATTATGCAGAGCAGATTTTGACCACCTCTGTGTGCCATTTCATGAATATTGTTATACCCATCTCAGTTTTTTTAAAGACTAAATTTCCTTTGATTTTTGTACAAGCTATAATAATACTAGAACAGAATTAGAATTAGAATAAAAATAGAACTGGGACTGGGAGGAGGGGAGAGAAGAGGAAAATAGAAGAATAGAATAGTTTTATTGACATGCAAAGCAACAGAATAATAATAGTAATTATATTAATGATACCAATGAGTAGTAAAAAACTTGGGAAGGATGATAATACTACTGCTGTCGTACAACATGGGTAAATATACTTAGGCATCAAACAGCACTGTGAGAATTAGGTGTTCAGCAGAGTAATAGAATGAGGGAACAAACTATCTCTGTGTCTAGTTGTTTTGGCATGCAATGCCCTATAGCTGGGGGGGGGGGGGGGGGAGACGCTGAAACAGTTTATATCAAGGATGTGAGGGTCCTGTGGATATTTTATCAGCCCTCCTTCTGACCCGCACAATATACAGGTCTTCTGTGGAAGGCAGACTGGGTTGCACTTCTTTTTTTCTGGAGTCCTAACTGTCTGCTGGAGTCTGTAATGGGTCAAATAGCTGTTATGAGAAAATAAATAAGACCGCTATTTAAGAGCTACTGTCCTCTCTCAGTTTTCAGTATCTTTTTGTATTGAAATAATGATTACAGTGGGTTACAAAGGGACTTTTCACTAAGTGACTTTGAACTCTTTTTTCCCCCTATGTTTTCTCCTCCCAGGAGCCTTGCCTGTACTGTTGTGGAAATGCTAACTGAGAAACCACCCTGGGCAGAATATGAAGCTATGGCAGCCATTTTCAAGATTGCCACACAGCCTACTAACCCCCAGCTTCCTTCTCATATATCAGAACCTTGCCGGGACTTCTTAAGGCAGATCTTTGTGGAAGCCAGGAAGAGACCTTCAGCCGAAGAGTTGCTCCAGCATCATTTTGCCCAGCTTTCCTACTGAATTACCGTCTCTGAAATAGCATTCCATTTTTAGGTTATACTGTTGTCTGAAGTGTTGTGGCCTACATCAGAGAGTCCACTCCAAAATGTTGGCAGATGGACGTTCTGTTTGCCTAGTAAGCCAGTGTGTACAAGGGCAACGCAAAAGTCAGCCACTTTCATTTTGGCATCTTCATTCTGAGGGATTGATTCTTTCTCTGTCACTACCCGTGTGCTGACATGGTATTTGGCATGTGGCTAGGAACAATCTCAAATGCTTCATTTGGCTATAGATCTGTCTCTGAAACATGGGAAAATGAAAAAGGAGGAAATGGGCTCATGAGAATTGCTTAAAAACTAAAAAATGTGGATGGGGCTCGTATTATCACTCTGTTTTACAGCTTTTCAGGTTGCAGGGTGGCGTTTCTTCTTCTCTAGCCCCCTCTACCCATGTTTCTGGGTAATGAGAATGGGGGAGAGGGGATTCCCGTGGATCAAAAGTACAATGGAATCTAGACAGAATAAAGGTTCCCTGAATGAAATAAGGAAGTCAAGTTCCATTTTGGCAGAGTTGTCTAAAGGTGCAATGCAGAACTATGGGTGCGTTCTGTGTCTATGCAGTAATCACGGGCTAACCCAATTTTTGTCTAGTAAAAAAAAAAAATCAGTATCGTGGGCTCAACACTTTTAACTTCTATTTTTTTAAAGCAGTGTCTAGGCTTTATTGCATCAGAGAGATTAGGGATTCATATGGGAGATATTAAGAATGTTTAGAAATTAACAGGGAGCTGAGCAAGGCATGGTGTTCTTCTATGAATGCCAAAAATCAGTAAATAAAATGAGGAATGTATGTGGAATTTTACATTATTTGCAGAATTTATCCAGATTGTAGAATGTGCCATTTTATGGATTGTGTTGCACAGGATATCATGCAATAAACAGATTGTGGTGAGGACTATTGTGAGAAAGCATGGTATCAATGTGCTGTCTTTAGATGGCTGTTAGTTGGATAAAAAATTCCCTTCTGTAGAGTTATACACAATTAAGATATTATGCTACAGTTACAATTGACATGAAAATATTTCAATTACTGTGAGACATTCAGTCTCGTATACCTCCATCCGATAGCTTCGTCCATCCAAATTCCTTTCACAGGATAACTTCCTCCCCACCCACACCCAATTTCTAACCAAAGATTATTTCATTGCTACCGAGATCAGTCTTCAAGGAAAGGCAAAGTATTACTGCTGAGCCTAGACAGGATTGTTCATACTGAACAGAACTACCTTTTCCAGGTGCTTTATAATGGAAAAATTGGGGCAAGGAGAAGTGATATTGCTCATCTGTCTTTATTCATTCTGGGTTTTCTGTATGCTTTTCTGATCTTTAGAAGAATAACTTCTAAAGTTTGAGACCATGTTTTCCCACAGTTCTGCAGAGCTGAAGTTTGTTAATCTAAAATTCTGGATTATTTTCTAAGAAACTTTGTTTGTTTAAGAGGCACTTCTGTCAGATTACAATCAGAGAGCTAACTTCTTGATCTTTCTAATGTTTGGTTGCCAACAGCATACCTTTATTATATAAAATGTTGGATTAGAACCAGATACACTCAGACAGGACCTCTGTGAGACCTATGAGTATCTCTGTTATTCATCATGTAGCAAATCATGTACACTCCAGGAGCGTTAGAACAAATGAAGGATGCTGCTTTGCAAACAGCATTCTGCGACGTGTGACACTTCAGGTGTTTGCTTTTACTCTTGCATATATATATATATATGCAAGGTTAAAAGCAAATACCTGAAGTGTCACAAGTCGCAGAATGCTGTTTGCAAAGCAGCATCCCTCATCTGTCCTATATATATATATTAATCTACCCTAGCCACCCACTTGTCAAGTGTTTGTGTCTCTGCAAAACTGAGGTTCAATCTCCTCTGTCACTAAAGTTGCATGTGGTTGCTTGTAACAAAATTGCAATCTACCTACCAGTCCCAGATGTTAATGAAAGCGAGTGCGAGAAGCAATGCTTTCAGTCAATCAGCAGTACTTCTTTTAGAGCAGAATGCAATTGATACGCAGATAAAAGCAGTTATTTTCTGCGGTCTCCAGCCTTGTAAGTTGTGGCAAAGGCCAGACCAACTATCTTGTTGTGCTCAAGTTTTCTGTCATATTTGCTTAAGAATGCCTATGGCAAGTAAAGTGATATAAGTTATGTAAGTGTCTGTACAGATCTAAAAATGCTACCATGATTTCCTTTTTTACTTCATTTGCCAACATGTTTGTAGGTCTTGGTTTGTAAAAACACATATATTCTTTTTCAAGACAACAATGTTGAGTTATGGTGTTTCCTTTGATTTCAGCAAATAACCAGCAACAGAGTTGATCCCTCATCTGTCTTTGAGAATATGATATGTTGCCTTGGCTCCTCACTGGGTGGATAAGCATAAGAAATAAGCCAAAGCATTATTCATATGGTCAGCAGTGCACTTTTATAAATATATTTATATCACTTTCTTATTAAGTATTTTACTTCATGTAAAGAAATTATGATGTCTCATACTTTTTATTTATGCCATACTTGTTTATGTTTATATATGTGTACAGCAATTATTATGGAATGGGGAGGGAGAAATTGACATCTTTGTGAATTTTAAAAAAGAAGCAGCTGGTTTTGCAAAGATTTTGATTACTGTTTATTACAAGATGTATCAGGTCAAAATACCTTTTTGTTTCCTTGCTAAAAAAAGTTGTGGGGGTGGAG
>JAOYMU010000077.1:63603055-63613942 GCA_025802295.1 Psammodynastes pulverulentus
TTGCTTGGTTGCTTGCTTCCTTCCTCGTCTCTCTTTTCTTTCTTTCTTTCTTTCTCTCTCCCTCCCTTACTTTCTCTTCCTCTTTCTTTCTTGCTTTCTTTCTTTCTTTCTTACTTTCTTTCTTTCTTTCTTTCTTTCTTTCTTTCTCTGTCTCTCTTTCTCTCTCTCTCTCTCACACACACACCTGGTTTGGGACTGGGACAGATCAGCGAGCTCCAGAATAGCGGGCGCCAGTGGGGATGATAGTCCAGGAGGCCACTCGCTCTCTTCTTTCTCCTGGGAGGGAGATGAAAACTTTCCGGGTGGCAATGGCGCTGTGAGGATAACAGGCAAATGTCCCTCCCTGGGCTGCAGCAGCCCCAAGCCAAAACATGCTTTCCAGACAGAGAACCGCCGCTTCTGCCGCCACCCGAAAAGTTTTCATCTCCCGGGGAAGAAAGTGGGCGGCGGCCTCCTGGAACACTGCCGCCGCCTGCTTTCTTCCTCTTTCTTTCTTTTCCTCTTTTTCTTTCTCTTCCTTCCTTCCTTCTTTCCCCCCCCCCCTTCTCACACACACACACGACACACACCTGGTCTCAGACTGGAATGGATTGGCGAGCTCCAGAGCAGCGGGCGGCAAGAGAAGGAAAAAAGTGTCGGCTTCAGCACTCAGAAGCAGGGTGGGGGTCTCCTGGGGCGTTTGCATATGTAAATTACATTGTGCAGCCCTGGGACACCCCCATCCTTGCAGAAAGCTGCGCCTCAGCTGCCACATGGTAGGGAGAGCAGGGAGAGCGGGCGGGAAAGTGAGGGAGCGGGCAACCGGGCCAGCCAGGGGTCGCTACCGGTTCGGCAACCCAGGCTCAATTGGCGTTACCGGTTCGGCCGAGCAGGTGTGAAACGGCAGAATACCACCTCTGACCTATCCTCAACTGTTTCTTCCCATCTGATACATGCCAGAATAGTGGATGCATTCCAGGTTGCTTCTAGTAAATATTGTTATCTTGTGGGAACAAGGAAGCCTGTCTTCTTTGTTGTGATCCCTACCCAGAAATTCTCCCAGAAATGCAGCCAGTGCCCTCCCTTATGGGGATTTGAAAAGCTCTGAAGACCTATGGTTAGTGTGTTTCTGGGGCCCTAATGTGGCTTTTGCCATTATTGTGACTGCTTCAGTCTGGGCTGCCTAAATTGGTGCAGATTTTCAATGCTGAACTCATTTTCTGTCAAGCTGATTATTACTATATAGCTTGCCTTAGAGGAAGCTGAAAGAAATGTGGGAAATTAATATATTCTTTTAAGAAGAACATAAATTCTAACCCCTTTAAAAATCTTTTCAATAAATATATCCCAAGGGAAATGTTGCTTTAAAGTCCTTTGAGGTAACAATGAACTGCATCCATTTTTTCCTAAATGAAATATGTTAAAGCTTTAAAAAAAATTTCTTGGTTAATATTTTTTCTACAAGTTGATTAGCAGCATGGACTACAATGTCATGTAGACTTGCCATTACATGAAAAGAAGGAGCCAAAGGATTCCTTTTGCATTTCCATTTTTTTTACCATTGCTGAAACAATCAGAAAAAAGGTTTTCTCTTTACCTGCATCACTAATCTGAACTTACTTGCTTTTTCACTTTTCAAGTTCTTTATCTGACAAATTTATATTTTCATTGATATTTTTATCACTGATTCCAAGAGCAACCAATTCCACAAACATATTAACATGTTTAATCATCCAAACCATTCAAACCTTGCTCATTTAACATGGAGAAAATGATTTACAATATTTACATCTTTTGCAACGCTTCATATTATGTTTCCAAGTACCACTAAATACTGTTGAATATTTTAGCTCTAACTTTAGCTACATTTAGCTTCACAGATTACCATATCTCCTGAACTTTACTCTTTTCACTATACCTCAAGTCTGGGTTCCTTTGCAAGCATTGCTCTACAAAGTTGTGAAAATATGATGAAAAAGTACGGTGGTAAGGATGCAGTGCTGCTTCACCATTAGAGGCTCTAGCATTGCTGGCTGCCATGCCTTCTCCAGGACTACCGCTAGCCCCAGAGCGTGATGGCTTCATAGTCAGTTCCTCTGGAGGAATAGTAGTTGTGTCTAGTAGACAAGGGACAGTTCCATTGAGTTTCTCCAAAAGCATCTGAAGCATGAGAACAAAACGTTTGATGAAAAATATCACATTACTGTAGAGCAGTTAATGTTATAATAATTCTAATGGCTTTGCTGTCATATATACAGTCAGGGATTGAAGTGAAAGGGAAACAGAAAAACCTCCTACCTGTGTTGCAGGCATATCTTTGAATGGAACATGGCCATTTGCTAGCTCACAGGCTGTTATTCCGACACTATAGATATCAGATTTTGCATCATAGCCTTGCAGGTTCTAAAATCAGAAAAGCAAAACACTACTGAATTATAAATCAATGAAATCTAAATTGAAAAATACATAAACTAAGCATATCATAATTACCCCCAAATCAATCCTTTCATCAATCAGAGAATGCTTTTATTACAGCATCAATATCAGACAAAAAGTTTTCTTAAGAATGAATAAAAGATATTGAAACAGTCAGAATACTAAGTAATTATAAAAAGATATTATCTGAAGCTGTTCAGAAATAAAGTGTAAAATAGGTCATGAAAATGTATGCCATGCATACTTAAAGGTTGAGAAACATAACACCAAGAAAACTAACATACCTGCTGCAAGACCTCTGGACTAAGCCATGGTAGAACTTTGATGCTAAATTTGGGGAAATCATGAACTACTTTGAGACGCTGACCATGGATGATCATACTGAGGTTACTACGCAAACCAGAAAGATATACTTTTCCATCTGCAGAAATCAGGATATGACTGGCCTTCACACTCCTGCATGCAAAAAGGACAGAGAGAAAACAGCCACGAACCCCCATCCATCCAAACCATTTTATACTGAAAAACAGAAACTCTCGAATTTGAAACAGAAGGTATTGTTGAGAAGATCAGCAAATATTTGCACAGTAGCAATACTAATCTGAGCAAAAAGTCAAAGCTGGAAACAATTATTTTACTAGTTAACATTTGCACTTATCTTTCTTACCTATGAACATAACCCATATGATGTATATAATCAAGAGCTTTTAATACCCCTTGAAGGATGTAAGCCATAGCTAATTCACTCATACCATCCATAAAATGTGTACGTATTAAATCTTTAGCAGAACCTTTAAAAAGAGAATGAATACAATATTATGATTTGATACAGTCCACAAAATATTAAGACATATATGCTAATATCTATAAAAAATCAGAAAGATAAGAAACAATTAAATGTAAAGTTGTAATTCTATTTCACAAAAGACTTAAATTTTCTCATTCTTTATGAAGGCTATTTTCTACATCAGCAATGGTGAGAATGAGAGAAACCAGAGATTTTCATAAGGAACAAGAACCAATGGGATATAAAATCTACTGCTGGACTAAGTTTAGGAAGATTTAGGTTCAAATTACTACTTAGTTATGAGGCTAGGTTTTGTGAATTTGGACCACTCACTATTACACTAACATTACTGTTCAGAGTAATTTTTCAAATCAAAAGAAGGAAAGAACCATGTACACTGAAATGAGGTCCTTAGAAAACATATAACATTTATATTTAATCATTTGGCATGATAGTTAGAATACATTTTCCCTGGAAAGTTCATGTGCAGAATTCTCCCAAGTATAGATGAAAATTGAGGAGCTGCAATTGTCCTTAATGGATCTTCTTTCTCCATACTACAACAGAAGAATAACTCTTCTTGTTTCCCTCAATCTAACCTATTCCGCTCTCCTATTGTCAACATGATTCACAACCAGGACCTTTTTACTTTGGATTACCAAAAAGTGACTTGGTATCTCTGGTAATACTGTTTTTGCTTGCACTGCTTTAGAAATAATCTGTATTTTAAAATACTTGGTCTTTCAAATATATATATATATATCTGCTATCGATATACATTGATTTGAATTTAGTTAGTTAATGATTAATTCAACAATAAGTTCTAAAACACAAATTAACATAAAATCAATATAACTGTCTATGTTTTGGCAATTACTGCAAAATCTAATACATGGAATAAAAATGTAACTTTATGGCTCTTTAATTTTATTTTAATGCTGCCACTAATTACTATCAATGCCTGAATATGCTTTCATTACATCATAAAACAAATCCTGTGTGAAAGAACAGGAAGACCCTTCCTATTCTTACTTACCATATGCCATGAATGATGTAACAACCCATAGTTCATTGTCAGCTATGAAGGCTGCTTTATAGGGCACTAAGTTGGGATGGCTGAAGAATTTTGAGACATGAAGCTCACCCTGAAATCCAAAATGTAACAAGATATTCTTGGTAAATCAGACATGAGATATGGAATATGATGACAATCCAGAGGGAATGAAATAATAATAATTAGCAATAAAATATAGTATTCTGTTAATAAAGTAATTTATTCATTCAGATTTTTATCTGGCATCACAATTTATGGACACTTTAGTGACTAACGGCAGAGGCAGGAAGTACAACTGAAATAAATAAAATATTATTATACTTTTTCCATGTATATTAAATTGACCCCTGTGGGAACAGAATACAGGACCAAATGGGCTTCATTCATAATAATTTTTATGTTCTGCTGTACAATTGTCATATATTAAGCTGGGTAAGAACTAAGAACACTTCAAGGTGGGACCAATCAACCAAATTTGGCATGATTGCTAGCTTTACCTGCAAAAATGCTACCATCTCATTGGTGCAGGCTTCTAAGTTGACTCTCCGGACAGTGATAAATTCCCCACTTGGTTTATATTGTGCCAGATTCACAGTCATTAATTCCTCAAAACCTTTTCCTGAAAAAAATATGTAGCACCTTTACAATACTATTTCAATCAAAATGAGACATGTAACATCTCAAACATTTTTTTGCACCTATCCATTTTGAAGTTTTGGGTTATGGTAGAATTCAGGTAAGTCGTCTATATTTTAAAGCTCATTTCTTCAATCACTTTTTTTGCTAATAAGTTAAGGCATTCATTTATATATTTTTATTATTTTTATTTGTTGATTTTAAATCAATAATTGGAGAATAAAATGATTTCTCAACACTCTCCTAGCTGTCCACATTTTTCCTATTCATTTCTTCTTCCATCTTGGGTCACCTATGCTTCAGTATTCTTCATACAAATTTTCTTTTCTTTTTTTGTAACAATTTTATTTTATTCAGAAGATTAAAATTCAAGATAAAAATGAACAGAAACAAAATAAAACTTGGGCTGTCAACTTTGAAGCTGACAAATTCAGTATTTTTAACTGCTGAGTCACTGCACCCCCTGTGTATTCAAACTAAGAGATGTGTTAAAAGATGATGTTGTGGCATTTGGTGGCTCATAATCCCAACAGTTTTTCCCTCATTTTTTTCCCCCTTGTCAACTAATGTAGGGATAGGGGGCATTAAGAGTATTATCTTGATATTCTTGATTATAATTCCTAAATAATTTCCTGTTATTACCATGCAACCTAATTTAGTGGGATTAATTTAAAATATCTGAGGGGAAAGTAAGTTACCTAACCTTGTCTTTAGATTTATAACAAGTTTGCGATTACAGTGGCCAATATTACCTATTATGGTCAGTAATTCATAACAACTGATGTCAGGCAGGTAACTGCTCATGGTATCCCTCTTTGGGGAAGATGCTATTGATTCTGAACTTGCCTCATTGGTCTAGAAGATAAAAAGTAAGATATGGAAAATATTATAAGATCTGTAAAACAATATTGCATATATTTGGCACTATTTATATCAGTAGAGAGAACTAGAAAACATATCCTTTGCTGAAGGTGGTATCATCTGTAAAACATATTTTTAGGAAAATTAGGCGTAAAATGTTATCCAAGTTTTTTTTACAAAGTTTGACTGTATTTCTTGCTGAATCTGTCACAAGAAGCATTTATTCTTCTATAAAATTGTTACTTCTAAAAAGACATACACATCTTTATTATTGCTCAAAACATGCAATTCAATATTTCTAAGCATATATTTGTAATCCCAGGGTTGACATATTATATAGCTTTTAAGAGTACCAGAACCATTTTTTCAAACTTTAGCATATCAAGAGAAAATTATTCAGAAACCAGGATATAGAAGATTCTCAGTGTAATGCAGGAAGACCACTAACCTCAAAGCTGACCACTCTCAGTTAGATGGATGAACAGATTAGGAGATTCTATCACTACCTCCAAAATTCTACATTCATTATATATTCTTTGCAATACAACAGAAAAAAATTTATAATAACAATACTTTATTTTAAAAAGAAAGGAAAATACTAGAAAGGAAAACTTGCAAGCAGAACAGGAACTCAGGTTTTGGAGCAGAATATATTTTGTCTAAAAGCTCAATTTCATAAGTTATTCAAACTTTACTCAGTCCAATAAGGCTTAATCTGGTAAATATGTTCAATTCCAGTCTAAAACTTTTTTAAGGTGCAGTATTTACAAATATAATTCAACCTTTGTGCTGCACAAAATAATAAAGATAGCATGTTGTTATTTACAGAGGAATATAGTTTCCAGCAAATCTGTTAGCTGTTACAAAACATCATTAACTAATTTCTAAATTGCCACCCGAAAAAATAACTGCTTGAAAAATTCTATTCATGCAGAAGAAAACTACTGAAGCTTGATGTTTTACAAACATATTAAAAAGTTTGAAATTAAAATTTTACTTATGGTATCATTCCTCCAAATAAATCAAACTATGCTGTTCCCCAAGGATTTCAACACTGGATCATTTTTGGTGTAAAATGGCAAACAATAAGCAAAAGAATTTTTCATTTCAAAAGTATCAGATTTTTATAGAATAAATTTGGTTCAATTTGTTTTGATAAAACTTGTTTGGAAAACGTGATGTAGTACAACCAACTAATGCACTGGAAATATCAGATCAAAAGCTACGGAAAAAAATGATACACATTTGCAATTTTTAAGATTGGCTAAATGCTACTTCATTTCTCAATTTACCCCCCCTCCGCCCTATAATTATGTTACAATTCCCTCACCTAGATTTTTCTAGCAGTTCCATTATTTCTTACAGCAAGACCTCTTTAGTCTTGACACATTGAAATGTTCTTCAGATACCTTCAATCTTACTTTACACAGCATAATTTTTGTCCTTATTAAATTTTCTGTTGCCACCAGCTATGCACAATTCTGTTTTATTTTGTCTCTCCTTGATTAGCATATCTTTTCTATAGTATTGCTAGACTTTTTGAAGAGCATCCCTTCTTTCTTACAGACACTTCCTTGCTTGAGGTTTCTATTATTGGACTTTATTTTCCTCTAGTTAAAGCTTCTTCCATTTATTACCCAATATTATCACTTTACTTTGTTCTTTCTGGTTTCATGATCATAGTTCTGTTGTTTTTTAAGATTTCTTCATAGCCCTCTTTGTTCAAACATTTCCACTTATTGTTACTGTACAATGAAAGATTTCTCTTGAAAAAAATAATGTTTTTCAGAAACTGAAAAGTTACCAAGATTGAAACATGCTTTACCCTAAACACTTTGAATTTTTATTGATGATCTCTACAGCTCATCACGATGAAGGAATAATAATGGCTGAAAATAAGGCAGCTAATGGCTTTATGGTATTATAAACGTATCTATTCACAATTAAGTTACATTAAACTGAGTGTTGATTTCTCCCATATAATTCTATATCACTTATTTGGGAAGAAACCTAACTGAAATCAATGGAATTTCTGAGAAGAGAAATCTGAAATTGCACCGTAATCTGTTAAATATTCTATGTAATTATTCATAAATACACAAGTACTATTCCAAACCATTAGCAAACAGGAGTTTTTCTGAATCTGACCAGAATTATGAAAAGTTATAGCAAAATTAATTTATTTGTCTGGTCATACCTTACTTGTATTTGTTTTTATTATTATTTTAAGAACAGATTGATTATTTCATATATATTTCTCATTTATACTTTACTTTTTAAATAAACATTATACCAATTATCCACTTGTGAGTCCAAGATTCTTGACCAAAAATAAAATACATATGCCAATCACCATAACTTTATTTCCAGGGTGAAATCTTGTGTCCACACATATGAAGCTAAAACATTTGATGTTTAAATAAGATAAAATGAAAATAAATTTAAAATGTCTACAAGGAATAAATTTCCATGCAAAAGGCCACAACACCACAGCCTTTGAAAGGCACTTACTTTTCTCCGAGAATCACCCGGAGGCTGCTCTGGAGTAAAGAAATTTATAATTCGGCTTTGTTTTTAAAATACTCATTAAAAATAAATCTGAATTAATTCATACATAAGAAAAAAATAACCTCAAAATATCTGCGTCAAATTAACATCTGTGACCAAAAACAGTAAATTCTTGAAAAATCTATAATGGTTATATGTGTATTTATTTTTGTATACAAAATATACATACATGCTCATCTGGATTAAAGATAAATATATATGTGTGGGTGGGTGGGTAGGAAATTTTGGTTTTTGTTTGCCTCCTACTCCAACTCTCTGGAATGCTTAAGTGTCTGTTTACTGTCTTGTATATATCAAAAGCAATAAGCAATTCCATCACACCATAGTCCGGGGAAGAAGTTGCAGGTGAGCTACCAAGCAGTCTATCTCTTGAAATCCATTTGTCTCTGATCTCTTTTCTTGGTTGGAAAGAGGAGAGACGGTCTACAGAAAACACTTGCTTTTTCTTCCCACCCCACCCAATTCACAAAATGTAGTTTAAAGAGAAAGATATTTCAAGAGAGTAAGCGGTTTGCTCTACTACACATTGAGAGCAATGTGATTGTGACAGTAGCAAGAGTCAGGGAAAGAGAGATTGTCTGCAGAATTTGTTTGCTTCTCCCACAACAGTAGAGAGAATGAAGAAAAAGATGTTTCAAGAGAATAATGTAAGCTATTTGCATAGTGCATCCATAGTTCCAACCTCAGATTGCTAAGATTACATTTCTTTTGATGTCCAGAAGGGCAAAAAGCTTACAATACTTTCTTGAAATCTTTTTCTCTCCAATCTCTTTGTTCTACGGGAGCAGGGGTAAAATCAGGCAAAGGAGATTGCCTAAAGAGTTACTTGCTTTTGTTCTACATTCACCCCCACCCCAGAGCAGTACATTCAACGTGTTGAAGAGCAAATTGCTTGTTTTCTTACAATCCCTTTCTCTCCACTCTGCAAAGGAGAAAAAAGAAGAAAAAAAACCATAGATGAGATGCCAAACTACATGTACAGGCTGTAATGGTGATCAGGTGACTGAGGATGCTATGAAGATCTTGAATAGGCTATAAAATTCTTTTCCCAATACCATTCATAACAACTTTGAATGATTGCAGAACAAATAGTCACTTATGTATATACATATATACACCCCTCACATTTTATCTCCCCCCACTTTAAACACACACATTTTCAAAGTTGCATTCTTTCTTTGAGAGAGAAAATAGTTTAAGGTTTCTGCTTGCAGACTTCAAACACCAAAAAGTAATCCTCATGCTGAACTGAGGAAGAAAGAACACTGCACAGAGTAAATATGATGAGAATCCCAAGTTTCTGTCCTGACTTATTAGACACAAGCATGTCCTTTATCCACTTTTTATGTATATGTGACTTAGGCTAGGTAGTTGAAAGGAAGTTACAAGACACTCTAAAACTAATGAGGAAAAGGTATTTTGGAAGCTTAGATAGTTTTTCAAATAATAGTAACATTAGGTATATTGAGTAGTACAAAATTAATTACATGAAAGAAACATCTGCTTCAAAGCAGACTCTAGCTTAGTGTTAAAAGTGATTAATCTATGAAAAAACCAAGGAAAAGAAAAAAGAGAAAGCTTCAGTTATTCCGCAGAACTTATGTTCAGTAATTACTATTTCCAAACCTGGAGATTCAACAATTCTCTTATAGTAGTCACTGACGGATATATCCTTCAAAATCATGATCTCAATTAAAAAATATAAATTAGTTACTTTGGTACAAAGTCACTAATTAAAATATACAAGACACTTGGAAACTGCTTTATGAAAGTTATTTTCGTTTGGTCAAATGATTATTTTCATTGAAGCCATTCAAGCAGGTTTATTTCAATCCTTTCAGACAGAAAATATTAGGAAGCATGGCCAGTGCTGCTATCATAATTGATAATGAGAAATATCAATTTATTTCTATTCTTTTCTATATTTTAAACAATATTCATATATTTAATTGGTTTCTAAGGCCACTCATTTCATCTCAGTACATGACTCGGTGGGATTCACAACAATAAAACAAATATATATACGAACAGAAAATTAATTAACTCAGCTCAGGACTCATTCCCTCATTATATTTGTTAAAAATTCTGAAAAACCTTTGCCACCAGGTACATTAATATCTCCCCAACAATACCCAAACCAAATGGCCGTTATCACTTTTAGAATTCTAAAGGTTAGTGGAAGATACTGATTATTAGGCAGATGTTCTATGATCTATTTGGTAATTTCATTTTTAATTAAGTTTTAGGAACAGCTTTTTAATTGTATTTAAATACTTTGTAAAATTTATAGATATTTAACAAAATTTGATATAAGGTGTTACTGTGAATTATAAACTAACATAGATAACAAAATAGTATAGACAATCCTCAATTTAACAATCATTTCTTTAGCAACCATTCAACGCTGCAACATCACTGAAAAATAACATGATTGCACTTATGATCATCACAGCATCACTATGGTCATGTGATCAAAACTTGGGTGCTTGTTTCCAGGAGGGTATAAGAAAAAGAATTAGTACGGTTGCGGAGGCTAAGGCCTTCGCAGAGGAACACAAGATACTTC
>JAOYMU010000077.1:63676044-63689457 GCA_025802295.1 Psammodynastes pulverulentus
AGCCTTATGTTTATAAGTGACAGTTTTCCTGCTAAGTACCTGCATGCCATAAGCATTTGAATTAAAATTACCATATTTAAATCAAATTTTGAGATTTTTTAACAAAAAATTGGTGTGCGCTGGAAGAGCGGTAGTCTTATACGGCGAGTATAGGCTAAACCCTATATTTTAACTGGAAAAGTAGGGTGTCGTCTTATACGCCCAGTCGTCTTATACGCCGGAAAATACGGTAATTTGCCGGGCGCAAACAGAACAATGGTTTATGCAGCCCTCACCCGTCCAGGCTGAAAATGGGGCCCAGGGGGCCATGCGCAGCCCTCCTGAGCTCCATTTTCACTAGCAAATGCACCGGGGACCGGTCCTTTGCTGTTTCCAAGGCCGGCCCTGCAGACCAGATCTAAGCACCCTGTGTGCTGGATCCAACCTGCGGGCCTTGAGTTTGGCACCCCTGGTATAGACTGATTCCATTATTTCTAATGTACTTTTGGAATTCTAAATTCCCTTATTTTTACACACTGATAATCTAATAATTGAGGCTCAGTTGGAAGAGGAAAAGCTACATCCATCTCCTCCATTGTGTCGTATGCAGAGCTGCTTACTAAACTTCACATATTATAAACCAAGAAAAAAAAGTTAAAAATTAGATGTTTAATAGACAATCTTATTTAAAGTTAATAAGAAAAATGTATTTGCTTATAGGGGTTACATGCAGTCCTTGATTTGGGAGTATAATGAAACCTGGAATTTGATTGTAAATTGTTGCATTCATAAGTTAAGGTATCATGTGATTGGACTCAATTTTATGACCACTTTTATGACAATTGTAAAGTGAGTCAGCATGGTTGAAGCATGTGGTTGTTTAGCAAAACAACGTTATTTAATAGACATTTTCATTTGTTTTTTTAAATTAATTGCAAACTGATCATAAAGCAAGTTCTTATTTACTTCCTTAATTGAAAGGACTTCTGCCAATATACAACATTGAAAAAATGGGACTTATACTTGCACTTAGGACTGTTGTAACATCCTCACGGCCATGTGATTATAATTTGGGTGCTTGACAAGTGGCATATATTTATTGTGATTGCAGCATTCCAGAGTTACATGATCACCATTTGCTATCTTCCCAGTTGTCTTCCAACAAGCAAAGTCAATGTGGGAAGCTGGAATCAATTAATGACTGCATGATTAAACTTAACTGCAGTGATTTTCTTAATTGTGGGCAAAAAAAGATAGCAATATCAGGTGCGTCTCACATAGCAAAACCAGCCAGACAACAATTCTGGTTCCAATGTGCTTGTAAGTCAAAGACTAATTGTATGTTGAATAGGATGCATTATGTATTATTTTTTCCAGAGTAATACAGGTATATTCTTTTCACAGAATTTCTTTTCCATGTCAAAAGCATCAGGACAAAATGCAGCCAAATTTGTTATTAACACACATCCTGAACTTTTTGAGAAAGACTATGCTGAACCTCACATTCAGGTAACCTTTGCACTCTTTATAGAATACATAAGTCACACTTATTACATACAATGATAAATTTCATATGCATCGAACAACATTACTTCCTCAATTAATCCATTGCTTGAATACTGTACACTTAAATAATTTAACTTGAATTAGTTAGATTCATAATTTCTCTGCTTTGGCACAGTCCTTTGTTCTGTATTACGATAAAGATACTTAAGCCCACCCTTGTCTTCTACCTGTTCTTTCTTTGCTACATATACATTATTGCTTGACTTAGCATAATTTTATGTTGTGCTGCACACATGCACACATTTACATTTAAGAATTGATAATCTGGCATTGTGAGAACTTCACTCAGGGCATAGCAATAAGTCCCTAGAAATTCAGAAAATACTGAAGAATCACTAGTGGAGGAATCAAGGCTAAGGTTTGAAGAGCAAGGTCATTTTTACTACAAACATAAGAAATCTTGATCATGAAAAATATCTGCTATAAAAATCTAACAAATCAGCCCATTATATATAGAAACCACAGGATTTAAATCTGCAGTCTTTTTCTTCTTTCAAAGCAAAATGTCCAATTATACCATACATTTCTAAATAGAGTCATGCACATATTATGCTGCTGACATGTTATAATTTCTTATCACGTAGTGATTAATTATATGTATTTTTTTCTAAATTGTGACTTGCTGTGGAAAAAATCTAAATAAAGATTGTGCTTAAATAGTTAGGAACTTGCTGGGTCTAGCTGCCACAATTAGCGATTTGCATATTTTAACCCTTCAGTGTGGAGGATATCTGCATTGATACTAGTTATGACTGGGTTAGGGTGAAGCTTGGATCCAGCAAGATCAGAAGCAAACAGCAAACACAGTTACAATAACTGCCCAGATGAAGTTCCAGTGCTTCTCTTGCCCCAAAACATGGTACTCTTAGTCTGTTGTGCCATGCAAGCAGGAGAAAGACTCTTTAAGATTGAATCAATGCATCTAATATGTATAAGATAGCAAGAGGGCTAATCCTGCTTCACTGTTCTTATTGTCAGAGTAAAGGTCTAAGTGTGGATTTGTTCCTGAGTTTTGGTCATGCACAGAATTCTGTCATTGCCACTCCAGGTATCATTTGAATTATTGAAATTCCTTAGTGGTGGAGCACATTAGGATTCAGGTAACTGAGAGGGGCCCACTCAAGAACAGTGTGATTTAATATAAAATTTAGTACATGTGTTTTTCAGTGTATTCTTATGTTTGAAATGGCAATTTTCAATTTAATTTTCAGCATGACTACATATTCTTTTTAGTAAAATTAAAGCCACTATATATAGATATGTTTGCAAATAAGACTTTTGGAAAACTGAGACTTCTGCTTATACACCGTACTGTTTTCAATTATCCTAATAGCTTAAGTCAGAGAGCCTAAGTCCCAGGTCCAGTGAGGAAGTTTGTTCCTACAATTGTTGCTATTTTCAAGAACTGCATCCATCAAAATTAAGGAAGAAGAAACTTCACGTTGCTGCTCCCAATCTGAGTCCCATCCTCCTGCTTTTCAGTGAAAAAAAGATAATAGATTGTAAATTATAAAATAATTAGACATACCAGTCTCCTTGCAGATTGCTAAATTCACAACAATATCTTTTTAGAACATTTGATCCTAAATGCATTGTGTTGTTCCCTTTAGAGTCTTATGCCAAAAAGGTTGGTGTTGCAACTTGAAGAAGTGAGTGAGGTTGCGTTAAAAAATCTAATTCAGCTAAGAAAAGTAAAAGCAGCTGTGAATATGTACGATCAACTTCTACAAGCAGGTACTAGCCTAAACCAACAGTTATAATAAACAGATTTGAGTGGGTATAAGTTGTTTTAAATTTGCAAAGATTTAACTTATAAGATTTAACTCATTAGTAAATGCTTATAAAATAATGATAGGTATTATATAGTCAAAGATATTTTGAAATATTTGTTCAATTTTAAGAATAGAAACAAATTCTATTGTTTTGTGGGTTTTTTTGAAGACGTACATTAAAGTATTTAAAACCAGCAGGATTATTGCACTATGTGCAGTTACTAACCAACATCACGTTTGTAGAAGATGCAAAATATTTATGCTAAAAGAAAGACAAGATAACGCAACCCAGCTGGCAAATTTATATAATTTGATTTAGTGAAAAACATATCAGTTGATTAAATTAAATAATTTGAATTACTTTGTACACATTTACATCCATATTACTATATATCTCATCTTTTTAAAATTCAGGCTGCTTACAACAAAATCAAAATTTAAAACCTCAGAATATTTACCTCTTAAATATAAATATAAAATCTATAATAAAACAGAAGGAAATGCAATTTATATCAACCAGATCATCAGGTATATTATAAAATAAAGTTTATTGCATTATCTTTGGTACACTAGTTTCTGTTTAATTTGGCCTTTATTTGCATATATTTTCACAACAGAATGATCAGTCTTTTTAAGACAAGGTGTCAAACTCAAGGGCTGAATCCAGCCCATGAAGTGGTTAAATCTGGCCCGCAGAGCTGTTCTGGAAACAGTGAGGCATTGGCCCTTGATGCCTTTTGCTTGGCTCAGGCTGACCAGGTGCTGATCTGCAACCTGATGGCGACCATTCGGGTTGAACCTCAACCAGCCTTAGATCTGTGGTGCAGCGTTGGCCCCGTCTCCTGGACATGCACACAGGAGGCAGCGAGCATGCGGAGCTGGGCATCCCTGGGGCCTGAGTTCTGAGTACTTCCCTTTCACCCTGGATGCAAGCCCTTGCGTGCTCACTGCCTCATATGCGCATGCCCAAGGGGCCGAGGCATCATCACAGATCTAAGGCTGGCCGCAGTCCAGCCAGGATGGCAGCCATCAGATTGCAGATCAGCGCCTGGCCCCAGTGTGGGAAAATCACGTTGCCAATCTCTCCCCTTGCCCTCATCCCTTCCTGAGCGTGGAAGAAGGAAGGAGATGGAATGGGTCCTTTAAGACCATGGGGCTTTTGCCTGGCCTTCCAAGAAATAGGCGTGGGGTTGACAGCACCAGCAGCAGGCAGAGTGGGGGCAAGGTACATGATACAGACCACCGGACATACCTGCTCCATTCCACGTGGCTGGAACGTGCAGGCAGCTACCTGGTACATCCAGTAGGCCGGACCACGTACGTCCCTCCTGCACCTCTGCCTTTGGCTTCTGCCGCCACAGGCTGAGACAAGGTGAGTCAGGATGGGACAGTTGTTGCCAGACACCATTGGCCTGCCTACTCTGTCCTACTTATCTTTGCTTGTGTTTGGAGAACAGATCGCCGTTGGTCATCTCCTCGGCCCCCTCATGGGTCTTGCCCTTGGCCCATGTGTGGAGTGCATTCTCTTTACGCACCACTATCACCATCGAGGCAGGTTCATTAGGCCATTGCCATCGCCACACAGAGCACCAGACCCACCAAGCCCGAAGGAGGCAAAGCGCCCAGCTAGAAAGCCCAAGTAGAGGTGATCGAGCCCAGGCCCAGCAGACAAAAGTCGGTCACCGTGAGCGGGAAAGCCAGACCCCTATCTTGGCCCAGCCAAGATCACGTGCCTCCCATCTCTCCATTTCTGCTCGGCCTGGACAACTATGGCATCAATAGGGATCTGACTTTCCCTGCTTGCAGTGACTGACTTTTGCCTACTGAGCCACCTCTACTCAGGCTTTCTAGCTGGCTGCTTCACCTCCTTCGGATTGGGTGGGTGTGTTGAGTGGCGGCGGCAGCAGCCTGCATCAGGATCCAGGTGCACAAGGGGAACATGCTCCACGTGCAGGCCAAGCTCAAGACCCGGGAGGGGACCGAGGAGAAGATGACCGGCAGCAACCTGCTCTCCAGCCACAAGCAAAAACAGACAGTGGGATGGAGTAAGCTTGTTCAGTGATCTGCATCACATGCCTTCTCCCCCACCTCTACCTGCTGCTGCTGCTGCTGCCGCCCCTCCGCGCACAAAAGGTAGCAAGCGCACGATGGCTGACAGTTTCTGGCACCATCCGCCCCACCCTGTGTTGCCTTACCTCATCCTGCAGAACGAGCCTCCTGCTCACAGTCCCATCCACCAGAGACCCCTGGATTCCCTCCCTAACACTTCCCAGCCCATGCAAGTGACATTGAGCTGGCCACGCTATCCCGGGCCAGGCCCACTCAGCTCTGGCCACCCCAACCATGCATTCCTATCCCATCCTCCCAAGGACAACCACAATGCTGATGAGGCCTGCAATGGAAATCGAGTTTGACACCCCTGATCTAAGATAATTGTGTTATGGTGTTAATAGATGGCTAGCTAGAGTGTAAGACAGAACATAGGCCTATGCCCAGTCCACTGGCTCATTGTGTTGTGATTCACAAAACCTGTGACAAACGCTTGAATCTAGTTGTTGAACTTTATTTTATTTTGAAAGTATTTTAGCTAGCTTTTATTATTTTTTTCTTCCTTGCACCTTCAGGTAATTTTGCTTATTTTGCTCGTTGCTTCACTGCAATGGATAGCAAGGCTTTTTCCCCAACAATAGCATAATACAGAATTTTTTTACATGTAAACTATTAGAACACTGGGAGTTACTGAAGTTAAGCCTTTGCTAATATACTAGGGAACATTTAAAACTGTTTAAAGTAGCAGTCTTGGCAATGTTACTAGTTTCATTACTAGCATACTACATGGCAGTGCAACCACATTTCAAGTTTAACAAATTAATATGTTTATACATCAATAATTTCACTGCTATGATTTACAGTTCATGTGTTTTGCATTTGCAGGAACAAGTATACTGCTGGAGACATCGAACAGTCTTCTGGATCTTCTGTGTTTTTATGGAGATAGAGAACCAGATCAGGAGAATGATAGCAGTTTAGAAAAACAAGTAAATAAGGATGGATGGTTTTTTGAATAAAGTTATATCTGTTACGTATAAAACACAAACAGTGCTTTGGATATTTCCAATTGCTGTGAAAGGGAGCTAGGTGCCTGTCCTGTAGTCCTAGTTTTTCATAATAAGTCTAAATAGAGAACTAGAAATAGCTAGTTTGGTGGGACTCTGAACTTTGTATAAAGATCATATTTAAACAACAAAGTTTAAGAGAGAATTATGTTAGGCACATATATATGCATGTGCCAGAACACTTAACACTTGAATTCTTATGCAGGAAGAAATTCCGCCAAGAAGGCAGTTTGCAAGGAACTCTTCTAAAGCCCAACCACTTACATGGAGGTATGAAATATACTCGTAGCAATGTCTTGGAGTACATTTGCATGTATTTTAATTGGAAAGCCAGGATTTTTCTTATATATTAAGTAGCCTATTCAAAAAATACATTAAACAAATAAATGCTATATAAAAAGTAACTTAATATAACCTTAGTATATTGATTTGTATTTTCAAACTTGCAAGATTTGGTTAATGTGGCTTTACAATAAAGTAGAACTAGTTTACCTGATTGTGTTTCCTGTCTGATCTATCTCGCTGACATCAGTCTTGCAAATATGAAAGTACAGATTTCCTACCATCCCCTTTATAGCCCAAGAAATTTGGGAGAGTCCCTTCTGAGCCACTTGCTCCATTCACTATCCAGTTGCAGGCTATGCCTTCTCTTATCTGATTGTTCCCTAGGCAGCATCTTTGTATCCTCTTTCTCAAGGTCTTTCCCATATCCCAACCTTTCCACCTTGGCAGCCCAGCCTGGAATGTATGAATGGCAGGTGCATGTACGAGTGCCGTCCACTCGTGCAGATGGAGCTTTGTGTGTGACTGAAGGGTGCTTGCTCTTTTGCGTGAAGTTGCACTCACTTGAGCAGAGGGCACTTGTGCCTGCGTGCGAGCGGAGAGTGGAGCTTCATGCACAGTTGCCCATCACTTGCATGGCCCGGTTTCAAACAGGCCACAGCCTGGGAGTAGGGGACCTTTCCCATATACCATTATAGTTTGTGAGCATCTGCAAATTTTTGGACAAGTTATGTAAAATAGGTCCCCAATTCCCAGGTGGCGGAGTACTACCCAGGCCACTGCCTATTGGGAATCAGACTGCTGAAGCAGAAGGCAAGTGACTGAAGCTTTACATGTGCATGCATGGGATTTAGGTTGAATTTGCCAAACCATCTCCTCCCTTGCAGAACCAAAAAACACTGGGGACCCGGATCTAAAAGATTTAATTATATTTATTAGATTTTTATCCTGCCTTTGTTACTTTATAAATAACTGAATATGCCTAGTATTTCTTATTATTCCTATTTTCCCCACAATTAACCCTGTGAAGTGGAGTGGAGTATCAGAGAGTGACTAGCCTAAAGTCACCCAGCCAGCTTTCATGCCCAAACTGGGATTAGAAGTGTCAAGCTCCTAGTTTCTAGACCAATATCTTAACCACTACACCAAACTGGCTTTATGTTAAACCCCAGAAGAAAAGTGAGATAAAATGTAGTAACAAAAATTATCTTACATGCTATTGTGTATGAAAAAATACAGCTACCAAATTAGATATTGTATATGTTACCTGTGCAGTTTGTCAAAAATGTGATGATGTATAATCCAGTGCATGTTCATCCACAAAGATTTATATCTTGAAAAAAAGAAACTATATATGCCATGCTTAAATATATAATGAGTATGTAATAGGCAGACAGGCATGAACATATCATAGTACATTTTATAACCACACGTTAAGAGAACATCTGTCATTGTCAGTATGTTATCTTTTCTAAATTCTAGGGAAAACAACAATGCTGAGAGAATATTTCACCTAATGCCTGAAAAAAATGCACATTCCTATTGTACAATGATCAGGGGAATGGTGAAGGTACAATTGTAATCTTTCTAACAAATTTGGTTCCCTTTTTTCCTCCAAGTCAATATATTAATATTTTATACATTTTTGTCATTACAGCATGGAGAGTGCCAAAAAGCTTTTAACATGTACACTGATTTGGTGAACAAAAATCTTAAGGGTAAGCTTTGGATATGATTGCATAAAAATGTGCCAATAAGATAAGATAGAAATAAGCTGTGCATTCAGAACTGGTCCTTCTACAGTATAACTACTGCACTGTTTGTTTGCAAGTAGTTTTGTAGCTTTGGTTTCTATGAAAATGATAGATGCTATATGAAAATGAAAACAGAGTTTGATAGTGCAAATAGTCTTCACTTAAGGACAATTCAAACAATTCTTTGGAGTTATGATAGTGCTGAGCAATGGTACTTAGACCCAGTCCCCAAAGTTAAGGACTGCAGGGTGCACTTCAATACCATCCATCCTGTTTTTCCCTTTCTCTGCCCTTTTGACCCCCAGGATTCCTGGTCCCTACCCTTCTGTGCTCCACCTCTGTTTTCCTCAAGACCTTGGGAAGAAGGCCTCATGTGGCCAGTAGTTGCTTTGCAAAGAGCCAGGCTAGCTATGTCTTATTAGCAGTGGTAACAAGAAGACATTGGCAACAAGGATTCCAGAGGGAACCAGGGTTTGTTCCTGAGAGTCTACTGCATGATGTGTATCCTATGCAATCTCTCCCTCCTGGGGATCCCATTGCTGTCTGTGATTTACAGAGGCACTGAGTAAAGTGAGAGAAGAAACATCTGGAGGTCCACAGAGAATGAACTTCACCAACATAGGCCAATCTGCTGTTTAGGCCTAATTTGTGGCAAAAAAAGCAGCAAAACAATAGTATTTCTCTGCCCTATTGCATCTTCAAATTTCCATTCAGCCTTGTTTCAGATGACTCAGGATCTTCCAGGCAACTAACCTGAAAATTTTTATCTTCAAGGCCAAGCAGAAGAATTTTCAGAGCATCTGTTAAACAAAATCACTCAAATTCATTCACAGTTAGGTGCCAATCTTGATGCAGGTCTGGTGGAGATGTCTGTGGCACAGCCTTGCCCTGTTAACTGAAAGTAGTTTGAACCTGTTGGGCCTGAGGAAGCAGATGGGGTCCTTATTATTATGAATTTGGGCACCTGATATAGACCCTGACTGAAGGAGATTATCTGGACCTCTTTGAGTGAAGATTCAGACCTGGAGATGGGAAGGAAACAGCATTGGTTTGGTTGATTTGAATAATCTCTGGGGAGAACAAGGTAGAAGTAGTGCATCCATCCTGGCTATGATTGACCTCTCAATAGCTTTCATAACATTAATTACAGTATCTTTCTGAATCAGCTTTGGGGACTGAGAGGGCACATATTGTGCTAGTTTTCTTCCTTCCTCGGAACCAATACTAGTTGTTGCTGATTGGGAATGAAATTAGGCCTTGGCCTAATAATCTACATGAAACCATTGAAAGAGATCATCTGTCACTAGGGGTGAGCCAGGTGGGGTTTTGCACAGCTTTGTATTGTGTGCTGATTGAGCCCATTTTTGAACCAAGAGACTTTCATCACAATTACCTTGCCCTGGTCACCTTTGCATAGACTATTATAATGCACTGTACATGGAGCTGCTATTGAAGAATATCCAGCAGCGTCAGCTGGTGCAAAATGCAGTGGCTTGGGCAATTGCATTGGCCTCTAAGAGGACACACATTACACTTATGCTTTGTGAGCTGTTATGGCTACAGTTTGTTTTGGCTCCCATCTGGGAAAGCATTCCATCTGATGGGACTTAAAAGGTGAGCATTTTCTGTTGAGACCCTCTGGAACAACAAGCCTCCTGAGGTGATGTTTGCCCCAACATTCATGGCCTTTCAGAAAGCCCTTAAAACGTGTTTTTTTCCAACAAGTTGGGGATACCTGGTAATGTATTGGCTGTGTTATATGTAATGTTCTCCTGCTTGTGTCTTTTTCTCTATGCTCATTGTTTTAATTGGTTTGTTTTAATAGGAGACTTTATTGCCACTGTGTGTGAGATGGCCGTTTCTATAAATATGACAAATAAGTGGCCATGTTTTAATGAGGAGGGATATAATTGATTATATGACAATGCTGCTTGTGGTCTTAATACACGTCTTTCCTCTCTAGATATAATACAGGATTTGCAGCAATGATGAATGGCGCAGGGGTACGGACCTCAGCTGAATCATGGGAGCTGAGTGTGAGTTTTCTGTGTCCCACCATTGCTGGCAAGTGGCTGGCTTTCTGGGACCTGGCTCACATGAGAATTTCGCCTTAGACTGAGCTGCTATAGATTGACTGCTTCAACCATAATACAAATAATACATATGCTATTTCTTATGGTATAACTGGCTTTCTGTTTGTTTCAGCTGATGTGAGCACCTTCAATACACTTATTTTAGCAGCTATAGATGTTAAGGAAAAATACATTGAGAAATGGACATGTATTGAAGTAAGGATAAACTTGATTTTAACTTTTCCATAGTAAATATTTAGCTGAAGTTAAACCCTATTCTTTTATATTCCAATTTATTTAATGCATTTTTATGGTTACGGTATGTATCATCCACATTTGCTCATTTTCTAATATTCTATGGTTATATACATAAATTCTGTGTAATTCAAAGGTTTTAATAATATGTCCATCAATGAGATAGAGTAACTTATTTTATATAATGATCAATACAAATATAATGTGGTATATGTGTTCAATGCATGTGAGAAACAGAGGAGCTTTAGTTGTGTATTCCTGACTTTGTATATTCCACGACAAAGTTATAATTACTTGTATAAACAAAGGAGATACTCAAAAAACTACTTGAAAAAAAGGCTCCTTTAAAGCAACACCCATTAGTTTAATGAAATTTGATTTCCAAGTAGCTTCCAAATGACAGAAGGAGACTGATTACAAGAAAAAGGGCCATTCCTACTTCTGGGGAGCAGCTTCCTCGGGTTTACTTAGTGTCTACATTATTTGCCCTTCAACAAAGATGTGGGCAAACGTCTTTCTTGGGGCAGGGTAGTATTTTTAACACTCACTTAACTGTTATTTTTGTGCTATATTTACTATTGGCAGGTGTTTCTGCCTATTTTATCAGTTTTACTTTCTATGCCAGATTTATCTTTAATCTTTATAATAATACATTTTAAATGATCGATGTAATTATGGAAGGAGGTAGTTGACAGTATTCTAGAATGGCATTAAATAAATGCATGTGCAAATGCTAAGGAATTGGGTAAGGGGAAAAGATATAAATACACAATTTGAAGGAATGGGAACATAGTTTTTACATAAAAGTTAAATCAAATTCTTGATATTTTGGTTAATAGGACTTGCTGAGGCAGATGGCTGAACAGGACATACAACCAAATCTGCTAACTTTTAATTCTATCCTGAAAGCATTGAAGCAGTGTGGTAAAGTATCCCGTGCTAAGGCAAGACTGATCTTGAATGAGATGAGAGCACTAAATATAGGTAAGAATTTTCTGTAATCTGTAAGATTAATCCAATATTTTCTATATTAAACCTTAGTAGTAATATTTCATTAAAGAGAGAATTCTGTGACTAAAATTATATTTTGAATTATTCACCTGTTTTGACTTGCAACGTTATTATTTAATTAATAAATTTCAGTAAAATTCCTTTAAAAGGACATACAAAAAATGTTGAGACTCTAGAAAGAGTGCAGAGAAGAGCAAAAAAGATGATTAGGGGACTGGAAGCTAAAACATATAACAGTTTATGGAATTGGGTATGTCTAGTTTAATGAAAAGAAGGACTAGGGGTGACTTATTAGCAGTATTGCGATATCTCAGGGGCTGCCACAGAGAAGAGGGAGTCAACCTATTCTCCAAAGCACCTGAGGGCAGGACAAGACGCAATGGATGGAAACTAATCAAGGAGAGAAGCAACCTAGAACTAAGTAGAAATTTCCTGAAAGAACAATTTATCAGTAGAACAACTTGCCTCCAGAAGTTGTGAATGCTCCAACACTGGAAGTTTTGATGAAGATATTGAACAACCATTTGTCTGAAATGGTGTAGGGTTTACTGCCTGAGCAGGGTGTTGGACTAAAAGATCTCCAAAGTCCCTGCCAACTCTGTTATTCTGTTATGTCATTCTGTTAAAGAAATAGTACCTTAAAAAGAGTGTGAGGACAGAAAATAGAGCAGGATAAATTTAACCAAATATAAACCATGACCTTATAATATTAGACCACACACCCCATCTCCCCTCTAGTCTTAAATATAGTTCCTCAGGAGCTCTCAAAGATCGCTTCTGTTATATCTTGAAGGGGAAAAGAGACAATTACTATGTGGAAAATAATCATTTTACCTTTAAATTATATCAAGTCATTAACTCAAATGTTACCCCTGGTATGAAATAAGTTACATGCATCCAATACAATTAATACATTTTTGTATGTCAACTATGATCAACCTTGATTTGTTATATCTTTATTTCAGAGCCTAGTTTTGCAACATATTACCATTTGCTGTGCATGTCACACAACATTGGTATGTAGCGTCTGTTTTTATAGTTTGCGAATTTGTGTAAAATTCTGTTGTAATAATTTGTCTCCTGGCTTTTGCTGTATAGAACCTGCTTCAGATTTTCTCTGAATATGTGGATCTTTTTGTTTCACCTAAGTTTGAATCTTTTTTCATACTAAACTCTAAAATAAAATGTTGGTAATATTGAGACTTTTTAATTATATTATATTTAGCAGAAATTTGTAATGCATGGTTCTGAAAGTCCTTGAGAGATTCAGAGACAATTAGTTAACCTTCCATTTGCACTTCTGTGCCTAATTTGTTGTTTTAAAACTTCCTTACTTTGAGTTATAATAACTAGACAGAATTTACCGTGGTAGGAAGCACCACCAGTGTCTTCAATTATGAGCAGCAATCATAAGGAAAATTATTATGAAAACTATTTATAACAGTCTGTTTATAACTTGCCACTTAATTTATCTGTTGCACCTGACTTAATAGTCCAATCTCATTTTCACAGAAACGTATTTTACTTGTCTTTTACCGTATTTTTCGGACCATAAGACGCACTTTTTCTTCACCAAAAAGTGGGAGGAAAAGTGCCTGCGTCTTAT
>JAOYMU010000077.1:63690782-63703357 GCA_025802295.1 Psammodynastes pulverulentus
ACAAAAATGAGAGAGAAATGAGAAGAGAAAAAAATGAGAGAGAGAGAGAAAGAGATGAGAGAGATATATATACTGGTTTCCCAGAACAAAGAAAAAACTGGGAGCCCCAAAACTTGGGTAGGCGTGGCTGGGGGTCATGTGACTGGGTGAGAGTGAGTGACATCGAGTTGGTCACGCCCACCCAGGTTTTGTGGCTAGAGTGTTTTATTTTCTGTCGGAAAAGAGTCCAAATGGCTTTTTGAGTGCTTAAGCTTGCAGACCCCTGAGCTAAAGTATATTTTCTTCCTTATATTTTTAATCATTACCATTTTCCCCAGACATTAGATTTTTGTTCTGCACGTGATTGTCTTTTCCTATAAATGAAAAAGTAAATTTAGGAAGCAGAATTAACTAATTGTTTAAGGCCCTAATGTAGTTCCAATTCTTTTAAAAGCTTTTGTGGCTCTTCTTTTAATCAGTAAAATAAACTTTTCAAGTTATCGTTTTTTTAAATCTCAGCATAGCAAAACAAATCACAAAAATGTCCAAAGCACCCAAAAACAGAATTCTCTTAAAAATTCCAGGCTTCATCTCCTCAGTATCATCACAGCAGCTCCCAGATGGAAAATGACTCATCCTTTCTCTAATTAGACTGTGTAGATAGTTATTTTCAGAACCATAAATGTGCTGACATTTTCTTCTCTGTGTTCCAACTTGTGCTATTTCTCTCTTGTTCTTTCTTATGGGCTTCATGGTTTAGTCCTAGATTGCAATTTGTGACGAGTCTAGCAGCATATCATTCCTGGCTTTCTAGGCAATAGGAGGATAACTCCTGTTGCTGGGTGCCTCAGCATATCTAACGTACCTTCAGAGAAAGGCTGCGTTTATGTGCTTAACCATACAGTACTTGTTTGATTTAAGGTTAGTCTGTTTGGGACATTTGGATGTGATGTTTTATGATTATAGTTTACCTTAATCAGACTTAACATACCCAAACCAGTCAGTTGTAGTTAATACAGTAAAGTACAGTTTAATCACGCATGAGGTAATGGAATATGTTAGCATAGTTTTAGTATTCGGTATTTTCTTCTCAATAGTTGATCAGGATATAGTTACTTGTGCTCAAAACTTTAAATATTTAAATGCTATGTCACTTTAGGTGGTATCTTGGTCTGAGAAGCAATGTGCTAGAGTTCTTTGACTGGATACATATGTTGAATTGTTACTGAGCCTTTTGAATTTGTTTCAGTAATCCTAAGAGACCCTCTGTTGGATTGCTAGAGAATGTCCAAAATTAACATTCACTACTTCTTCTTTTCCAGTCTACTTCTTTCCAAGTGCGATGAAAACAGTAAGTGGACTTGATTTCTATATCTTGAAGTAGATACACATTCACACTAGTTTAAATGTAAATATATATTTCAGTAGCTTTCATACTATTTCTGTATTAGCTAGATTTAAAAACAATTTTTAAAATGGTGTATTCTCTCTGTAGTAAAATCTTATAGAATAATCTTGCAATACACTGTGAGACTGCCAAAACTTTGCTGTTCTGCTGATCCAGAAAATAAGATGTCAAAAAAGATCAACCTTGCTTTGCACTTCATTTAAATCTTCTAACCTTACATGCCCCCTATCCATCATCTTGAGTCATGGTGGCATAGTGGTCAGAGTGCAGTATGCAGGCTAATTCTGCTGCCTGCAATTTGGCAGTTCAAATGTTACCAGGCTCAAGGTTGATTCAGCCTTCCATCCTCTGAGATGGGTAAAATGAGAACCCAGATTGTTAGGAGCAATATGCTAACTCTGTAAACCATTTTGAGAGGGCTGTTAAGCACTGTGAAGTGGTATATAAGTCTTAAGTGCTATTGCTATTGCTATTGCTATCTTAAAAATATTTTATGAACTTGAACCTTTTATTAAAATATGAGTTAGGATTTTGTGCTTCTTGCTAAAATTGAAAAAAAAAGTATGATGTTCTGTGTAGCAGAACAATTGCTATTTCTTGGATTCAAGGATTACTATGTTGTGCCTTTATTGCAGTGTCTGGAACTGAAGGATGTTCAGCTTGCTTATCGGCTACATAGAGTGGTGGAGAAAGCAGACAACAGGATAATGTTGGGAAATATGACACAGAAGAACTTTTATTAGTAATTGTTATTTAGCATTCATAATTATAGAATTGAATTATCAACAGCTTCAACTGGGCTGGAAGATTAGAAGTGAAATAGATTTATTCTTAACTCCTGGATGTTATTAATTTATTTGTTAATTACATTTATATCTCACTGTTTAGGACCCTCAGCATTTCACTGATAGACATAAACATTTCCAGAATAATAAATATTTTAAAATAAAACAATAGAATAACAGCAATGAAATAACAGTGGACAGCATTAATCCCCAACTACTCTATGAAAGAGCACTGTTTGCCAAAGACAGGGAGCATATTGAATTTCAATCAGGTACATTCCCAAAGAAGTATCACCTCTGGCTTTGCCCCTGCCCCCCTTTCACTTTCCCAAAGGGAGGAACCACAGGATACTTTTCTTGGAACAATTATGTAAGGCAGGCAGATTCTAGGTGGCAAATAAGGTTCTGAAAATAACCTGGTATCAAACCGTACAGAGCCTTGTAGGATAAAATGAAATTTTAAATTATATCCAGAAGTTGATCAGTAACCAGTGCAGGGCGATAGGAAAGTATAATGTGCTCCCAATATTAATAAGCACAAAAGTCACTGCATTTTGGACATCTGCTGGTTTTAAATGTTTTTAAAGGCAGAATAAAGGATGGCATGTTACAGTAGTTCAAAGAAGGGATGAGGATATCATTAACTGTAGGAGATCCTCCAACCCCAGGTAAGGCCCACAACCCAAACAGAGCCATGACTCCAGGAGATCTGCTTCTCCATCAAAAGATAATATTGGAGCAGACAGAAAGCCCTGATAATGTCAGACCTACAAGATAGAGCAGATCAAGAAACTGCATAGGCCTAAAATTACTTAGATTAGAATGGTTACTATCTGCTGCATTTTCTTCGAAGTTCAAAACAATAAGATTTAATTTTAAGTTACAGCTGTTTGAGAAGTGAGAACAGGAATTTAGGAAGATTACATGGTAACCTTTTTTTCTTGAAGTTGATAGCATTTTAATAACTGGTTCTTTCTTTCTTTGCCATAGTATGTCATTTTTTGAATTGCTGGCTGTGATGGAACACCTTGATGTTTTGTTGAAGTGGTATAAAGAAGTGGTTCCATCAGTAAGTATTATTTGTTAATTATTTTTTTTTTGTGACTTTAAAAGTTTAAACAATAGTAACTCAAAACTCTGATTATCCACAATTTTGCTTTTCTTCTTCAGGCGTTTTATCCAAATATTAGAACAATAATGCTGCTTCTTCAGGCATTGGACTCTGGCGATTGCTTGGAATTGATTCCCCAGATATGGAAAGGTTAATTATACTTTGTTTTCCTGTTTCCAGTGTGATAAGTCATCTTCCCAATTTAGTCAGAAGAACCAGTATTAGGCAGATTTGCCTCTTTGAGCATCAGTAAAATTTAAATATGCCTTTAGATCAGAGGCACATTGTGGTGCTACTAGCTTGAATTAGGAAAGCTTTTACCATGGTGCTACATTCTATGAAACTGGAGATTTATTGCTCAAATTACAAACTTGCTACTGCAGTTTGTAAAATTTCTAATCCTTGTTGGTTAGCAATCCCCAGTGACAGATCTCATTGCAGGAAAGAAGATCTAGTCAGATTGGATTTTTAATAATGCTACTGCTCACCAAACAAACTATCTGCCACTCTCCCATTAGCTTAACTTCCATATAGTCTGTACATTTTCCTGCCTTTTGTATTTAGCTATACAATACAGTGGAACCTTGGGTCGTGAACACTTCATGACCAAATTGGGTGGTGAACAAAAAATCCACCCAATTTTTGCATCGAGTCATGATTCAAAAATAGGGTGGCGAACAAAATTGGCGCAGAAAGATTCCCTTTCTGCACCAATTTCCCCTTCAGCACCATTTTTTTCTGTCTGTGCATGTGCAGACGGTCATGTTTCTGGTAATGATCAAATCAGGTTGCGGCCAAAATCCTGGAACAGATTACGGTCGTGACCCGAGGTTCCACTGTAATCGTTAATTAGACTCATTTGAATTTAAGGATTAAACATCCATATATCTGTTTTAGTAAAGTTGCTAATTTCATTGATCAAGAACTGCTTGCAGTTGTTTTATTTCTGATAACTTTTATTTCCTGTTCAGATATTAAGCAATTTGGATTTAGTCTCAGAGACACTATTGTACAAGAAGTTCTGGATCTTATGGCAAGAGACATACAGTCTCCAGAGGTGAGTCTTGATGGAACATGAAATGTGGAAAATGTTCACACTTATAAAAATTGCAGAGGTCAGTGGCATGAATTAGCTAGTGCTGAAATGAATCCAGGAGGCTTGCCCTTACTATTTCTTATTGTAATAAAACATAGAAAAATACTAATTTTTAGTTGATGGAATAGCAATAATATCCAAGTTTGCAGTAAAACAATATACACTGTGGGAAGTTCCTCTATTTTCTCAGCAGAGCAAGCCACTGAAAGAAATCTTATTCTTTTCCTTTGCTTCCTCACTTGGCATATCTCATCTTCATGCACCTCAGATTCCTAACACATAGCTACCTATTAATAGAAAAAGTAATCTCCCAAGATTATTTATAATTCATCATAAAATAAGTTAATCATTTCAAAGCTAGAGTAACAGAAAAGCCCAGTGCATGCCAAAAAGATATGGAAAATATATTTATTTACAATACAACAGCAGCTCCCAATGTTTTGGGAGCCGGGGACAGTTCCATGGAGGTTTTTCTGAGAACTAGAGGGGCTGTGGTTTCACATGCTGCCTGCATCCCACACATGTGTGGATGTGGCTTCACTCGTTTGTGTGGCCCAGTGTCTGGTATGCTATGGAGTGCTGCTGGTCTATGGCCTAGGGGCTGGGAACCCTGTAATATGTAACCAACATACAATATTATAAAAGAAACCAATATAGGTACCATATAGCATATTTATATAATATTAAAATTATCATCAAGTATCCTTTAACTGTCTGAAACTGGACATCATAGGGCAACAGTTTTTGAACCAACGTATCTTAAATGGGCTAGTTTACAGAATGTCCAAAATCCACGACCCATAATTTCCAAGGGCATGAAATTTGAGAAAGTTGTGGCTGCTCCAGTGCTATTTGGCTGCTGCTATGGTCACATAATTTTCATTTTCAAAGTTCCATGACAGTTGGATTGCCATTCTTACAATCCCCTTGCTTCCTCTCCTACCCAACAGCAACCATTTCCTTACCTGCTGGAAAGGAAGGGAGATTTCCAATGCTGTCTGCCATTTCCCATAAGAAACTCAATGGGGAAACTGGCAACTACTCAGAAATCTCTCCTGCTCCCATTCATTTTTGCCTATCCTTGGTCATTCTGTTTCTCTGTTTAAACAAGGAAATATCTCTGAAGCAATGACAATGGGAGCACAGATTGTCTAGTCTAGTTATAAAATCAGTCTAAAATATCCAGAAAGTAAAGTTAATCTAAATGAATTAAGAAAGTTAAAATGAATTCTGCCATTTAAGAATAGCAAATACATAACCATTTTAGTTATATAGGCTTACTATTGTCTATAAAGTGCATATGGTTCTGGAGTTGTAACATCATAAAAGCTATCCTTTAGTAGAAAATGTGCAAAGTAGTCCTTGCTTAATGACCCTAAAAAGGACTAGAATTTCTGTTGCAGAGTGATTATTTGACCACACCACTTAGCAAAAGCAGTTTCAGTAGTCCCAATTGCAGCTTTCAACCCTGCAGTCAATTAGGCTAGATAGAATCTCACATGTCTCCTGCCTTGCTGCACTTGCCTGCACTTTAATTCCCCCCACCTACTTATTCCCCCGCATCTCTGCTTTTTTGGTCACCCTGCACTCCACTGCCTCATCACCCTGTATTCTGGGCCCCGTCCCCACCACCCCAACTGGCTGCCATCATCTTCCTTTTTCTATTGACAAGATGTGCCTCGCACGGTCCTTCATGAGACAGTTATTTGGGAAGGTGTTGCATAGCCAGCAGTTGCCTCACAAAGGGCCAGTGAGCGCAACAAGAAGGCAAAGATAAGCTGGGGGCGTTGGGGGGGCATTGGGTAGTAGAGTAGTGGAAGGCAAAGTGTCAAAAAGGCAGAGATGAAGGACAGGTAGGCAGTGGGAGGAGTTAAATTGCACCCTGGTTATAGATGCAGGTGGGCTGCCAAGCACATACATTTTCAGAAATGACCATGGGGGCACTGCAACAGCCATAAGTTCATTTGTAATCAGTCATAAACAGGACTAGTTATAACTACCATTCGTTTAGTGCAATAGTAACAGTTGCTGAAGGCAGGGTCATTAAGCAGGACTACCTATACATACATGGTGAAAATTTGGATGCGTCTTATACACCGAATGTTGCAGACGCCCTGCCCACCAGCAATTTGCCTTCTTGCAGTAAGCGGCAAAAAGCCTGTTTCAGCTTCAGCACAGCCTAATTAGCACAAGCAGCTGATGGTCCTTTGGATCCGGATCCAAACATCAGCTGTGTCAGACTGCAGGGATTGCCATTAGGCTATAGCAATCCCTGCAGCTGAAAGGGGCTGAGATACGTGCTAATTAGGCTGTGCTGGGAAAGTGAAACTGAAACAGTCTGTTTCTGCTTG
The DNA here is from genome assembly GCA_025802295.1 of Psammodynastes pulverulentus. Lineage (NCBI taxonomy): Eukaryota > Metazoa > Chordata > Lepidosauria > Squamata > Psammodynastidae > Psammodynastes > Psammodynastes pulverulentus. The sequence goes on from JAOYMU010000077.1 coordinate 63,697,513, forward strand.
CTGCAACAAGGCAAATTGCTGGGAGGCAGAAGCTGAGGTAAGATTTTTTTTCTTATTTTCCTCCCCCAAAACTAAGGTGCGTCTCATACTCCAGTGCGTCTTATAGTCCAAAAAAATATGGTAAGTTATGCAGTTGCATTGGCCTGAAAGAGTTTAGTTGTCACAGGAACAAATTTACCTCCTTGCATCCTGTAAAATCTTAAGGTGGTCTTGGTGTTTTTTCTGCTTTTGAGAACATAGCTGGGTTGAATGGTAATTTTTCTATTATTTGGAAAACTTGAGATTTTTATATTGGTTAACTTGTTTGATTCTATTATTATTAACTGAGAATTTATATATCTTCTGATATTTTAGAAAAGTAAGATTTTGGTTTTATCATAGTGAACAGTTAAAGATTCATCTTTATAATAGCTTGCCAATATATGCTTGGGAGAGTATTATTGCATCAACCACCCATCAATATCTGCCTAGCTTTTTGTTTTATTTGGGGTTTTGTGTGTGTGTGTGTGTGCGTGTGTGTGTTGTATAAAACATATTTTCTATAGATATTTTGGAGAGGCCATGGGTATGCCATAGTTGGTGGTATCTCCTTCTGTAAAGATGCTGTCTAGGTGTACGTAGAGCTGCTAAAACACTACTTTAGCTTCATATCTGAAGTAATATTCATTGTTAGATTGCTACTGTTGACTGCAGATGCCAAGTGTCCTAATGTTTTACAGACCCAAGTTGCATTTGCTGACTGTGCTAAAAACATAAAATCTCTGCATGATCTAAAGAGCAAGAACATGCAACTCGTGTGGAAAGACACTTCTCTTAATAACACCACAATACTTTTCGCCAGGGCTGGCAAAACGCAAGAAGCTTGGTAAGAAGAAGAAAAAATAGTCCCTACGAATAATTTGTATTTCATTTTGGAGATAAATCTTGAAATAAAACAACTTATCCCAGGTTCTGAGCCATAGAAGTCAAGTCTCTATCTAACTCAATTACAGTTACCATCTTTGACTTTGACTCGTTTATTCAGTGTAGAAGTGGAGTACAACTTTTTCTCTGGAGCCTTAATTGAAAACTTAAGCTCCAAAGTACATTGGAGGAGGCATAGAGAGGAAAGAGAGGGAATATAATGAAATCTAGCTATTTTGTTTTCTTTTTCCTTCAAGGAGTTTCTGGAGGAGGAATACAGCTAAAGGCATGGAGTCTGTTCTTATAGTTTAAGGTTGCACCAGAAAGTCCAGTAATACTTTTAGACTAGAGGCAGGTATATGTAGCATCTGGGCTGAAAAAAGCCTTTCTAACTGGCAGTTTTTTACCAGGATAATAGAGATATCGTGGGCTGTATGAAATAAAGGCTTTTTTCCCTACTGCTGAAAAATATCAACTTGTTCAAGGGAAAGATGTGAGTGAAGCTGCTACTGCATTTATGAGCTGGTTTCATCTTTATGGCTATAGATGTTTCCAAAGGCACCACCAATCTTTATCTCTACCCCAATGAGAAACTAGTTTTTATAGTGCTTTTTGTTCTACTATATATGAACTGTTGTTAAAATTATTTAATTTCCATATTCTGTGAACATTTTTTCTTTTCCTAAGTAAAATTCTATTTGATTCAACAGGGTTTTTTTTCATTTTGGGTTATTAGCAGTTAGAAAAAAATCATTTTGTGGTGGGATTTTGGATTTTCTTAGAGAATTACTTGTTCTTTTTTAGTTGACTACATAATCTATATTGTCTTGTTGAAAGATAAGATTTGGGATTATATATACGGGTAGTTCTTGATTTACAACCCTTCATTTAGTGACTGAAATAAGCTGCATTGCAAAAAGTGATGTATAACAGGTCCTTGCACTTAATGACTGGCACCATGATCAAAATTTAGGTTCTTCGTGTGTATTTACAATAATTGCGGTATCCCCGGGTCATGTGATCATTTGCAGTCTTTCCTGCTGGCTTAAGACAAGCAAAGTCACTGGTGAAGCCACGTTTGCTTAATGACTGCATGATTCATGTAACAACTGCAGGGATTCATTTAAGAACTGTGGCTTAAAAAGACTGTAAAATTGGGTGCGACTCACTTGACAACCAGTTCGTTTAACAACAGAAATTCTGCTGTGAATTCAGTTGTGATTGTAAACTGAGGACTACCTGTAAGTCAAGCCTCTTAATGGACTTCGGATCATACTTTTTTCATCTCTGCATTCAAATGGTAATTTTTATTTCTTTCATGTCCAAATAGGAACATGCTACAGCTGTTTAAAAAATACTCTCAAGTTCCCAGGTAAGCTTGCCTTTTAAGTTTGCCCCTTGGAAGTCTTGATAATAAATGTCAGTCTTTACTTTCCCTTTGATTTGATCTGTTCATTAGTATTCAGACTCATTTGACCCTTAGTTTTCTCCAGTGTTGGAATGCCGTTTTCTGCCATGCATTGTTACTTGGGTTACGAAGAAGAGGTGCCTTGGGTTATTGGGTTCAGAAATTTCTCAGCTCACAGTAATTTATTTATTCAACTTAATCTCCCAATCTCTCCTAAAGGCGACTCTAAGCGGCTTACCATCTCTAGGTAGTTACCATCATGACTTGTCTGATAAAATGTTTTCCTATCGAACTATGTTACAGATGCCACTGCAGTATCCATATCCCTTTTTCCTTTTTGCAGTGATTTGACAATGAAAGAGATGTTCGCTTGTATTAAACAAAGTAGCCAAGCCGATAAAGCACTGGAACTAGTAAAGCTGACTGCTGAATACGGGATACAGTCAACATCAGTGCTGGCCAAGACAACTCTAGAAGAATTTGAACTCTCTGAAGAGCAAAGGTAAGTTTCAGCAAGTACATAGCTGTGATGGCTGGCTATTGCTCAGAGCACCTGGGATATATATCATTGAAATTCACGGATGTAGTAATCTTCTTGGCTATTTTGTTTCATTCATTTGCCTAGCAGCACTTTAACTGGCAGCAACCCTCTAGCTAGATCTAGAGATATAGAGACTAGCCCAAGCTGTCAAGTGAGTTTCATGTCTTAGTTCAGTTTCCCTGTCCTAGCTGAGATATTTTGATCAGTATATCATGTTCTTTCTTATGGAAGCAGACATTTCCCAATAATAAATTATAGTTGTGACAGCAGTTTGACAAATCTGTAATTGTGCTCATGTTTGTTTGTTTGTTTGTTTTTCATTTTTCTAGGCAGACTCTGGTTGATATAATAGAAGGAAGCTGTGGTTATAAATAGGAATCAGAAGAGAAACCCCATCCTCTTTTCTGAAAGAAAAAGCAACTTACCTGATTTCAATATAGCTGTCAGAGAGTGGCCCTGAAAATCTCTGAGCCTTGTACATAACTGTATTATATCGGTATTATTATCATGTGGATTCTCATCTGATGGCAGTTGGTAGGAAGTTCTGGTTTCACCTTGTTTTGGAGTGTTTGTTCTCGTTCTCCACAACCTCAGTTTTGAAAACCCAAAGTGTCTGCCAGAATCCTACTGGTAGAATTATTTACTTACTATATTGCATCCACATTTTCCTTAGACATGTTAACAGAAATAAAGAGTAATCCATTTGCCTCTTTTCGATAGGTGTTTTTTTTAAAATTTAAACTAAATCTATTTGAACTAACTAAAGAGCTCTAGAATGTTACAAACCTCTAAGGATGTCTTTTCTTTATGTACATCAAAACTAAACAACTGTCTCAAAGTAGAAATATCACCATTGTTAGAATAACACATACTTGTTTCAATGTCACAATGTAGTAGTTCTGCAGATTTAATAATTTCAAAAGCAACATAGTGTAGAAACATGGTGTTTTCCCCCTTAATTAAGCACACAATTGATTTGGTGGTGGCTTATTTTTGTTTGTTTTGAAAAAACAGGCTGATTTTGAAAATAGAAGATTTGTGAATACTCTTTTCCTATAGCAAGGAATCCTAGGATGGGCTATATTTCTCCCTTGCTCAGTAGGCAGTCAAGAATGTAACTGTTTTTGAGGAGGGAATACCCATCTCTGAATTCACTAAGAAAAGTTAATAGAATTCCAGCTGTGATCTTGATTCTTCTGGAATTTATAGCCATTGCTGACTTATGGCCCAATATAGCTTGCTAAAAATATACAAACAAAATATCTCTTACTTGGAATTCCGCATTTCCCAAGTAGATCCAATCATTCTACCCTTGTCCAATTAATATTGTTCCTTTACAAATGCTTCCTTGGGTTTTGACAGAATAAAAGAAGGGGTGGCCTGAATTCCTATAGAACAAGTTGTTAATTTTGGTGCAAAAATATGGTCAACATGGAGAATTATAAAAATCTGCATCATGATAGCCTTTTTGGAAAAGGAAAAAATGCCTTTTTCCCAAAGAAGGGAACTGTGTTAAAACTTTCAAAACCAAATGCAGATTCCAGTGGCAACTTGTGTACTATAGAGAAACACTTGACAGAAGTTATGGGATCCCAACATGTCCGGAATAGTAAAAAGAGTAAAACCTTATTATCTGTTAAGAATATTGGGTCATAGGTCCAATCATATATCCTTTCAAGACCAAACTAGGAAAATATTTATGTTCAAGACAAAAAAAATCTTATGAAGAAAACTCTATACTAACAGCATAAGAGCAAGATGACTGATAAACACCTTGTGGACTCACAGAAAAATAAAAAATAGTGGCATTCTAACGAAGGTCACATAATTGCAAGACAGCCAGGTATTGTAATTATGCAGTCCTTGGTTCTGAGTTTGGTTGTTTGTTTGCCAGTATTTTACTGCCTAACTAGGTAACAACATAAATGTGAGTGAGTGGGGCACTCCCTCATTGGGTAGGCCTATCTTTTGTTGGAGTACAGAAATCACCTGGGTACCCTTTTCTTTGGCTTACATGCCTAACTGTCCAGTTTCTTGATTTTCTGAAATACTTCAAATGTTTTCTGAACTGTATTGGGTCTCTCATTTGATATGTATTTTTTTAGTTATGGAATCAATAAGGCTATATTGGTGATAAATGGGATGAAAATGTAACAGTGGTAAGTGCTTCGTCTTTAGTTCCAAGAAACCAATGTTCTGTTTCCTTGGTTGCTCATCTGCTCTAAGCTACCCTGCGTTTTAAGTTCATTTCCTGCTCCGAAAAGCTGGCCTCTTTAGGGAAGGTGGGGACCACCAAGGTAGTAAGAAACCCTGCTGGCGCAGTGGTTAGAATGCAGAATTGCAGACTAACTTTGCCTAGAGCCTGGAATTCGATCCTGACAAGGCTCAAGGTTGACTCAGCCTGCTGAGATTAATAAAACGAGGACTCAGACTGTTGGGGACAATGTGCTGAAGTTTGTTAGCTGCTCAGAGCGTCCTGTAAAGTACTGTGGGTGATAAATAAGCCTTAAGTGCTGTTGCTACTATCAACCTTAGGTAAGCCAATCATTGTTGCAATATTTTGTCCCAGTGTCTAGAGCTGGAGCGGGTTAGATAGGGAGTAAAAGGTTCATTTTACCAAGACCGTGTTGTGGGTATTTTGGTTTTACCCAGTCCTAGATAATTTCTATAGTTAGTCCTGGAAGGACCATTTTCCATTCAGGATAAATGTACAGATGGAATTTTCTTGACTAGCAGCTCCTGGTTGAAGAATACGTGGCAACTATAGCTTGGAAGATCTTTGCAGAGGCTCTTCTGTACCAGTTACAACTGGTACAAGGAGTAGGAGACCTCTAGTCACTTATATGTTGGTCACCTAATGTAAGGATTTGTAAAGAGCCATGAGAATAATCTTGGAAGACAAGAAAAGCCACATTGTAGATCAGGGGTGGGCAAACTTGTCAGTTTTAAGACTTGTGGACTTCAACTCCCAGAGTTCCCCAGCCAGCTATGCT
>JAOYMU010000077.1:63755901-63767962 GCA_025802295.1 Psammodynastes pulverulentus
CTCAGAGACTTTTCCCATCCTGCTTACAATCTTCTTGAACTGTTGCCTTCTGGCAGAAGATGTAGAACAATTAAAACCCGGACCACACATTTTCTGAACAGTTTTTATCCCAGAGCTATAATGGTACTTAATAATGAACTTCAGAACCACCATAAGTTAGCTGCTGGTAATATTACTTGGTCTGTTGTGTGGATGCTTGTGTGTTTTTAGGGGGCGGGGAATTTGGGTGTGTGGGTGTGTGGATGGGGATGTTATGTGGGTGTCTGTGTTGGGTCTGGTCTCTGGGTGCCATGTGAATTTCGTTGTATGTGTACATTGTATAATTACAAAGACAAAGTATTTATTTATTTATATTAGAGTGGCACCTCTGCTTCAAAATATCCTTCATCAGCAAGTAAGGACAGTCATTAGTTACAGCTTACGAAAAGGAAAAAGAAAAACTGTGAAACCAGTGATTAAGAGATTTCTCCGATTGCACTGTGGTCTCTGGCTAAGAAGAAGGGTAAGAATGTTTTCTTCATTAAATACAGAATTTTCTTATATGCATGAGTCATCTTTTCCCTGTTTATAAAGAAATACAAAACGATCATAATGAAGAGTATGCCTGCCTCTATGAAGATCTTAATAATTTGTGTTTTTATATATAGGTATCTGCTTTTTGAGATTTAAATCTTTTGTTCTTTGGTTGATAGGCTGGTTACAAGAAAAAAGTGTGGAAAAAAAAGGCTAGCCGGATGAAACGCTTGCGGGAACATGTATTCTGCAACAAAACACAAAGTAAGATGCTTGATAAAATGACTACTTCCTTTTGGAAAAGAAGAACATGGTATGCCGATGATCCCTATCAGAAATATCACGATCGTACAAACTTTCACTTGTGAATTGTCAACTGCGATTAATCATTTTATCCTATTTTTTTTAGCAACCATGTAGGAAGCTTCTATTAAATTACTTATGCACAATAACATTAAATATTTATTGGTGTGTTTTATTTGCACAAACTGATTGATATAGTTTATATGATTTACCATGGCCTCAAGCATCACAATATAAATATTGTGCATCTGAATGGTTTCGTATTAATGACTGTCTTCAAATCCTGCTTTTAAATAAGAATTGCAACTTTGCTCAGACTTTTTTTTTTATTTAGATAGTGATTTATGTGATTGCCCAGCTCAAATTAATAATTTTGGGCCATTTTCCTACTTCTGACTAAGCATGCGCAATTTAAACAAGTGCTCTTGGAGAGTTATGCCTTCTCTGTTATTTTTTTAATTATAAGTATTAAAGACAATAGATACATTCATCAAGATTGGGATTCATCATTGGGGAAAATTTAACTTACTGCTCTCTTGTCTGAAAAAAGTAAGGCATGCTAATCTCACTATTTCCTCCATTATTATTTATAGCTCAGAAGGATGTACTTCGATAATTATCTCCAAAAACAGGTTAGTTTTGAATGAGAGAATAATTGGTAGATCACCAGTTGAAGTTCAAACTGATGAGAAACTTGAATTTAATCTTCTATAGTCCTGGTTTGAAACCAATCTGAATGCCACTCTGATTCTCCAAGTAATTCTTTAGTATCTCTGAGGGCTCTTAAGAAGCTTTTCAATGACAACACAAAAAGTGTTGGGGAGATAGAACATTTACAAAACCGTACAATTAAGCATAATATTATTGAACAAAACAATTTCTTTCAGAAAAGAAAAGTTTAAGACTTTATTTTCAATGTTTATCAAGCATAACAAAACATTGATCTTTGGAATACTGTTATAGTGCCTGATCACACAGTGCATTCTTTAGTGCTCTATGCAATTTGCTATGACTCAAAAGGGGGAAAATACCTTCGTTATCGAGATTAGTCTCAGATATTAGACATTAATGTAACTTTCCAAATACAGATAGTTTGCCAAATATGAAATATGTTATTGCAAAAAAGAAAAATTACTTAAGAAACATTTAGCACAAGTACATTTTTGTACATTTAGTACATTTATCTTGCAGAGCACAGCTTGAAAGTAGTAGACCATGTACGCTTGGCTAGGGAACATCCAATATTGTATTCAGAATTTGCTTGCTTTTTCTAAATAATATCTTATTTAATAAGAATTTTATTTCCTCTTTACACATATATTTTGTTAATTTTTGTTTGCAGATTTTGCCTTAAATAAGGAGCAGTTGTTCTGCTTAACATTTATATTTATATCCCACCTTTATTACTTTTTATAAATAACTCAAGGTGGCTAACCTACCAAATACTCTTTCTTCCTATTTTCCCATAACAACAATCTTGTGAGGTGGATTGAGGTGAAAAAAGAGTGACTGGTCTAGTCGTCTAGCTGGCTTTCATATCTAAGTGGGATTAGAATTCACAGTCTCTGGGTTTCTAGCATGATGCCTTAACCACTAATTGCATAAGAAGTTGCCTTTGAGCAGGTAAAAACTATTTCTCCATTTGCCCTCTTTTAAATTTTCTAATTGGCAGCAGCAATTCAAGTTCTTTGGTAGCCTTTTGAGCATCCAAATCTTATAACTGGAGATAACAGTGCATCAATGATATCAATGACTTCAGTAGGCAAAAAAAACAAACATGCTCTCACTGAACATTGCTCCCTATTCTTAAGAGTGAAAGTTCAAAGACTAAGGCAAATATACCAGCTTTAGGACCTAGGCAACAGATACTGGTCTGATTATTATCAAAAAACCAAAACTTATGATCTATTCAAAGAGACCTGCTTAATATAAATATTCATGGCAAATTAATCGGAATGTTATAGAACAGGTTCAGTCTTTTCAATATTTCAGAACAGTTGTTGACAGGCACTTCAAGGCCTGAAGTCAGTTTTTAAAAGAGAAGGTAAAAAGGAGTGCAGCAGCTATCTTAAGGCTTTTTTTTAATGAAAGGAGGTAATCATATACTAAGTTGACTAAAAATGTTTGTGATATAAGCAATAATACAGCTAATTTACAGCTTTCAAATCTGTGCCTAGATCATAGTGCTATTCTAAGAGACACATTTTGGGTTTCATGATGCACTCCAAACAGACCAAGAATGAATTGGGCCAAGCATGTGTTAGTTATTGGCTTAAATTAATTCTCAACCTAAGAAGTTTGATTATTCTCTTAAAAATAAATTCCAGTCTTCTTGGTGGAAATTATTTAAATTCCACCCCAAGGTACCGTGAACTTTCCCCTAATGCATTGATCTTAATTTTTAAAAGGACAATTATTTAAACAACATGCCAAAAAACTTCCAGAACGATTTCATCCAGATCCACCTTATTTTGTACCTATGAATCCTTAAAAAGTATTGCACCTGCCTACTATTTGTTTAATATTATTTTTTGGTATTAAAATGCCAAAAAAGGATTTGCATTGGTCTCTGAAATTCCCTTCAATTTACCTTTTGAAGGGAGATTTGGTGTGTGTGTGTTTGTGTTTCCCAATTATGGCAATATTTAGCCAAGATTGAAGATGATTACGTCAACCTATTAATTAATCAGGAGGCAAAGATGTCAACTAGCATGCCAGTTTCAATATGCTGGTTATGACAGAAATAAACAACTGCTTCAAAAAGGGTAAATCCAAATACACTGCATATCATATGTAGTTGATATTGAGGTATTTATTTTTATGGTTTATGACCATAATAATAAACTAATTAAAGATTATGGACCTTAACCAAGGGCTTATTTCCTCATGAAAAGAAGTCTGGATTGGATATTTGGTAAATGTGAGGTATGGTAATACTGTGCTAGGTTTGCATTTACAAAAGGTGGCAGCAGGTAGCAATCTTAGTTAAAAGAGTGTCAGGTCTAGTTCATACTTGGATGGGGATTACTATACAATTCTAGGAGGGTGGCTAGATTGAAAAACTGGAAATACAGTTTGGCATGAAGTCAAAGGCATTCCACTTTCACTGATATTTAAAAAGCAGTAGGGCCATGGCTGTGTAGGCCCCTGGAAACAGGGCAAGGGAACTTTTTCCTTTATATTTTGGAAACTTCTCTATAGTCTCAGTTCATTTTATATTATTAAAACTGCTGCAGCAGGAACACTGCTGATGGAACATATCAGATATTCCTGATATGATCCATTGATGCCTCCGCATCTGCAGTTTGATTCAGTCATTTCAGACTGAGTAATGTGGAAATTGGAGTTGTCTTGGATGCACATTTCACTTCTGATATTGATCCAAAAAATACTAGAAAATTGAAACAACTATTCATGAAATGTGTATAGTAAAGCACATCATTATATGGAAACGTGAAAATAGAATAGTCCCAGTAGTTTGGTAGAAAGTATGTGCCTTGAGTTTTCAAATCTCCAAAATTAATGGGTTTTGCGACATATATCTAACAATTTATTATAGCAGCCAGGACCAATTTGTTTCCAACAAATTTGCTAGATACAAATAATTTTACAATAAATTCATATGTGAGATAAGGCAATTTCAACAATTTTGCTTCAGTATTTACAAAACAAAGTCCAGAACAATCATATTTTTAGTAAATAGCTGATCAAAAAGACATTGATTAGCTTTAATTAAAATAAAGTGTCATAGAATTTAAGAAGAAACATCTTTTTGGCATAAATTAATATAAATATCAACTTTTTTCTTAAAAAATCAATTACATATAACACAATGGCAAAACTCTTATGTCTGCTATTGTTTCAGACAATAATGAAGTAGGTGTATATGTATGAGAGAGACAGACAAAATATGCCTATAGAATCTTAATAAATATGCAAACTGACACATCAAAAATTTTGAGATACCTGTCCTATGACTTAATATTTTCTAGCTGCCATTTAAATTCTTGATTTACTGATTGAAATAGCGATAGGTCCAAATTTGGTTTAAATGGGGGACAGTTGTTTTATTTTTTTCATACAGTGCTATTGATGTGTTGCTGATATAACAATGGGATTTTTTTTTTCATTTTAAAAATGTTAGGAAGTGCCAACTTAATATCGAAGCATGCTAGGAAAAATCCTTTATATTTACTTCAGATATCCACTTTATACAATAAGGTTGACTATGGAGACTGAAATACAGTCATTTCAGAATCTCGCCTGGAGGAGATTAGATTAGTGCTATCATACACAATCTATTCATCCTCAATATCAACATGTTTATGTTCTACAGTACTTTTGTTTTTAATGAAATAGCTACAAAGGCAAACACAAATGTTTACAGTATCTTCAAGATTTCACATGCTTTACACATATAGGAGGTATCAATCCAAGGCTAAAATACATCAATCCTAGTATGTTTTTCTTGCTTTGAACTTTTCTATAATTACAAATATACCATCTAACTACAGACTCTTGTAATCTATACCAGAAGCTATATTACTGCTGAAATCTGTGAACTTCTCTAAATTAAATGCTAATATGTAAGCTGGGAGAATGACAGGATTAAAATCATATGGGCAGAGGATTGATTTGCACCTTAGCATTCATTATTGAAACCGTAAACATGCGTCAGACTGACATCCCACAATTGCCCATTAAAATAATCAACATGTTAGATAATACTGTACCAATGTGTTTTTATACACTGAATTTCTCAATAGCACAATTCTAGCTCTATTAGTGTGAATGCAATGTCTACCTGATTTCATAGTTAACTGAACATAATGACATCAGTCTTAAGAAAATTATGGCATCAAATCAAAGATTCATCAGTGGTATAGTCCTATAAATATGTTTCTCATCTCCACATTTCTAAGACTCCAGTGGGTCTGTTTTTATACAGATTTAGTGACAGAATATACAATAACTAACTCCATAAATGAATGCACAGAAGAAATAGTAACATATTTAGATTTGTTTTTACATTTTCACTACTTGTACAGTCAAAACAATTAATCTTAATACATCATTCACAGTCTGAAAAATCTGTGGCCCCTATTGGTCCACATTATACTTATTAAGCCCCAAAATAAATATGATTTCAAAATATAAAGAATTAATTTTCTAAGTTCATTAACAGAGATAAAATCATGTAACGTAATGGTTACAAATATTGAACTCCATTACTGTAGCTGTGGGTAAAACTTACTCTGCAAAGAAATAGAAGGGGGGGGGGGGAAGAAACATTGATTCTGTCAGTAAAAACTTAATGCAACACAAATGGCAGCATAAGAAAAAGAGAGCAAGAAAGTTCATTTCTAAAATGCTACAATATCACAAACACCTCCCTTTCACCACTGTTCCCCTCCCCCCTCCCATACAATAATATAGATCTTTTAAGGCAGAAGAGAGGCATTCTGTGGATCTTGGTGATGGATGGTTCATCACACGCTCGTCGTTTCAGTGGTAGAAGATGAGGTACTTTTTTTCCTGAAACGAGGTCTAAGACTCCTAGGCGGTGCCTGCCAAAAGCATAACACAAAAAATGATTATTCCAAGCATACAATTTGAACAGCTTAATGTACATATTTAGCAAGTATGAATAATCAACTCTAAAAAGGAACCTTGATTTTCAGAAAAATAGGATGAGCAAAAGTTACTCTTGGTACAAACACAATCCACTGTTCTGATGCACCCAATAGGACTATTAAGACCTATAAATCATTCTAGCTAACTTATTATTCTAACCAATATGGGCATTGGAAACTGCAGTCCTGCGTGGTTGGAGAAAGCTGATTAAAGATACTACATTCAACATAACGTTGCATTGTTTTAATTTACTATGTATTTGTTGACATATATTTTTATCCTGTCTTTTCTCCAGGAGTTCTCCAGAACAGCAACCCTTTATTCCCACATAGCAAAATAGTTTTAGTTGAGGGTGGGTGACTGGCCCAAACTTACTCCTTTTGTTCCCATGGCTGATTTGAGCCTGTATATCTCCCTAGGGTTATGTTAGTGCCTTATCTACTATTCCACAATATTCCCACTGCAGTGCCAATTTAGATTTTCAGTGATAGCTTGAAACACAAATGAAACACACAGTTCAGACTTAATAGGATGGCAGTTTATGGAAATAATTCAGCATGCTTTAGTACCAAACTGGACTTTTCCTCTGCCCAAATGTTCTTTACAATGGGAATCGACATTCTTACATCTGCTCTGCTAGAGGACACCGTCAACTGTAAGCCACATAATGAAGATGCCTGTTGCTATGGTTCTGGTACAGTCCAAACTGTGGTACCTATCTTTTTAGATCACAAGTCTACTACAGAATCTTTTCTGTCCGTAACTATATTCTTCTGGAACTTGGAAGCCTGTTATGTTTCCCTCAATATGTCAGACTGATTACAGCCCCATCAAAGAGAAAAAAAATAGCCATTGCTGCTTTCTAATGTTTAACATCATATTTTATTCTAACACTGTACTCTGCAGTTTAAGGTATTGAAAAAGATTTGGTTGTCAGAGTTAAAAATATGGCATGCAAGAAAATAAGCTGACAAGTGCAGTACTCTTTCATAATGTTTGAACAGTATTGTTCATTTTAATTTTAAATAGTAGTAATAATTGACATGATTAAATGGGCTAGATTAAATATTAAATTAAAATAGCATTTTCTGGCTTATAATGATGCTTTCCTAATCATACAGGTTTCATAAATAATACACCTATTTTCCAAACCTTTCCTTTCCCTATTTAACTATGAGGACACACTACTTTCATAACCAAAGAAAGACATTCTAGCTGAGGAAAGTATTGTCTGCCACTATCCCAAACTAAGAAACAAACCACAGAAGTCCTACAAAAAGAACACGTTATTACAAATAAATGTGGCTTTAAAGCCTCTTTCCAATATGGAAGTACCTCAATGATTGGGTCCTTTGGGGGAAAACTTTTAGGCTTGAATGTGCTATCCAATGAGGCATTCTCTTCATCCTCTGACAATACAATGTCAGTTGGCTTAGAGTTTGCTTCAAGTGGCTTTTCATTCTTTGCCTCACCATCTAGTTGAACCATTTATAGCATCCATTTAACATCTAAATAATGAACAGAAACAGGACATGGAAGGTCACAGAAGGTGGTCACTAAACTGACTTTCGACAAGCTGTTGTCCAGGCCGTGCTTTCTCCAGAGATAATGTGGAGCAAATTACATAATGTGATTGTATCAATCATTTAAGCTGTCTTCTGTTTAGTGATTAGTTGGTTTAGTTGTTAAAAGGATTTAGCTTTTATAAGTTTTGTGTTTAACTCCAACTCACATCATCTCCTGGAAATGGTTTACTCATTGAATGGCAGGAGTCCCCCATTTTTTTTTGCCACTTGTTGCCACAGATGTTGGCACACTTGAAAATTTAATAAAATATAATGAGGATAACTGCCACAATAAGCATGGCCAATCACAAAATACCAATTTAATAGAAAGCAAGTTGATAGGAATATTTCTTCTTACCCACTGTAGCCCTCCAGGCTATCTTTTTTTTTTTTTAAAGAAGTGTGCACGTTTTAAAAACAAAAAGTGGGCTGCAGCACTGAACCATTTCCAAACAATTTGTAGCAGCATGTTCCTTCCTTCTTTCCTTCCTTCCTCACTTCCTCCCTCCCTCCCTCTCTTATTGAGCCCCTACCATTCTGCCTCAACTATGTTTGTTGAAGCCACAAGGCTGGAGAAAACCTGCAAGCCAGAGGAGCCAACACTCTTCCCTCGCCATTTGTACACTTCCCCAGGGACAAGCTAGAACACATAATGTCATCTCTACTGATTAAAGCAATTATTTTCCCTTGCAACATAAATATGTGATAAACATGATAAAGCAAAGTTATAAAGAATTACGAACAACTTACAAAGCATTATAAAGAACATTGCTGTCTTTATAGCTATGCAAAACCAAGCCCAATAAGTCTCATACATTTTGTTATTTAGTTAAGTTACAATATATCTAGATCAGGGGTGTCAAACTCACGTCGTCTCAGAAACGTCATGTGAGGTATCAGGACTTTCCCCCTTCCCCAAACGGGGCATGGGCGTGACCAGGCGTGATGCATCTGGCCCGCGGACCAGGAGTTTGACAGCCCTGATCTAGACAAATTTGGCACATCTCAATTAGTCAATAGTACATACTAGATTTTGTCAATGTTCTAATGCATGCCTTATAGAAACAGCATTGCAGACATCCTGATTCAAAGAAAAAACAAAGATGTGTATCTATAGTCATTTTACTGCTAATCAAACAAAACAAAGATTATTTATATCACATGCAATCATTGCATATATGTATGCATACTATATATTACTAGTAAAGAGTAAGCATTTCTTAGTTATATAATGCATTCTTATGCATTCCTGTTTGGAAATTACTCGTGCAATCAGTAGCACTTACATCAGAGTCCCAAAATAGGTATATGGGAAAGGAAAGAAAAACAATTTAAAAAATGAACAAGAAAGCATTTGTTAGCATATATAGCCATATTCCTTGGCTCAGAAAGGTTTTTGAGCAATGCATTAATGTTTCAATAATATTTAAACATTATTCAGTTTATTAATTTAGATATAGAAAATATATAGTGTGATAATTATCCTAAATATAATATATAATAATATATAATTTTAAATAATATAAAATGCCAAAGATTTATGAAGCAAATATTCAATGCAAGAATCATAAGGGCACAAAAAATGTCACTTAAAAATAATTCTTAATTTTAAAGCCACCATAAATATTCAGTTGATATTAAATACAAACACAGACACATAGTTGAATTTGTCCTTATCAGACAAACAGATGTTGAAATGTTAAAGCAAAAGAAGCCTTAAGATATCAATAGATTAATGTTAACTTTCCTACATACAATGTTGTAACATAAAGTCTCCAAATATAAAGGTATAAAATACAGATGCAGTACAAACATACAAGGGAATACATTTGTCCCTAATTAACACTCTTTTCCCTTTTCAATTGATTACAGAGGACAAGTTATTTTTAAAACAAGGATGAGGAATCCGTGGCCCTCCAGATGTTATTGGGAATATCCAACAACCTAAAGTAGAATTAATGACTTGTAGTGAGAGGTATTAAGAACTAGTATCAAGAGATACTAAGAACTAGTGTCAACATTTTGAAGGCTGCAAATCCCCAATTTCTACCTCTAACACTCCACAGCTCATCTCTGGCCCTCAATACCCCTATATTATAGGACCTGTTGTTTGCATAGGGGATTGAGGATTAAGACTTACAACCCATTGCACTCCTTACAATATCTTATCACCCCAAATCGAGCTGAATTTCTCCCAGCGGGGGTTAAAGAACAAATAGAAGGCTTCTGGCATTCTGATCATTAAAATTCCCACCCCAATTGCATGTCCCTTACTATACTGGACTAAAATGATAGATTCTGCCTATTTTATTAATAACAAATATGGAACACAAGGCTTGTATCCCAAAGGAAAATAAATCCATGGCACATACTTGAAGCCAAGTCATTCAAAGAACAAGAGATGTAAGCCACTGGAATTCGAACCCCATGCAAAGCAGACTACTACATGAAAAGACCTTGCATAACCATTTTATAATAGGCATCATTTCAGTTGAATTATACAACAATTTATATTTTTTATAAAAATAGAGTAAGTGTATTATTTTGCAATTATACATGTGTTACGTGTTACATATATACCAGTACACACACATACACAGACACAAACAGAAGCAAGGTTTTATTTGTTAGAATTGGTATAGCTCCCCACATCACAAGCTGGCATTGACACCTGGCTCGTGTTTTTCTCCAATGCATGTGGAGAAGGGGCCAAAGGGGAGATAGCCATATTAGTATATGATGAAGTATCAATATCAATGCCAATATTTTATGACCAGAGAGGTTTCATCTTTTCCCTTACTGAGTAATTCTTCTAATCTTGAATGTCAGCTAAAAAAACACCTGCTGCCTAACAACTTTGGACATCCAGTTTTGTCCAGCAATTAAAAGGAGGTATTCTTCCTTCATCAGAATTTCCAATGGAATTCAGATCTGTTTATCTCATTTCAGTTGGGCCTGACATCCACCTGGCTGGAGGGGAAAGGAAGCCAACCGGCTCCAGGCATCGAGAGAAGAGCGCCATGAAAGGGCTATGAGAAGACCAAGGGCCCACACCTTCTCCCCCTACTCTGAGCCGTTCAGACTTCGAGGCGTTTTTGGGACTTCGGGGTGTTTTTTGGGGGGGGTTGCACTGGCAGCCCTTTTTCCACATGGCTCTCCCGCCTGGCTTGCTGCGAAGCATGGCACCGCACCGTCCTCTGGAAGAAAAATGCGGCCCGGGAGTAGCACTCGCCGACTACTCGGGGTCTCCGAGCCGTCAGGTTGGAAGGAACCTCTGCGAGAAGCACCCTCGACCCAGAGAGGAAAACCAGGGCCGGCGGCCGCCGCCTCTTCGGCAACTGACAGGACAGAGGCGCTTTCCAAGCACGGCGGAGCCCCGGGAGCCTCCCCGCCTCGCCCGCTGCCCACGCTTTCTGCACTGCCCAAGAGAGCCTCCGCTGGGCTCTGACCTCTCAGACTGGCTCGGCTCGGCTCAGCTGCACTGGGAAAGTTTGCACGCTGCGGAGGGAAGGAAGGAAGGCAGGAAGGAGCACAGCTTTCACACCGGGCGCTCAAGCTGTAGTTTGCGGAATAGGGGTTTGCTGCCCGAGTTTGCTGGCTTCACGTCTCTCTCACGCACAGAGAGAGAGAGAGAGAGGGAGAAACACACACATAGACACAACGGCACTCCAGAGCCGACCTTCGCCTCCACTGTGTCACCGCCGCCCCCCTACGCCCCCTTGGGGCGGCTGGGCCCCGCCGGAGGTTTCCAGCAGCAGCCAGGACGAGTTGAGGCCTTCCCTGGACTTGGGACCCAGGCTGGGCGAGAAGACCCCCCCCAAGGCCCTCCTCAGGTGGTGAGGAAGAGGAGGAGGAGGAGACCTGGATGGTGCTCCATAGAGGGAGGAAGAAGAGGGACATTAATTTTTAATATTTTAATATCTTAATTTGCTATCGTGCCCCTTAATGACAGATTATTATCGGGAGAGGAGGCACTAGGCAAGGAGAGTTTTTAGTTTAGTCTTAGTTTTAAGTTTTCCAGTTTTTGTAATTTTTAAGTTTTATCT
>JAOYMU010000077.1:63776376-63793542 GCA_025802295.1 Psammodynastes pulverulentus
CCTCAGGTGCTTTGGAACAAGGGTCTCCAACCTTTTGGACCTCAGGGACCACCAAAGTCATAATTTTAAATCCCGTGGACCACTAATATGATCTACCTAATGACCAGCTGGTTGGGTGTGGCTAGATCTCAGTCAGTTCTTGTGGTCTTGCCTCTGTGCAGACATTAAGGATTGTGTTTCCTCTTGTCATATCTGTCTTTCAGTAAAATCAATTCCTGGTAAATGACTTTAATTATCGCAGAAACTAGTGACTCTGTCACAGCTCTGGGATGATTTCTCCTAGATTTTATCACCAATCTTCCTCCAATGCAAAGATATATAAGCATATTGGTAGTAGTGAATTTATTTACCAAAGTAGGTTTTTTT
This sequence comes from Psammodynastes pulverulentus, assembly GCA_025802295.1. Taxonomy (NCBI): domain Eukaryota; kingdom Metazoa; phylum Chordata; class Lepidosauria; order Squamata; family Psammodynastidae; genus Psammodynastes; species Psammodynastes pulverulentus. The sequence continues at coordinate 63,776,743 of JAOYMU010000077.1, forward strand.
ATCAGTAAACAGCTCGGCTTTTTGGGGACCGCACATTTGAAATTACATAGTTGAGTATTTGTTCAATCATGTAATTTCAGACAAAGGAAGTCAGTTTGCTTCCAAATTTTGGAAGGCCTTCTTGTACTTATTAAATAATTTTTTTAAATGGAAGGGTCCTTGATGCTCTCTGAGCTTGGTTGTTTTCTTGCAGACATTTCCCTACCCAAACTAGATAACATCATCAGTTCATTTCTTTTTCTTGTATCATCTGGCCACTAACAGAGAATCTGAGAAGGCTCATCAACTATGACAATATTTAAGATGTAATATTTCATATCGAAAGACAACTGAACCGATCTTATATCTCTTCCTTACAACAATGCTGCACACTCCTCTACTGGTATGACTTTGTTCCAAGCAACTTTCACATTCCACTCTCAGGTCTTGCCAACCATCAGGCACAAAAGCACCGTCCCTTCTGTTTCACATTTTCTGCACAAGAGGCAAGCTGCCTAAAGCCTCTTAAACAACAGCTTGAACTAGTAAACAACACGTATAAATAAGCAGCAGATCATATAGACAAAAGAAGGCTAGAATTGCAGAAGGGGATTTGTCATGGCTTTCAGCTTTTTTTTTTAACTTCCAAGAAATTGGATCAAAAAAATTTGGCTCCTTCCCAGTAATGAAACAAAAGCTGCAATTGCCAGCATCAATGAAAATTTACCCTGTACCATTGACCTTTATTGGTGAAAAAGGCTGAATTCTTAGTTCACAGGTAGCATTCCCCTCTTATACTGATAAATGGGTAGGAAGAATATAAATTGGAGGCAATTCTAGACACATAGGAAAGTGGGTGGAATACTCCTGGACTCAGAGCTACTGCATATGGTAGCCAAGAGTAGAAGGGCTTTTGCCCAAACACATAATGTGCTCTAGTTGCACTAATTCCTAGATCAGGAGACACTGCTTATTGTCACTCAGGTCTTAGACATCTCCTGATTGCTTTAGATTATAAAGTACATAGATGCATTTTACATGGGTTTGTCCTTGAAGAGCATTTGGAAGTTTCAGCTTGTCTAGAATGCAGTGGCACTTGTAGTAATGGATGCTTCATGATGTATTTACACAATACCACTGCTTACAGATGGAATTCAAATGTCAGTTGTTCTGTTTAAAACCTATATGGCATGTGGTCAAGTCTCCTGTAGGCAGAATGCATCTGCTTCATGTCTCATTGGTGAAGCAGTGTCAAGTGCTGCACTTAGGTGGCATCCATTCTTTCTCATGGCGCCTGTCTTGTGGAATCTCAGCCTGCACCCTGAAATACAGTCAGCCCCTAACTTGATGCCCTTCTAGAAGACTGTGAAGATCTGATTGCTAGTTTTTGTCTCTTTTTGCCACCTAGAAATCCTTTAATAGGACACCTCTATAGGTTTGCTTAATAAATCAATAAAAATCTACATAACAATCCTTTTTTTGTTCATTAATGTATGCTTTTTACATTTTTACATTTTTACATCTTTAAATTTGAACCATAATAGCCTTTGTTGGATCATAATTACCTTTATATAGTGTATGGGAAAAGTGTTCCGGTCTAGCAATTTTATGAAAGAAAATACAAATTGGCTTTATTTAGTAAATAATAAGTTACTTGAGTCTATCTATGGCTAAGAGCCTGTGAAGTGATCTCTTCTAGCCTGAACTATCAGAAAGAAAAGAGAACTGAATTGAAAGAGAAAATGGCAGCCTTGAGAGTATCCAACAGATGGCATGTTATATAGAAATATACAAAGTATATTTTATCTTTTACACAAGGAAGAGAGAAAAAAGTGCAGAAATTTCCTATGTTAAATATTTTGCAACTATTTCCTTAACAATCAATAGGTTGAAGGGTGAGGAAATCTAGCCCATGCAAAGTTGAATTCCAGCATTAATTAACACATAATATGACATTTTCATGCAGTTTTGTTTAATTTAAGTAATATCTCTGCTCTCCAAAGAAAGAAGAATTCATCTTATTACCATATTATTTGGGAAGGGTCCATTGGAGTTCGCTACACAGGTCAGGTGTCATGCCCCCGTCGGAGTCTGAATCCGAGGGGGAAGATGAACAGCTGACAGAGAAGGGGAGAGTGGCTCCATTGGCTGTGGAGGAAACTGGGGAAGGGCAAAGTCAGGCTGGGCAGACCAGGGGAGAGGTAGAACAAGAGAGAGAGGGTTCAAATTAAGACTAAGGCCCACTCCCTCCTCATCCCAGGACACACAGAGAAGAGAGTAAAGTGGGTTGTATGGCTTACAAGGAAGGAAGGGCCTCCGATTCCCTTCACAAGGCACACCTGGGGAGGAAGTTTAAAGGAGAGGCAAATGGGTAGGGTGGTTGTCAGGAACAAACATTTAATGCATCTAGGGTTGAACTCTTGTTATCTGAACCCTGGCATCCTCCCAACTGGTTTGATTTACTGCCATGCTACTTCACACCTGAAACTCCTTATCTTGCCTGCCAACAGGTTTGTGGGGAGAGTTTTCTCCAGACCAGAGAGTTACTGGGATGTTGGGGGCAAAGTTGGAGCTAATAAAGGAATTCATACTTATTCTCTGGCTGTGCTGCCTTTGTACCATGCCCTGGGTCATCATGTCAGGAAGGCCATGTGTTATGGTGCTGTACAGGTCAGGAAGGATGCTTCTGGGTGTACAAGAGCTGCCCCACAAATCAAAAAGATGTAAGGGGTTGTAATATACTGGATGTCAGACACAGTGAGCAGATATGTGCAGTTCATTGACATGATGCAAGCACAGGGGGTCTGGAGACGCAGCATGAATGAGGGAAGACTTAACTGAGCAACTTGCAACCTTCCCTACTAACTTCCCTCTTGCTGATACTCCCTGCAAACCAGTTATGATCAAGTTTGTGCTTCCTGCCAGCTTCCCTATCGATTTGTGGGAAGTTATTAGGGTGTATTGGAAATGACAATCATATCACCCTGGCTGACCACAGCAGCATGGTGGTGCTGAAGCAACAGAATAGCAGTGGCTCTAAAGTGACCACAAGTTTTCCAAACTTCATTCTGCAGAAGCAATGGGTCCCAGCATTGTGTAAATTAATCTGTTTGAGGTACTTGGTTCAAAAATTGCTGCCTCTTGGCTATAATTTTGTCCAACTGAAGGCTGCAAAATCATTGTAAAAATGTCCTTTTAAAGTATATTTGAAATTGAGACTATATGGGCTTTGGGGAGGTACAAAATTCAATGTTTTTGTGCCATATTTTGTGTTCATTTTTTAATAATTGATGACAGGAGGAAATGTTGCCACTTAAGTCTGCAGGCGACTCCTACTAACCTGAACGTCCAGTACTGTCCGATGCAATTTTGGAAGTTTTCGGCTTACTCTGCTTGGTATTTGCTCGTGCAGAAACTGGTGGGGCATGAGAAAGTGGAATTGCAGTGCTGCTGGTCTCTCCTCTAATTGTGGTAAGGTCTTGCATGCTAAAACTCCGGAGCCTTTCTGACAGTGCTCCTTGACCCTGTGAAAATCAACAGTGATACATAATAACTTTTTGATTCAGAATAATAATAGGTATTCATGCAACTTTAAAAAAGAAAGCTCATATTGAAAATCAATTACTCTGAGTGACAAATTGGAAATATTTCATCTCTCCTTCAATAAAATGGTTTATTTTTTAATTGTCATGTTTTTATGCATATTAATATGTTTGCACATTTTATTAATCCTCACACTCACATAAAATTATTTCTCAAATCCCTTTTGAGAGGCAAATTGTATTGTAAAATTCTGAGAAATTTATAAATGTAAAAGAATACTCCCAGAAGAACAATTTTCTTGACAGTGAATTCTCTCCCAAAGTTTCAACTCTATCAGCACTCTATTTTTTTGAGCAATAATGGCATTTTGGGGTTCATCTTTCCTTGCTAGCATTCCTGAGGACTTTATAAGCAGGCTGAATCTTTACCTCCTTTTGATATAGTATGACCCATAAACTAGTTGAGGAAGGAATTTAAAAAGCTCATTAGATCATGATTCATTTTGTTCAGAACCTTCTATATCGTGCTGATTGGTGATTTCAAACAGGAAACTTTCTCAACTCCTCTGAAAATACTGTATAAAGTACAAATAGCATGCTCCACTACTGAAGTATTGCTTTTTCACACTTAAGTGGATGTAGAATTATGACTGCATTTAATATAGTGGGCTAATCTTTGTTTCAGTCTGTCTTAATGCACACTAGAATGTCCATTTCCAAACCAATATTCTTAATTATGCCTCTGTAAATTTTGTAGAAGTATTTTTCTATATTAGATTGAAGCATTATATTTAATATTGTTATTCCTCCTTGAACTGATTTAAAAGTGTTTATTTTAAATTCAGTTTTACCTTTTTTCCCCCAAGCTTTTTATTTTATTCTACATCAATGCGTGAACAGTGTGGCACCTGGGTATCATACATTTTGGTGCAAATAAAAATAATATTAATCATATCTGTTACATTCATCAAACTTATATAATTCTAATGTTGATACATATCTTTATATTGAATTATAGTCTTTCATCATTTAATTATTCAATATTTGAATATATAATTCTAATGCCAATTGCGATATTGTTTAAACATACATAATTCCATTATTCAATTTCTAATCTTCCCTCTAGTTATTGCTTTTGTCTCATTATATAAAAATGTGTGTATTAATAATTCCCCCTAGAAATAATAACATTAATCATATCTGTTACATTCATCAAAGGTATATAATTCTGATGTTAATACACTTATTTGTATTAAATTTTAGTCTTTCATTATTTAATTATTTAATATTGCAATATATTCAAATGCCAATCACAATATTGTTCAAACATACATGATGATTCCATTATTCAATTTCTAATCTTTCCTCTAACTATTGCTTTTGCGTCATTATATAAGAACATGTGTATTAATAATCCCCCCTCTCTATTTCTAACTCCATTCTAATTTTTAATCACGCCACCATTATATTTAGAAAACATTTTCCTTTTTACCCCTCTTCTCTTTTTCATTTTAATATAAAAGCAATAGTAATATTTAGTCATATTCATTACATTCATCAGGCTAGTGTGATTCTAACATTAATACACATATTTACGTTGCGTTATGCTATTCCATTGTTTTGTTATTTCAATGTTCCAATATACTATTCCAGCATCAATCATATTAAAACATTACATAATAGCAACATCATTCCATCTCTAATTTTCCCACATTGATTTTATTTTATTATATAAAAGTATATATACTAATATTTTCCCATTTCTTATTTCAATCTCCATTTTAACTTTTAATCATGCCACCCTTATATTAAAAAGCATTTCCTTCCTAACCATCTCTTGTGAGCATTAATATTTTAATTCTTATTCATTTTTTAACTTGCCCCCCATATTCCTTTTTTAAGTCTTTGTTTCTGTCTGCATCCACATCCTGACTATTCAATCTAATTATTTCTCCCATCTCTACCCTCTTCCACTGTCTAGCTTTCAAAGTATCTACCCATGCCGCTGTCTCCCTTTCAAAAATGTCTTCCTGCATCTCCATGTCTCTTTTTAAATCTCTTAAAATATTTTCCCCTTGTTTTATTTCATCAATCATTGCTTTTATTATTGTCTCTTTCTTATCTTCTTCTTTTGTTTGCTGGTTCGTCTGATCTATTTCTTCCTCCATTCTTTCTGTTGGCTCCTCCCTTTCCTTTTCTTTACTCATTGTCCCTTGTATTATATTTTCCAGTTTTCCATCTATGCCATGTATCATTTCCTTGATCTCCTTATGGTTTCTCATATACCATTATAATGCAAGAGAGACTGAAAGTACCCCCTATATTAGTTTCTAGCAATTTCCTAACTCCTGGTCCCATAGCACTGAGGCATAGGCTTAGGGAAATCTGCTTTTCTTTCTCTTCCTTATTGATATGGAGGTAGACAATCTCCCAAGAATTCTTGAATTAAATTTTATTTCTAAAAAAGTGGGGGGAGGGAAACATGCAAATATTTTAGCAAAGAAGTTAAAAATACACAGCTATTCAAGACATTGGCAGAATTTCAAAACAATCTATAATAAATCAGCATCTATAAAAGAAAATACATATTTTTTTTGCTGAAAATAGAAAAAAATGAACTTGGGATTTATGGGTTTAATGATAAGACAGGATAGAAGATGGAAAGAAATGACCAATAATGTAAACTTAGAGAAGATAAAATATAAAAAATATATAATTCTATAAAGTTTAGAAACCACTCAGATTTTTTTTCTTTTTCGTTTTTTCTCTCATTTTATTTCCCTTATTTACTTAACTCTTTTCTATTACTTTTCTTTATTTAAATTTGTAGTGTTTTACTTTGCAAAGAAATTATTTAATAATTTACACACACACACAAGGCTCTTGAGCAGATAGCAATAGTATTTAGACTTGTATATTTCTTCATAGGCTTTACAGCCTTCCCTAAGCGGTTTACAGAGTCAGCATATTGCCCCCAACAATCTGGGCCTCATTTTACCCACCTCTGAAGGATGGAAGTCTGAGTCAACTTTGAACCACTCAGAATTGAACTCCTGGAGTGAGCAGTGAATTAGCCTGCATCACGGCTCATCACAACATGTTATTGGTATTACTGGTAGTAATAAAGAAGTAACTGACGTAAATAGGTGTCAATTTATAAAACACACACAATGACTGAGCTTCAATAAAGACAATAATAATCAAAGACAATACATTTGATTTAAACGTAACATACTCCTAGCTAACTGATTTTTTCCCCCAATGATTTTTTTTTCTGCAATAGGTTTCTCTCTGACTCAGATATCTCTTGGCTTCAATCCCTGAGGATTCCAGTCAGTTAAATTCAGAGGTTGCTTGGGACATGGCAGATATGCTGGTTTTCTTCTTAGCCTCCAATTCCCAATCTCTGCTTTAGTTTCAAAACAACAAACCATTTTTCTCTAGCAGAAAGAGAGGAATTTAAGAGAACTGATTTCACAGGTAGGCCAAAGCCGGCTACTATCTCTTTTACAGTATAGATTCATTGTCTGTGATGAATGAATGCGGATCGAAACAAATTCAACGAAAGTGAAAACCGGAGGACACTGCAAACAGCAGCATTCGACATGTGGTTGCGTGATTGGAAGGCATTGGAACTTCCGAACCAGATTATAAATTCCTTCATAACTTCAAACGGTTGCTAAGCAACCAGTTATAAATCAGGGAATACCTGAATGTAGAACATGCAATTAGTTTAGCATATATGGATATATCTGTGTGAAATATTCATCAATTGTAATTTCTATGCTATTGTAGTCCAAAATAGTTCTGTTGACAATATCCTTATTTTTTTTAGATTTACTTCTCGCATTGCCCTATAAACATTGATCCCTTGAAATAATTATCTGAACAAAATATCTGTCATTTTATCTTAAAGCCATATTTCTGTAGTGGGCTTCTCAGAGCTATTCAGTCAGTTTTGTCAAATCGACATTTCTACAGACAACAATGTAATTTCTCATAGATGCATACCACAGCAAAGTCCACTTTCTCTGAGGGACAGGAATGGGATTCTCTCATCAATAGTTTCTTAGGAATACCATTGGATAAAGAGTTTGATCTTTATCCACTTGTGTTAACAATACTTCAATGCCCCTCTCTAAAGATCTGTGATTAACATGTACAGCTTTTCAAAATCTAGAGCTTGTAAGACAATACTACAACGAAGAGTTGCTTTCAGCTGCTAAAACTCACCCTGACAGTTCTCAGTTCGCACCTGCACATGTTTCTTTCTTCACTAAATCTGACAAAAAAAGCTATTTTGGGGACTGTACTTAGAACAACTTCAGAAGATAATTGGCTGGCACAAAGAACAACTGCACATATTTTTTATTAGTTGAAAGGTATGTCTTGATGACATATTCTCATTGCCCATCTAGTGTCTGAGGTAGGCTAAATTATGCAAGCCAATTGGATAGGGATTCCAGCCTTCCTGATGCATTGAACCACCACCTCAGATATTACAGATGCTGCTCCCAAGTGGTTACAATTTTTTTTCTTTAGCCTACCTGACAGGGAATTCCACTGCAGTGACTGCTGCTCCCAACATCCATGGCTCCTCATTTCTTCTCCTTATGTAATTTTTTTTTAATGATAGCATGTAGCTTCCATACCAATCCACCCAGTTAATTCTCTTTTTCAAAACTAGCTTTTCAACCCTTGTCCAGTGGGTGCACGAATCCAAATGACCATTTGGCGTCAAGCAAATATAGAAAAGCCCTAATTAAGTAACTGTTATGTTGAATAGCCAATCAGTGGATCCATTGTTTCATGATTTAAAAAAAAAAATCAATAGCTAATGGAGTCTGCGGAGATGGGGCGGTATATAAGTCTGACAAATAAATAAATAAATAAATAAATAAATAAATAAATAAATAAATAAATAAATAAATACATACAAACAAACAAACAAACAAACAAATAAGGACAAGATAAAAAATATATAGTTCAGAGTAACCAAGCAGTTTGCTTGCTAATTAAAGGAGAATTTTATTTTTTTATTTATTTGACTGATCCCAGGGAGATCAAGACAGCATGCATAACATAACATAGACTGCTAATATGGTGAATGCAAGTAGAGTTTCAGTTAAGTGAACCACAATCACAGCCCTATGAATGATGTCCTTAAAATTAAACAAATAATAATATATATCTATTTTAACATGATACAGAGTAAGACATGTGGAGGAGGCAGCAAGTTTTAGGACAGCATAATTTTTTTGCCAGCTTCAAAACAGGAAAGGAACATGGCAGCTCCATGGGTGTGGCCACATATAATATCTATAATTATTCAACAATGAACAGAAATGTTGATTAAGAATGTAAGCACTGAGCAACTAGCTTTGGTGAAAAGTCTTACAAATGACTTATTTTGCACTACAGATAGTAATTGATTTATGACCACAATTGAGTTCTGAATATAGTCATAAGTCGAAACAGCATGTGATTTTATAACTGTTTTTATATCAATCATTAAGCAAACCATCTGGCCAAATCCAGCTAATCCAATGGGCATTGGCAAGGAAGTCACAAAACACAATTCTGTAATTATGTAAGCTGCAACTGGTCATAAATGTGAGGCACTTACCAAGCACCTGAAATACAATGTGGTAGTAGTGTAGCAGTTATAACTTTGAGGATGGGCCTAAGCCACTTTTTTTTGAGTCTGTTTTATCTTTAACCATCAAGCAACCAGTCCTAAATTGAGGATTATCTACAGCTGAAACTTTTGAACTCTTTCCCATCTTGGCAGCTGCTGATATAATGCATTCCAGCCACTCAATAGGTTACCAATAGAGGGATAACCATTTCAGTCTCAAAATTATCCTATGCTCTTGTTTATTTTTACATCTTGAAACAAATATATATATATATATCTTTTGCATCCTGTGTTTCTTATTCACTATCAAATCTGTATCAATTAACTATGGAACAAAATACATGCAAATGCACAAAAACATGGACGGAATTAGTAAATGCTATCATCACTGTAATTTTTAATAAAAAGCAAAATTATGCCAGATATTGAATGAAATTTTTAGGAGCCTATGTTTATCTGGGTATCATCACAGTTGAATGCACTGGGACTTGCTTTTCAGCAAACATGCATAGGATTACCATTTAACTTGTTAAATATTACTTGGGAAAAATATTACTTAAATGAAAAATATTTGCAAAATAATAAACCATACACCAAACTGTTAGTATTATATTAGAAATAACTTTAAAGAAAATATATTTTTCTTTGGTATATATAACCAAAAGTATCACATGAAATCAACTTAAGTCTTTTTCTACAAATATTTCACTAAATAAACACTTGAAGTATTTCAAAATGTATTTATATTACCATTACTATATTTATATTATATTTCTTGATATATTTTGGATGTATTTTGTGTTCATTTTTATAAATTTTTCATTAATGCCTCCTTTTTAGACAATAAAAATGGTTATATCAAAAAGTTTTAAAAACCTCTTTAAAGTGAACATATTTTGGAAGCTGCATTTTTTTATATTTTTGTTTAAAATATTAATATGAGGGATACTTATAAATAAAAACACCGACAATATGTAAAATATAAAATCTAAAAGCTTACCAACTGTACTCACAGATTAAACTTTATTGTTTGAGCTTAGTGTTATTTGAATTTAACAATTGTGTTTTATAGTACATGGTTTATTGGTTAGTGAAAATTCACAGCATAGATATGGTATGGCTCCCCCAAACCTCTTTAAAGTTCTTCAAGATTATATCACCAATGCTTAGAGCTGAATAGTAAGTAAATTTTGGTGATGTGATCCCCCCCCCCGCTTTTTTAGAAATAATATAGAAATAAGTGCTTTAGCTCCTTCTATACCTAATGCACATATTTTGCATTGAGCACTTCCCCAAAACATTAAAAGATTCCCCCAAGTGTGTTGAACAATGCAAATATGTTTGTTGCCTTGGGTGATGTCATCATATCATGTCACTGCTTGAAATTCTCAAAAACTATTGCTCAAAAAGCTCACCCACATTAGTTTAATGCATTGTTCAAGTCTAAACATGGTTATTTCTTCAGAAAATCATGGTTAAATAAATTATAGTTTAGTGCAATGTGAAAACCAGGTCAAGAATAAACGATCTAGTTTAAGTTTTAAAGTTTTGATCGCAGACTTTACATAGAAGAGTCTTTAGAGATGTAGCTAAAATATTGTTTCAGGTTATTATTTTTTTCCAGTAGGAATTGGTCACTAAGTTAAGTGGGCTGTGTAGCACAAGGCAAAAAACATGTTTTAGAATGAATGGATAACTTTCTACAATTTCATAAACCAGATGTAAATTTTCTTGGGAGTGCACAGCAGCTGTAGAAAGGGAATGATCCTGTGAAAAAATACAAGTGCTTAAAAAAATTGCAGAGATGCTGTATTTGCACCTGCATGTGCTTCAGAGCATCTAAGCTGATGCTCTGCACAAGTCCTGTGGGTTAATAGCTCAGAAGTGAAATCCTGTAGTTACTGTATGACTAAATAATCCTGTCATAACTAAGGTGAAACTGACATAGAAGTAGTAAACTACTCCTATGTTAAATCGCACCCCTGCAATTTTTGTTATTACTGATAAAGTCATAGTTTTAAGCTGAATGGATCAAAGAATGCATGACAACATCAATGTTCCACAATTTACTCTTGATAGTGCTTGTTTTAGTGAAAAAAAAAATTGCCAAGCATGCTGGTCTTGCTTGATAATAAATATGTAGATTAGTTTAGAAGTTAATAGAAACCTTCACAAGGTTACCTGCCTGTCTTTCAGATCCAAATACAAGAGAAAATGAAGGAGCTGGATGATCTAGCAGGCAAAAAAAAAAATATCCCACTGTGGCAACATATAAAACAAACGTTAAGACTATTCTTCAAGTATGAAGTCACAGATGAACCTTGTTGTTGAAAAGCTGAATATACCATATACTGTATCACCTATTCAAGATCTTGCTATTGTCACTGCAGAATGCTATGTGTACATGTTGAGTATTGACCTCCACTCTAGGATTTTTGTAGAATAATTAAGAGTTAATTTCTCTATATGAAGAGAAAGCACGTAATACAATGTATTGCAGATTCCACCACTTCTAAATGGCACTCAAACACTAAATGGTATACAGTTTAGATGTGAAATACTTATCTTCACAATAATAGGAAAACAAAAACAGATTCTAAAGGGTAACTTAGTTTTATATTTCATATAAATCTTTTTTATTCTCCAATTCCAAATAATACTTTTCTTTTAACTATTTATACAATTAACCCATTAGGTAATTAAACCTCCTCTCTCTTCAAAAACATAGTCTAGCAAACATTCCTTTTGTCCAATGTTCAATGATCAGGATCATCTGACACTTAATTGTTACAAGTTATTAAATCAATGCAATAAATCAATTGAAATACAAAGTAATACTGCTGTGCTTGATTTCTTGATTTATCCTTGATTTATGACCATTCATTCAACAACTGACTGAGTGGCTTTGAGTGCATGGAGCCTCAGGATCTGAGATTTTGTCATCCTTAGTTCAGAAGGTGTTGTACTGCCCTATTCACACCCACTTCACATCTTAGGGGTTCTCCTGGATTCATGTCCAAGCATGACTAGGACAATTTTAGCACAGCTCCAGTTTGTGCTTCAGTGGTGACATTTCCTGGATCACGACTCCCTGTGCTCAGTCACTCGAACCCTAGTCTTATCTGGATTATCTGGATTACTGTAGTTCATTCTACACAGGGCTACCCTCCAAATCCATTTGGAAGCTTCAGCTGGTGCAAAGTATGGCCGTGAGAGCAGTTTTTGAGGCCCCTAGGATGGCCCATATTCTATCTCTGCTCTGCAAACTTCACTGGCTACTATCTAGTGCAGTTCAAGGTGTTGGTTATGACCTTTAAAACCTTTAACATCATAGGTCCAGGCTACTGATGAACCATCTTGTTCCATTAGCACAAGGCCATCCTACTCATGCCGGCTGAAAGGACCTACTGTGGATCTTGTTGGTCAAAGAACTCTGACTATTGGGATCCAGAAGAAGAGCCTTCTCTGCTGCAGCATTTACCCTTTGTAACATTTTGCTCTCCTGGGTAAAATCTGCTCCTATCCTTCTGCAAGCGCCTGAAGACCTGGCTCTACTGATCAGGCTGGGTTCCATGCTGGAGGTGGCTCCTGGACTGATGGCTGACTCACCTCCCATCCCTTTCTCTCTGATCTCCACCCACCCATTTTTTTGGTTAGCAAAACTGAAGTAAAATAATAGGACAATTAAAGAAAAAAGAAAACAATCAGAATATTATTTTCTTTTTTCTTTAATTGTTCTATTATTTTATTTTGTTTACATTCTTATCATTTCTTCCTTTTTACTGTTGTAAGCTGCTTAGAGTAGCCCCCTGGCGAGATAGGTGGCAAATAAATGTAACAATAATGTGGCTGACTGTGCATCAAACCGGAACTGTTCAAAATTACAACAGCACTAAACAAAGGGACATACAACCCACTCTTGAAGTTCCAACTGTCGCAGTCCTCCTGCGGTCATGTGACAAAATTTGGAGCACTTGGTAGCATACCCACTGTTATGAACACAAGAGTACTGCAATTCCCCCCCTCCCCATGAGCTGGGAGGCCTTGACCTGCTAGGCCCACAGCACATCAGCCTACCCACCACTCCCCAAGGCTTAAATCTTTTTTCTACTCAGCTGTCTGGCTCCACTTATCCTCCCTTTCTGTGCAACTGCTAACAAGTGCACCCTGCCAATACAAGGTACAGTGACTGCAGAAAGCTATCCAACACAAAAGTTTTCAGAGGCAGAAAGAGGTTTAGAATATTGCAAGGGCTGGTGTTGGCTAGCTTTCTACAGTAGATGTGCATCTCATTGGTTGGGCATGTTTGTCAGCAGCTACCTGAAAAGGGAAGGGAAGTGGACCTGCACAACTGAATGATAAGTCCCAAGCCTTCCAAGAAAGTGGTGTGGTGGAGAAAAGGTCCAAAACCTCTGGGAAAGGTGGGGTGGATGGATGCCCCACTTGCTGGTGGGATTGCTAACCAAGGGCTCCCAACCCACAGTAAACTTCCATGCAGAAGGCATAGCCGGGCAAGACCTTCTGGCCTGCGGGAGGTTTCCATATACCGGTGGGTCTAACTGGCTGAGATCTGCAACAGGTTTCTGCATACAGCATGGAGTACTGGCCTCCCAGAGCCTCTCTCATCACAAGGTATATTTGTGTCATTGTTTAACAACTGCAATAGGGGAAGCTGGGATTGCAGTTGTTGAATGAGATGGTCACATGGGCAACTAGTTTAACAATTGCAATGACTTGTGACCCAAATTGTGGGTTCAATTGTTCTTGTAAGATTATCTGTATCAGTTCATTCTCCATTATCATACGGAAATTGCAAAAATTGTATATACAATTATACCTACCTCTTTAAACAATCTCATTTTCAGCACAAAATGTTCTGTTCCATTTTTCATATTATTTGGGAAGTTGTAAAAAATCAATTTAGAGCTTCCTTATTTTAATTCAGTAAAAAAGAAATTGGTTAAGTGAAGATTAAACTTTTTAAAATGGAAATCCCTGAAAAAGAAGATGAAACAATTCCAAAAACTCTTAGGTTTATACCTCAAGCCACTACATTTGTGGGTACAGTTTGCTATTTGTGGAACTAGCTATAAGTTTTCCTAAGTATAGCACTAAATTTTGCTGTCAATCACCTTGCAAAGAATTTAATACTCAGCACCTAGTGTCTATGTGTACTGAGACATTTATGGTCTTCCACTATTAATGGCAAATGGCTTTAGAGCTTCTGATACTAAGCATTGCTCACAAGCCACGGTTTGCTTTCACAGCCAAAGAAAATGATAATATTAAAGTAATTCTCATATCCTGAATTGTCCTACTGGTTACCTTGGAAGCTGCCTTGACAGCAGCTGTGGCTGCAACATTTAGCCCCCGTTTCCCAAAATGCATCAGGGCATCATAGCTGCGACCTTTTGCTTGGACTAAGCAATCATCTATTTCCTGTCAAAAAGAAAAAAATCCACAATCAAACTCAAAAGAGTTCAAATAAACTTGTCTTTTTCTTACTTATCAAAGGAAAGATGTTTCCATGCCTGCCCTGTATATAGACCAAAAGGGTTTAAACAGGGTATGATTTATGTACTCATCCACCTTCCTCACTGATATAACAATGAGTGGTTGTCATAATTTTATAATAAAAGAAATATGCAAATTTGAGAAACTCCACTTTCAGGATGACCTCTTAAGTCATAATTTGTTAGCTGTGGGCTTAATATATTACACGAACCTAACCATTGTAATTTGGTAACCATACTTTACTGCTTAGTATAATATATCAATCTACTTGAAGATATAAAATGAATAAGTATTCAGCTCTCCCTATTCACATGGTCTTTTTAATAGAAAAATAAGGATATAAACTTACAGGTCCTAATTAGAGTGATAATATGAGTAAAAAAATTCAAAGCTATTTTAGATCCTTAGGGAACACCTGTCTCAAATACGGATACTCAGGAGGTTGCTTAACACTCAGTCTGAGGGAAAATAATTCACAAATTATACCCCAGAGACAAGCATGATATAAAAATGCTGCTAGATAAAAAAAAAATTCCAAAAGGGTGGATATATAAAACATGGCAAGCCACCATTTGTTTAACCATTGTCTGATAACTAAATCTAATTAACTGAATTAACACAATACACTAAGGCTAAGACGAAACAAAACTAGCAATTTATTTACCATCAACTTGCTAACTTTTGCAACCTCCATTTGCTGGTGACAAATGGGGAAGACTATAATCGCTCTGTCAATGTGCAGATTACTGAATTAAAAGGAATGAAGGATAATAAAATGTTGGTAGTCTTTTCTATTTTGGTGTCATAGTGTATTGGATTGTAACTCCCATAATTCCCATCTGGATAGGAATTAAAGGAGGTGTAGCTCAATGTAATACAATTGAAAAATACCAGGTTGGAAAATTTTGCATTAAAAATCTATTTCTCATATGAGCTGTTTTTCAAGATTTCTAACTGACTGCTCCAGCTCTCTTTGAAAATCTTGTAATTTTTTTCCTATAGGGCCAATAGCTTAGATCATTTATTACATTGACAGTCATCACAGTGGGGAACTGCATTTTTTTTTAGTTCTAATCTGTAAAAACAAGTCAATCAAGAAAAAAAACCAGTAACACCTACTGAAATGAAACTCTTCTTCCTGAAAGGAAGGCAAAAAGTGTGTAAGTAATATTATACAATCAGTAGCGTTATCCTACAATTGATTCAATAGTTGTAACTCAGTTTGATGAGGGTCACTAATGGTTAATGGTGTCATAGCCTAAAGATATTCTTATAAGCTTATCTTACTTTTTAAGAAATAATGTCACTAACCTTTTCTTTTGAAGACAAAGTTGGGTGTACAAATTTCCTATATAGAAGACTGGAGCCCTTTGTGTATGGGGACAATAACCAAGCTACAAAGGCTATTTTGAGCTCATAATAAAATGGGAACCTACAAAAAGGGAAAAGAATATATTTTGGTGTTCTTTCCAAATCAAGTTCCTTGAGAATTTACCGAGAAAGTAAATTTATAAATGTTTGAATGTGTGCATTGATGTGGGCATCCAAAAATATTTCGCCTTGCATTTTGGCTTTTGCTAATGTCTTTAAGTGTATCTTCATGAATAACAAAGTCAGTAGTCCCACTCACAAACCCATGTCCAATCCCTCCACTAATAAAATGAAGAAGGCCATAACAGGTATCTATCCTCTCTTCTATTTGAGAATGCCATGTGAAGTCTCTCTGCTCATTCATTCCTAAGTACAGTAGAACAATTTCCTATCAATGGTTGTTTCCATCCTACTTATCCCTTCACAAGTTGCACAAATATTCAGTCCAGGCTAATGCATGCAGCCTGTTTCAAGATGGTAGCAATATTCAGTCCCATATTTCTTAGAGGAAAAAAAGTTCTAGGAGAGCAAAAGTGAACATAGTATCTCATATATCCTGATATTCAGTTAAGTAAAGGCAATTGTGCAAGATTACAATGAGTTGAATCCTTGGTCCTCAAATGTCACCTGGTGGTGCCTCTTCGAAGCCCTGTCGGGTCATTACGGGCATCCTTTGAGGATGAAAAGGGCTGAGTTGTGTCCTGTGAGCAGCAAGCTTTCTGCAGGAATAGAGATGCCTACAGCCCTGGTCCCCAT
>JAOYMU010000077.1:63842071-63853563 GCA_025802295.1 Psammodynastes pulverulentus
AACTAAACTAAACTAAACTAAACTAAACTAAACTAAACTAAACTAAACTAAACTAAACTAAACTAAACTAAACTATACATTAACAAAGTTGGAGCCAAAGTGATTAGATCTGAGGGGCCACCCCTGAAAAGCCTATTGTCAATTCAGTGATAAACTATTCAGCATTCAATTGTTCATTCTCAATTAACGATTAAGACAAAAATCTTAAGATAGCAGAGTCAGCAGAGAAATGTTTTGCAATAAATCATTGGTGAAAGACATAAGACAACTAAATGCCATTATCATTTTTGGTGCTGAATACTGAATTATTAATATTCAATACACAGACAGATGCACATTAAGCTAAAAGTAGCCTAACCAAAGAAAAATGGGGGGGGGGGGGAGGATCACTGCAGATTGATTTGTAATTCAGAGACTTCTTAGGACTTATAGCAATTAATCTTGTCTTAACATTACAGAACATGCCTAGAGGCAGTTGCACTGTTCTACTCACCTTGCTTCATAGCTGGCCATCTGGGATATTTGATATTTTGATGTCCTGTGTTTGAAATCTGAAGGGTATGACTGGGATATGTAACTTTTGGTGACAAAAGGGTGACACCAGGCTTTAGGTTGTATTCAAAAAGAGGGGCAGGATTTTTTTTTCACGAGTCTCAAGGGGTAAAATGGATGCACTCACTACACATGTAAAAGTCTTAAGAAACCCATTCTGCTTCCTAAACTCCACAAGCTCCATGACTACCACTCAATTGGTAGTCCCAAATATTTATTGCCTGGGAGACCTAAGGGTCAAAAAAGAGAGACGTTGAACTTTTTCCACCCCTTGGTTATGAGTTTTTATATAATTTTTTCCTCTGCCCTAACAAGCCTTTAACAAGCCATCTGTAGAGAATATAGATGACCTTGACACACACAGAGAGAGAGAAATGATCTGTTACCAGAGCAACAAACATGGCTTGAGTTCATATGGAGATAGAGACTTACTAAAACATCAAAGGCAGGAATTTCCCTAATTCATATGCGGGGACTCAATGTGTAGTCCTTAATAAAGCTACATCTATATGGAGGGAATTAAGCAGTGGGATATAAAAAAAAGTTCTGTCTTAGACCCAGTACTCTTCATCATCTTCCTAAACAATTTAAATGAGGGAATAGAAGGGGAACTCATCAAATTTGTAGACAACTCTAAATTGTCACGAATAGCCAACACCCCAGAAAATAGGGTCAAGATCCAGATGGATCTTGACAGACTTCAACACTGAGCCTTATCTAATAAAATGAAAGTCAATGTAGAGAAAAGTAAGGCAAAAAAAAATCAAATGTACAGATATGTATTCGGTGAAACTTGGCTGAATAGCAGTAACTGTGAGAGGGATCTTGGAGTCCTAGTGGGGAATCATTTAAATATGACCCAGCAGCGTGCAGCAACAGCCAAAGAAGCCAAAGCAATCCTAGCTTGCATTAAAAGAGGGATAAAATCAAGATCACATAAAGTATTAGGACTGCTTTATAAAGCTTTATTAACTTCATACCTAGAATACTGCTCCAGTTTTGGTCACCATATTATAAAAAAGGGTTTTTTTAAGTTTTTTTTATTTTATTTTATACATCTAATACATCTTTCTTTTAAATGGTGTGTCATTGGGGTACAAATATTCTGTGCAATAACAATACAATTAATACATCTTCATTTCTATTTGTTAATAATCTATTCTTATATTCATTACTACTATGTATAATATCTTTATTTATTATAATAATTCCCATCTTACTGTTTCCTTTTCTCATTCCCTTGTTTGTTATTTATTGTTTATTATTCCCCAATTCTCTTTTATTTCTTATTCCTGTATCTATCCTCCAGCCAGCTATAAAATAAATCCCATATCTTGTAGTATTCAGTTTGTTGTTTAATTTCAAGTGTTAAACTGTTCATTTCTGCACATTCTAATATTTTCCTAATCACATTCTCATCTATTGGAATCTTATCACTTTTCCAGTTTTGTGCAAATGCAATTCTCACTGCAGTTAATACATGAATAATTAAATATACAATTTATTTACTATAAGTTCCTGGTATAATCCCTAACCAAAATATTTCAGGTTTTAAATCAATGTGTTGTTGTGTCATCTTTTCCAACCATGTGTGTATTTTTGTCCAGAGTCTTCTACCTTTTATGTAAGTTCATCACATGTGATAATATATTCCAGGTATCTGGTGACATTTCCAACATTTGGCTGATTTATCTTTAAACATTCTTGCCAGCCTTGCTGGTGCAAAATGCCATCTATAAAACATCTTATACAAGTTTTCTTTGTATGCAGTTGACATTAACTTATACTGTAATTCTTATCTCATGGTTCCTGCCATTTATCTAGTTCTATATTATAACCAAAGTTTTTTGCCCACGCTATCATTGTTTCTTTCACTTGTTCCTCTTCCATTTTAATGCCCACCAAGTAATTATAGAGTTTTTTAATCAATTTTTCTTCTGTGCCTGCCAATATTTTATCCATTATTCTATTAGTTCTTGATGAAATCCATCTAATTTAGCATCTTTTTCATATTTGAATTGTATTTCAGGTATGCATACCGAGTCATCTCTACATCTTGCTCATTTAATTCTTGTTTTGTTTTGAGTTCTCCCTTTTCATTCAATATCTTTTTATATCTTACAATCTTTTCCATATTAATAACATTTGGGTGTATAAGTGCTTCTATTGTCGAAAGCCAGACTGGTATCTTCAAATAAGTTTGTTTTCTAATTTTCTTCCATGTCAACAATAAAGTATTACTTATATAATGTCTTTGAAAGTAACCATGTATCTTACTTTTCCCATACCACAAGAAGGCATGCCAGCCCAATTGTAAATCATGTTCCTCCAGAGTCAATAGTGTTGTATTCCTCAATACAATCCACTCTTTCAGCCATGTTAACACTGCTGCTTGATAATATAATTCCCAATTCGGTAATCCAAAACCTCCTCTAACTCTTGTATCCTGCAACATTTTAAAATTACTTCTTGCTTTCTTCCCTTGCCGTATATATTTTAATATTATTTTATTAAGATCTTAAAAATATTTTTTTCTCTAGTTTAATTGAAATAGTTTGAAATAAATACAATAATCTTGACAATATGTTCATTTTAATTGTTACTATTCTCCCTAATGATAATTGCAGATTTTTCCATTTTTCCAAATTTGTCTTAACTTCTTGTATCAGTTTAAGATGATTATCTTCTTTTATCATTACATATCTTGCTGTCAATTGAATCCCTAAATATTTTACTTTCTTAGTAATCTGGATATCTAGTTATTCTGTTAATCTTTTTTTCTGCTTCTCTGCTTTTTTCATTTTATTTAATTTTCAAATTTATATGGCTGCCCATCTCACCAAACAAGTGACTCTGTGTACGGGCTGGAAATGGGGCCACAGAGGCCAAAAACGGGGCACACGGAGGCTGAAAATGGGATGCGGACGCTGAAAATGGGGCGCATGGAGATGGCAAGAGGCTATGGCGATCCCTGCAGCCGAAACAACTGATCATTGGGAGGCCGATCCAATCAACAATCAGCTACTTTGCTAATCAGACTGTGCTAAAGCTGACCAAGCTCTTTGCTCTTTGCTGCAAGGAGACAAATTGCTGGTAGGCAATGGCAGATTTCCCCCCCCCCCTTGTTTTCCTCCCCAAAAGCTAGGTGCGTCTTATACTTTGGAGCATCTTATACTCCAAAAAATATGGATAACTTGAGTTAAATATGCACCCTACAAAAAATGGAATAATGGGAAATATTATCCCAATACCCTGAATTAATATCAATTTACAAAATGTTGGGATATAATCCACCATTTTCAGAGCACTATAAACTTACTCAAAATGAATACATGTAATACCTGTACTAGCCAGATGCCATCTTTTGTGTCTTCTACCAACTCATAAAAATGCATTTCACCTCTGAAGTTTGTACTGGAAACAGATTCAGAGGCTTCTTCTTCCTTGAGAGCAGAATAAAGTTCACCTTCCATAAGGTCTCCTGAAAATGAAACAAAAAGAAATACCAGTTACAGTAACTTTAAAGGTCATATTAGTCAAAAAGACAATGTCACAAAAAGTAAATCAAGATTATAAATTATATTTTAAAAGAACTGGGAAAAAACTATACATGAAATATTTGTACACATCTTATTTGGTAATTATAGTGGATCTAATGACCTGCAGATACCTAATGACTCTTAATTATTACTCTATAAAATTGTCTTCCATCGTAAGGCAGGGCAGTGAGATTCAGGTTGGGAGGGGACTTACACGTCTTTCCCCCTAATCTGTGTAGATTGAATTTATTGATTTAGTAAATTTATATAATTGTCCATAGGGGTCCATAGCACACTGTACTTCAAAACCTCTTTGGTTAGTTAATCTGATTTACACATGAAATTAGAATAATTTTATTTAAAAATTTCATCCCAGGGAAAGGAATAGTTCTGTTTCATTCATTCAGATTTCAGATGAAGGGAGCATACCCATATTTAAGAACAGGTGGTCTCAATTTATGTATCTATTCCAGATAGAACCTTTCCCCCTGAAGCAATTACTAAATACCTTGAAACGTAGGTGGAAAGAATGGACATTCCAGGAAGGGATTGAGCAAGTTATGGGTTTGTGAGAAACACCTAAGGGAGAAAATAAATAAAGAAAAAGCTTGGCCTAACAAAATGGCTTAGAGATGCTTCAATGTTTAGCCAAATGCTTGAAGCTATAAAAATTCAAGTAGCTTACTAAGGGCTGAAACTGCAAACCCTGGGATCAAGTATTACTAGAAGGAAGTACTGCTCTCTCTATATAGGGCTGGCTAGGCATGAAGCTTGCTGACAAAATAAACCAAAGACTAAAAATATAAGTTTGCTAGTAGTATGGCTTCGGGTGAGCCTGTTGCTAAAGAATGCTATCTTTTTCCTGTAAACAAAATCACTATATAAAGTTTGCCTCGTCCTTCTCTTAGTGGGCAGAATTTTGTATTATTTCCCATATACTGTACAACTGAAAACACGTGGCTCAGGAAGATTGTGTGTCTCCATTGGTCAACTGGGTTGGGGGATACTCCCCATGACATCTTGCTCAATAAATAAATTCTAGTGAATTAGTACCTTTCATGATATAATATGCTATCTCTTTTTATGTTACCCAGATGATAATTATTTCAAACATCAACAATTATTTATATTATTCTGTAAACTACAATTTTAGTAAAAACAATCCAAAACTTTATGGGCAGTAAAGCCAAAATCAATGTTCTAGAAAATATTAATCAATGTTTAGCTCTTCACAGAATTAGAGACCAATTCTCCGGAATATTGCCTTTAATAATACATTGTTTGGTTCTTCCTATCCTGTGTTCTTTCTTTGAACTTTTCCTTGCTGAGTAATGCTTTAGGTTCCCCACATACTGGAGATGAAATAGGACATGATCTGGACACAGAGATTTCTGTGGTGAACCCCACTATTAAAGAGTCTTTTCCCAAAGATTGGCACCATTCCATATAATTGCTGCCTATATTTTTACAGTATTACATTTTAAACAGTTTTATTGTATTATGATTCTTGATTCTATTCCATTGTAAATTGTATCAAGTTGTTTAAATTTGGCAATATGTAAGCTAAATAAATAAACTTTTATTTTGTTTTCACAAAATAATCCCAAATCTTACAGGGTAGCATGGCATACTAGCAAAATATGAGAGTTCCACATTCAAATGTCAATCTAGACATGAATTTTGTGAGTAGCTTAAGTTAACTTCTCTTGGCCTTAATCCTGTCCATCTCTAATATAGTATAAAATTAACTTAAATGAAAATATTTTACTCTTATCTATTAATTTGATTTCAACTTAAAATTTATTTATTAAAAATATTTACATATAAGAAAAATGCTAAAGCAAGTATGCCAAGGAAAGAAAACACTTAAAATACAAATGCTCTAGTGGGTTTTTAAAGCCTTCCTAAAGGACAGCACAAATGACATAGATGAAGCGCGTTAGGCAACAGAACATGTGAATATAAATATTAAATTTCAAGTAAGAAAAAGCCTCACAGCAGCTTTTTGCTCTTTAAGAAGATTGTCATGCCTTGTCATTCCACTATTTGTTAAATGAACAAATATGTAGTGAAAGTGTCAGTTACATGATCACTTAAGCCTATGAGTTTTTCCAGATAGAGGGCTTCTAATTTCATCTATCACAATGCATTATGTAGCTATTCCATCTTTCTCTGGACAAGAAGTCTATAAATAGAAGACAGCATCTGGAGAAATGGTTCCCAGTTTGTAGTCTATGGACTACTGGTAATTCATGAAAGTACTGCAAATGGTCCATGGCTTGGCAGCACAAGTAATGTAACATTATCATCTCTACTGGGATGCCTATAACAGATAAATGTATTGTGATGAGTACAATGCATCTATGAGTGAGCAGATTACAAATGCAATTTCTACTAATTTAAATAAATTTTAAAGGCACATTAAACTCCTATTAGACAGGCTGTATTAAAGGTTTTTGCTTACTTGATGGCCTGCAAAAGCTTTAGATGATGATGCAATGGTGATGGTGGTGGGAACAGGTTGTGAATTACATACCTTGACCCTTTTAAATTTTTTAGAGAAATTTAAAATTAAATAAGGCATGGTAATTTGATAGTAACGCTCTCACCTAAAAGTAATCTATACCCTTTCAGAGTGTGCAAAGTAATAAAACTGTTAAACAAGTCCAAGAATTTTAACATTCTGCATCATTGAAGCATCCGCTAAAATCTAATTCAATTTCACCATGTGAAAAATCCTATATTAGCTTGAACTTTATATTGATAGAAGGGAGGAAATAAAACAACCTACATGGAATTTCTTGGGAGTACGTAATGCAATTGTTGTAGAGCAAGAAAACAGCAAACTGAGCTTTAAGAGAACCAGGAGTGGGCTGCTACCGGTTCGCCTGGGTTTGGGCGAACCCATAGCTACACATTATGGCCAGTTTGGAGAACTGCCAAATCCCACCCTTGGCTGGCCCCGCTTACCCTGCCCCTCCTCCCCTGGAGTCTCCATGCGGTCCGTTTTGGATGTGAGGTAAGTCCTGGGGCTGCATGGAGGCTCGGGGAAGGGGAAAAATGGGCATTCCAGAGGCTCCGGAAGGCCAGAAATGGGCCCAGAGCCGGGGATAATGGGCCCGGAGCCTGGGGGAGGCCATTTTCATCCTCCGGAGGCTTGAAGAAAGCCTCCAGAACCTGGGGAGGGCGAAAAACGGGCCTCCCAGAGTCCCAGAAGGCAGGAAATGGGCCCAACAACACCCAACCAGCAACTAGACAGAGAACTGGTTGCTGAAATTTTTGAAGCCCACCCCTGAACAGTATGTATTATTTCATGAACACGAGTGCCTACAAACATACTTTCCTTCCTCATTTAAACATAAATGAGGAATTATCTAATAAATTAAATACTAAATAATACTAGGTAAATTATCCACAAAGGCAGTTAATTACAGCAAATACATTTTCTGAAATAATTACATCAGCAGCTCACCTTCTAAAAGTGCCACCTGAATATTTTAGAAAAGAGGAAACCTCCGATATGCATCTCAAAATGTTCAAGGAAATCATTATATTTAAGACTATTCTATTATCAGGGAAGAGTTATACTTTCCTTCTGTGTAATTAAAAGGTAGAACAACATGCTTGCATTTTCTACAATTTAAGACTTTTTAATATTCTTTATAATAGTAAATAATAACGAAGGACACTGGAAATCAAGTTACTCTGTGAACAAAAGAAGTATTCCAAATTCTACCCACTTGCGTCATTTCTCCTGTCTCTCACAGCCACTCAGCATTCCGCAGCCTCTGATAATGCTGAGTGTCCATTAGATAGTTTTGGGATTTCTATTGTGATTTTTCTCCCAATGCTTTATGGAATTTTGTATTTCTGATAATGTCCTCTTCTGGTTATATACTCAACAATCATACCCACAGTCTTAATATCAGAAATAGGGGTGTTGTAATTAAGAGTTACAATATTATGCAATAGGGAATTCTCCAATTTGGGGTATTTCCTTTAATTCTTCTTTCCTATGGCTTTTCATCCCTTCTTTCTAGTCAGTTCAATATGTATGTGACATGTATTTCAGTGCTTTTAAAAAACATTTTTCTACTTATCCCAAAGCCTAGCAAAAACTTTCTGTTGTAGACAGTACTTAGAGGCTTGAATTCACTATTATTATATATGGCTACAAATTTCATTGCATAACATATGTTAAAGACAGAACTAAGTATACCATACAAAATTATTCCACCCAGTTCTATCTATTCTAGGCTATTTTTAAGATTAGATAAAACTGGAATATGAATGGCAATAGCCAAAAAATGTATAACAATTAATAAAGTATCTTATTGCAACAAATGTTTCATTTTATCTTTGCAACATGACAAAGTTCAGACTACATAAAATTATTAAACTAGGATCTAAACTAAATTATATTTATTATATTGAGAGAATATCTGCAAGATAACTTTCAATTTTTATATATCATTTAGAAAAGGTTATATACTTTGTGAAATGTAATAAAAAATCTTGGTTGAAATATCTGATCTGGCTTATTTCATTATTTTTATTTATTAATTCATAAATCATATTTATAAGGCTATCTGGCTCCAGATGAATCTGGGTATAATCAACAATAGCAACTAAATATAAAGGCTATTATTCATAGGAAACGTAATGAGTAACATGGAACAATCCATTCCTAACTTTACATATACAGAATTATCGAGATCTTTCTTGAACCATTTTTTTTTGTTTAAAGGCCAATCTTACCATTAACTGGACATGAGTGTCTTATTTGTATATAACGAAATATATTTCAGATGCATAGCACATTATGGCAATATAAGAATATCTGGTTGTAGAGTCCACTTGTATCTGCTTTCAAATATTAATGTTAATTCTCTCTCTATGATACAATTTTTACACCTAAAAGTTATTTAATCTATTTTGGATTACTGTCCTAACCAATATCTAACAATCCCAACAAAGGTATTTTAATTTTCAAATTATAAACTTGATTCATTTTCCAAATTTCTCTATAAAGTTTGATCAGTTTCATACAGCTCAATGCATTAATTTTAGTATTGCTTTTCATTTTCAAACATACAATGCATTCAAAAGTTCCACTAAATTCAACAAATCTTATTTTAAAGTAAATGTGTATGAATTGCAGCTCAACTCATTGCTAATCTCAGAGTGTCTATATAGTAGGTTAATTCTCTTCAAAGCATTCTGTCTTTGCATGTTCAGAGATCAGAATGGAGAGGATGGTGGCAAGGCACTATTTTACAGAGAAACCCAGACAGTAAGGTAGCAGAGAGCCAAAGGAATAAAGATGAGATATTAGGTTTTCTTTCTTCTTAATTCCTCTTTCAAAGAAGCATAACTACAGTCTTAATAGGAACCCTTAAGTATTGCTTTTAAATTAGAAGCCACTAAAGTCAACTTCCACCCAGAATTGATGCAGGATGACTAATTTTATATCACAAAAATCTGGATGAACAAAGGAAATAGACTTTGTACACCAAATATGATGTGCTACAATCTATTGGGACTTATTTAACTTTTCAATGGTTCTTCGATTTGAAGCTATGTATTTCACTGACTCTTGAAATAACAGAATATACATGGTAATAACACATTTAATTTGTAGTCACAGTATTTTGTTGTAGTCTACGTAAATTTTCTTGCTGATTTGGGGCCTGGTTCCAAAATGCTATTGTCCTAGAAAGGAGTCACTATCTGTGCCAAATTGTTTTTTTGTTTTCATGACAACCATCAAAGGCCAATGATATCTGGACTTTGACATTGGATAGTGAGGATTTTGTGCTGCATAAGAATATGGTAAGAGTAGATGGGTATGCATTTAGGCCAATTTTATTTTTATGTACAAATAATTTTCAGATAGATTACACTTACAGAAAACCTATATTCAACTTCTCCTTTTAGCAGATTTAGGTGAAAAATTGGACAGAATGAATTGATACATGATGTATATTGGATTGGATGTGAGCCAATCAAATGAACTTCACTATAGTCAAGCTGGAGCTGGTGGGAGTCACAGGGGAAAGATATTGTAAAATCTCCATTCCCACCCCACTCCAGGGGAAGGATACTGTAAAATCCTCATTCCCTCCCCACTCCTGGGGGAACGTTACCACCGGTTCTCTGAACTACTCAAAATTTCCATGACAGATTCTTCAGAACTGGTCAGAACCTGCTGAATACCACCTTTGATCTGAATCCAGCAGCACTATAAGATAGTATGAAAATCCCTTAAACTCTGCTGAAGATGTTGCCTAGCCTGGTAATGAAATGTTCGGAAACCAACCCACAAGTTTGGAGAATGAACCTTCACCCTCATAGTATGAAAACATCCTTTTCAGCATCTGAGGCTCTCGAAAGAAAACACGAGAGAAGATTTTCCATGGCTGTAAAAATGGAAGGATTAGCTCACCTTGTTTTGTGTTGACGTCTGAGGGGAGGTGTGAAGGGTGTGTCCCTGGAGAAAAGTGTTCATCGCTGTAGGTGATGAGTGGCGTGAGAGGGTGGACTGCATGGGAAGGTTGCACCACAGGGACTTTGTTGGACTGCAAACAAAAACAAAAGGCTTGAGTAGCATTTCTTTCTTTCGCTTGTTTTTTCTTAAACTAATAGGCCCGACAAAAATAGTGTGTATTTAATTGCCTCATTTTTTTTATCTCAACAAGAAGATACACTGGGGACAATTTAACTCTTGTTTCACAAACATCAGTACAGGTGAAGTTATGATCACAACTGAGCCCAAACATTTATGTTGCTAAGTGAGAAATATGTTAAGTGAGTTTTGTCCCATTTTACAATTTCTTTTGCCACAGTTGTTAACTGAATCACTGCAGTTGTTAAATTAGTAACACGGTTGTTAAATGAATCTGTTTTCCCCATTGACTTTGCTTGTCAGAAGGTCACAAAGGGTGATCACATGACCCTGGGACACTGCAACTGTCATAAATGTGAGTCAGCCGTCAAGCATCTGAATGTAAATCACATGACCATGGCATGCTGCAATGGTCATGACTGTGAGAAATGGCCATAAGTAACTTTTTCAGTGCTGTTGTAACTTTGAATGGTCACTAAGTGAACTGTTGTAAATCGAGGACTACCTATACTCACACATGCTAACTCTCACAGTAAGTGGAGATTTAAATAATGGTTTGTTGAATAAGCCACAAAAACTGGATTTATCCAGACTATCAAGCCATTATCATAAATAATTCAATGACTGGGTATATAAAACATGTGAAATTAAAATCAAACAAAGCTAGATTCAGGAAGAGTGAAGTCAACTACAGGTTGCAGAGCCTCGATGGCGCAGAGGATAGAGTGCAGTAATTGCAGGCTACTTCTGCTTACAGCCAGCTGCCTGCAATTTGG
>JAOYMU010000077.1:63922333-63940724 GCA_025802295.1 Psammodynastes pulverulentus
TCTCCCGCTCTAACCGCGGTAGTCAAGGAGCATCGTTCTAACGGCCGCTGCTCCTTGGTTGTTTACCATACATAACAATACCTGCTGGATGGATTGTTACATCTTGAAATAGACCAGGCACATAATCCGGGGCTCATGACTCTGACTCAAGATACAAGTACTGCCATGGGCTAGGAGGGCCTTGTATAACTTTGAGCTGGCAGTTATCTGCAGGTGTGTTTCCAGAACTAATGTGTGTTACACCTCTGCGCTGCAAATTGCATTGTTTGCAAGTTTGCATCCAAGTCCAGTTCAAGGTTCTGGTATGGGTTTCAAAGCTCTAAATAATATGGGGCCAAGTAATCTGAGGAATTCTGTCCCTGTTACTTTTACCCATCTTATTAACGCAGTCAATGAAGTAGCTTTGTTTGGTAGAATCCTCGCAAGGGAGACCTTTTCTGTAGTAGCATGACCCATTTTTTGGAACATCATTTTTCCAAGGTGAGATTGGCCCCAATTCTATTGTTCTCCTCAAAAGCTCTTAAAACTATCAGGTTCGGCTATCAGGCCTGGGGACCCTATGAAAGGCAGGAGCCTATTAAAGGGTTTGGGGTTAGGATTTAGAATGCATTTTCTGCTGTTTTTTAAATATGTTGAATTGTTTTAACTATATTTTAATGGCATTGTTTTAATTATATTGATTATTTGGCTTTCTATTTTAACTGTATGTGCCACAAGTTACAAGCATGAGATTAAAAAAAAATATTCTTCCTTTCTTTATTAAAAAAAAATTACTAAGGAAAGAAATAATCCTAGTCCATTTTTTCCCCCTCTATGCCCCTTGATTTTCATTAGTAGAGCTTGCCAATCATTTGCATTTTCACTTTTGGAGTAATAACCATAGTTATTGATGCTTCTTTGTCCAATTTTAAATTGTGTTTATCTTCATCTAGTCTAGCTTCCCTAAATAAAGGCATGTAGGTTGAATAAATAAGGAGATAGAGTACAGCTGTTTTTCTTTCTTTAGGCAACCTAGAACCTGGCTGTTTTATTATGATCTGTCCAAGATAGTGTCTTCCTGACCTGTATATAAGTTTCTTGTGTGATCAATGAAAAATTCTGGGATTCCCATTTTTTGTAATATATGTCAAGTTGCAACCAACGCTTCAATATTTTTTAAATGTGACAGCAGCAAAACTATGTGAATATATATATTGTGGTTACATTGTGGGTGCTTCTGAGAAAAGCAAAATGGAACATCTGAGAAATAAGTAGAAAATCTTAAGAACTGAACCACCTAACAGTAGATTCAATCTATTGAACCCCAACTAATTCAATCCAAATAAATCCAATCAATGTTGGGGAAGTCTGCTGTAGATCAATAAGTTGTCCATCTAGGGGAAAATGCATTGAAAGGCAGAGTTTTAAAGCATTTAGTGATAATTCATTCCAATATGAATTACCCTGAAAGCTTGAAGAATACTTATGAATGATATCTGATTGGAATAATTTGTTTGATATATCAGATAAAAAAGCATCCAGTTCAACATTCTGGTTTCCATAAGAGTAACCAGAATCTTGGTACTGTTGGTTTCCAGTACTAGAAATATAGATACCACTTTCACATGATTCCATTTAGTCATTATAGACAATTGTTTTGATAGGCCTTAAATTAAAATTATTTGATCTGAGACTTGGCTACAATAGGTGACTCAGTAAAAAATACAGTATAGCAGCATATTATTCATAATTCGGTGCTCCCATCTTTACTTTACACAATCTTTCAATATAGAAGATTTTCTGATATTTATTTCCTGCCTTTATTGTTTTTGTAAGTAACTAAAGGCAGTGAATATACCCATTGTTCCTTCCTCCTTCTATTTGCCCATAATAACCCTATATGGTGGGTTGGGCTGAGAGAGAGCTACATGGTAACCCTGTGAGGTGGGTTGGGCTGAGATTAGCCTGAAGTAACCCAACTACCTTTTATGTCTCAGATGGGACTAGAAATCAGAGTCTCCTGGTTTCTAGCCTGGTGTCTTAGGACTAGACCTTCCAACATTGTTAACAGTAAGGTATCAAATTGCAGTAGTGTAAAGCAGAGGTGGTATTCAACAGGTTCTGACCAGTTCTGGAGAACCGGTAGTGGAAATTTTGAATAGTTCGGAGAACTGGCAAATATTACCTCTGAGTGGCCCCGCCCCCATCTATTCTCTACCTCTCAAGTCCCAGCTGATCGGCTGGGTTTTCTTTTGTTACCCTGCACAGGAGACACTAACGTGGAAAGCAGGTTAATGCAGTGGGGAGGAAATGGAGATTTTATAGTATCCTTCCCCTGCCACGCCCACCAAGCCATGCCACGCCCAAGCCACGGCCACAGAACTGTAGTAAAAAATTTTGAATCCCACCACCGGTGTAAAGGCCTTTCCAGAGTTTGTTATTAGTAAACTGAGCCAGATGTAATGCTGGTTTAAAATGAAATCGACTATGCCCCAATTGAGCTCCAAGTGATATATCGATATATATCGATATATTCTGTTTGCAATTTTATGTCAAGAATTTTTTGTTTAAGAGCAACCATTGCCTGATCATGACTCAGATGCATCAGCATCTCATTGGAGAACTCCAGTTTATTAATTTGTTATTTATATGGAATTTCCAAAAAGAATAATTATCCAAGAGGGAAGCAGTACCAGGCCTCGGGACATTATATGACAATCCTAAACATTGAAATGTTCAGACATCTTTGATGTTAGCTTGTTTACATATCCCTTTAAAAAAAATTCAATGACAATTTTGGATTTTTAAAAATATTTATATAAAGCAGCAGGTATTGAAATCCCATGAATATTTAATCTGAATGTTCAACTCTGAATTCATAATGGAGTATAACAATCCTTTTGTTCATATTGGTGGAACGATGTTTGATGAGAAAAATATATGTACAACATGAATCTGGCAGACAGAATCTAGCAATCTTTTTTGACAAATTTTGATTGGAAAAATCTTCAGTCCATAATCCTTTTAAAGAGACAAAGTTCTGACATCTGAATAAACTTGCTATAGTTTTGGCAGAATATATTATAGACTGGTTCTTCATGTGAATTGGAATTATTGACTGTGAGGTCAAATAAAGTTTTCATATATTTTTATCCGAAATGTGTAAAGTGTTTGAAAATTCAAAGGCATTTTATTTTTGCTTTCAGGTGGTATACTATGATATTAACATAATAAAGATCCTTAAAGCTGAAATTAAAGAATTCTTATCCGTAAGGATGTACCATATAATTCCTGAATCTGATGTTACATTTTGATTCACTGTTTTTTTAGCATCTATATCAATATGTTTATTAGAGGGCTTTATTTACATTTGCTTTTGAATATCTAAAAAATGTGAGGATTAATGGCCAGCAAACGATACCTTTCAGAATTACCTTTATGCAGAAAGACCTGCTATTCATTAGCAGCTGTGGTTATTGTTGTTGTTGCTGTTATATTTATTAATAGTATTCTTATTAAACCTTCCTCAAAGTTGTTGAAGCTATGACTGGGCGTAGAATTCTTTTTCAATGTCCCCAAATCATTCTTTACAATATAGATGAAAAAAGGCTGTAAAAGAAAGGCAGGAAGTTTGCAGAATAACAGGAAACCTCAAGCTTTGTTAGTGGGTCTATGAAACCCCACCAAGGTTGAGAAAGTCAGCAATGCCCCATCTAACATTACCCAGGTGGTGCTAGGCTGGATTTCATGCCTCTCCACCACAAACATAGTAAACTGTCAGGGGAAAAAGTCAGCTCTTTTTCTTTGTTTTTGAATAAGAGGATCTATCATCTAATCTATCTAGTTTGTAGATTAAGAAATATTATGGTCACTTCAAATCTAGGCATGAAGCAGTAAGCCAATTTGGACTGCCATTTGTCAGAAATGGTGTAGGGTCTCCTGCTTGAGTGGGGGGTGGATTAGATGACCTACAAGGTCCCTCCCAACTCTGATTATCTGTTATCTGTTAATTGGCTAGTCAATATTGTCATTGGATTCTTTCCATTATGCTGAGAAAGGAGAATCACTTTTGTTTTGGCTGGGTTTTTTTTTTTAATAATATATCTCAGTTGGCACTTTGCTGTCTCCACCAAGCCTTATGACATATCTGGTTATTACTGCTTCTAATCTGTTAGTCCTCCTGGGGAGATGATTCTCTTGCTCAGGCACACAGTGGCATAATTGGGAATGCTTGTTTTTTTAGTAAAACCATTTTATCGTGGGACAGAGTGCATCCTTTTCATTTTGCATCATTAAAACAGAAATTTTCTCTGCAAGCTTTCTCTTCATTTTATAAATAGAACAATTTTATTTGGGGCAATATTTAATTCATCTAATCAGTGACATATATGTCTGCCGAGCTATAAAATTAATAAATGATGTAGATGAAGGAATTAAGGGGCACTCATCAAATTTGTGGATGACAGTAAGATGGAGGATATTGCTAAGATTTTGGAAGATAGGGTCTTGACAGAAGTGAGCATTGGACCCTATCCAGCAAAGTGCAGTTCAGTGGTTGAAAAAAAAGTTAGGTCCCGTGCTTAGGCAGGAAAAAACAAATGCACAGGTACAGAATAGGCAGTGCCTGGCTCAACAGTAGAACGGGATCTAGGTGTCCTAGTGGACCACTACTTAACTATGAGCCAGCAGTGTGTGCGTCTGCCAAAAACCCCCAACACAATCCTAGATTGCATCAACAGGGGGGATAGCATCAAGATCATGAGAAGTGATAGTACTGCACTAATAAGGCCACGCTTGGAACATTGCATCCACCATGATAGAAAAAAGATGCTGAAGCCCTAGAAAGAATGCAGAGAAAAGCAACAAAGATGATAAGGGGTCTGGAGACTAAACCATTATGATGAACAGCTAGGGATACTAGGATTGTATAGCCTAATGAAGAGAGAAGCCTTAGGAGTGACATGACAGCTGTCTTCCAATATTTGAAAGGGTGTCACAGGGAAGAGGGGTTTGATTTATTCTACAAAGCACTGGAAGTCATGATAAGAAGCAATGGGTGCAAGTTCATCAGAGGGAGATCCAACCTGGAACTAAGGAGAAACTTCCTAACAGTGAGGACAATTGGAGGTTTTCAAGAAAAGATTGGATAGTCATTTAAATGGGATAGAATTACTTCTGCTTTGGGCAGCAGGTGGACTAGAACATCTCCGAGGTCCCTTCCATCCTATGATGCTATGATTCTAAGACCAGGTGTCTGATTTCTCCTGGCCACAGAGGTGGGATCTAGAATCCTGCTGGGAGGAGCACATTTCTGTAGCCTCAATCAGTCTATAGGAGCTTTGTAGATACAAATTTTGGCTATTTTATTGTCAAGATGCATGATAGACAATTTTAATATTAAAACAAATTGAGAGAACGTGGAAAAATATTTTAAATAAATAATAACAGAATAAATAATAACCAATGTGGTCTACCTCCATCATGGCTGGGAGGTAACAAAGCTTGTATCATGAGGAAGTGCCCTTTCTATCCAAGCTGTACTGGCAATCATACAATATTTTCGTACATACTTCATCAGATCCACATATGTTGCAGTGGACAGAATAGTGGCCCCATTTACATCAACTGCAATTTCTGCACATTTTTCAAATGTTCCTGATGGAGGGTGTATTGCAATACTCAGAATATATAACCAAAATAACTAACATCCTCACAAAATCTGGCAATCTTGGGTTAATTGTTTTCTCCAAAATTGTAATTTCTGCTGAATGCATGACAGGGATGATTTGCCTCAGGCTGCTTTAAAACTAGTTCCACAATTTTTCAGATATCTTTTATTCATTAATTAAATGTATTTAGTTATTAAATGTTGGAGCAACTCTGAGTGTCTTTAGATCTAGACTACAACTCCAAGAATTATACAGGTGTTACTGTTGAATCAATTTGAGAAAAGTGTCATTCTTAGATATTTCATTTCCTTTTTTCTTTGTAGAATCATCAGTTATCTTCCATTGGATTTGAAGTTTCCATTGGATTTTCTACTAAATACAGTAAAATCGTGCATGGGATTAGTAACAACAAATTAGCTTGCTTTTGATAAAAGCCGATGAGCCCACCTGAATTTATTAATAGATCATATATTTGTGGTGAGGGGAGCATCTCCCAACAGTCCAATGACTCATGTAAAGTTTTTTTAATTATTTAGTCCTTTAGATGATCCGTAAAATCAATAAACTGTAATAAATACATTGAAGCCAACTCCTTAAAAATAAGCAAAAGCCAAACAATTCTATTTGGACTTATTTGGAAGTTCACAAAAGCCTTATGAATCGGTCTCCCCCCCCCCAAAAAAAATCTGGGAATACACTCTCAGGCTTGTTACTTGCCATTGCCTTTTGCTTACCTGCTGCCTTTTAAGGCTGCAAAATTCCACTTAAACAATATTGTGCCCTTGTCTTGCCTCCTGCTTATCATATCATCTCTCTCCAAGTTCAAAAACATAAGTAGTTTACTGATTCTCCCTCTTGTTAACATATATTGGTAGTTAATAGTTGAGCCAAACTCAATTCAATGCAAGCTGGGCATATTTTCCTGCTGTTTCAAGGGTTAAGAGTGGAGGGAAGCACTTGAACACAGCTGTACGGAAACCCTCTAAATAATGTGCATTTTAATATAAGTGCTTTTGCTTTTATTGATGAAAGTTCTAACATTGTAGAAATTTGCTGGTTGTTCTCCAGTTCCTCTCCCAAAAGCAATGGAAGTGACTGATCAGATGACATATCATTGTTATTTACATGATGTGCAAGGAGATTCATGTTTGAACTTAAAATTTCCATAATTTAAGAGGATGTGATTTTACACCTCATTATTACACTAGAAATGAAGATACACCTGATTATATCCAAATTGCCTTAAAATATTTCACTATGGTTCCACAACATGTTTCAAACATGGCCTCAGTCTTCAATACTTTCCAAGGCCTTATTTTTACAATCTGCCATGTGGAAAAAGAATTTGAACTCCAAAAACACAAATTGTGTCGGACAATTATTTTTAAAAAATCATTATAACTACATTTAAAAATCCTTGAATGCCAAAACGTTTCATAAAAACTATTGGGAGTTATATATTCCCTTTTCTCTTAAATAAAGCCTGTCACAATAATTTTTAAAAACAATGGTTAACCTAATTTGCCTAGAATTAAGCTAAAATAGGAGCATTTCACCAATGTGCTCTCAAAAAAAGGTTTGACTAATATGGAGGAAAAACATTAAACAAATGATCTCTTTTATGTTTTTCTTTATTATCTGCAGGAAGGAAAAAAATATCTACTTTGGGGTACAATCCAGCCCCATCTCATATTTTTATATTCTCTGTTAAAGTTTACAACAATACATACTTAATGGAACTTAAGAAGTTATATGCTTCTGTATCAAATATGAAATGTTGGAAGAATATTTAATAATATTTTATAGTATATTCAGTCTTGTTCTGGGTAGAAGCATTTCTGAATATAAATGATACTCCAAATCATATTGGAGAATTTCTTCAATTTCTTCCCTAATGATTTTCATCTCCTTCACTCATTATTTCTGAAGTAGCAACTTTAAAAATAGCCAGTAAATAAAACCTAAAAAACCCTGTGTCAAGCTTCAAGCAACAATTAACAGAAAGTTAATTAAAATCCCAAAACAGATTCATTCCACAGCATGTCCTCTTCTGTAATTGCACTGGTTTCATGTTTCTTTTTTTCCTTCTTGTGTCTTTTGCTTTTCTTTTCAGAAGAACGATCTTTACTTCCCTTTATTTTACTGTGCTTGGATTTTGACCCAGCTATTGAATCTATAGGACCTCTTTTCTTTTTCTTCTTACCATCTTTTTCCAACTCTCTATCTTGATTGTCTCCTGTTCTTTTAAGAGTTGAACCATCTCCTTCTCCCTCTTGTGGCCGCTCTTTTTTGGCTCTTGATTTCTTTGGCAACTTACGGCTTCCCTTGTCAGCAATAGAGCTATTCCTTGAAAACGAAGACTTGTAGCTGTCAGTAGATTCAGCTGAAAGTGGTTTGTAGTTGTCATTTCTGTAGATAGTCAATGGAGGCACTTGCTTTTCAGAATCAGTGTCTATGCTGTACGTACATACATTTTCTAGCTTTACTGGGTATTTTTGCACTGGTGGGTGTGCCAATCTGCTTCCAACAGAATATGAAAATGTGTCCATTTCTGGAAAAAAGGTGGAATGCTGATTTGGTTCGTAAACATTTCTTGAAAGAAAACCTTGGTCAGATGCAAAGGTCTCCTCATGACCATTAATGGCTTCATACATTTTTTGCTCGGGCTTTCTAAAATTAATGTTTGGTTCCAGTCCTCTTGCTTTTTGTACTTTGATGTAATCTGCCAATTCATCTTGGAATGAACTGTTTATATTATTGGAATTCTTCATCAGAGAAGTAGCAATCATATTTTCTCTAAAACAAATAATAAATAAAGTGTGAGAATGTCTTAATGGCTTTAATGCTACCTTAGTGTCATAAATCCCACTCCTGAGACTCATGTAGTACAATCCTATCAAATCAGAAGGACTTAGTTCTTCATTTTCCCCAACTTAGTTCCCTCTAGATAAGTTATTTGTTAATTTTATAAATTTCACCTTTATTATTTTTACAAATCTCAAGCCGGCAAACACATCCATTATACCTCCCCCCTTTCTTTATCCCTTTGAAGCAAGCTGGACTGAGAAAGAAAATGATCTGTCAGCTGGCTTTCATGGATAAGGGGACTGGAACTCACATTTTTCTGCTTTCTAGCTTGGCTTCTTAACCATTAGACCAAACCGGTTCTCTATATGCTGTACTATGTGCTAGATGGAAAGTTTGGGAGTAATATGCTTAAATAGAAATCAACTTCTGGTGATTTCAAGGACATGTAAAAAGTGTGTAATTTTCCTGGCAATAGTATCAGTTTGTCATTGCCTTTTTTGTTTATGTTTCCTTCCCTCAATATCAATCAAGCCTGATATTGAAACATTAATCTTTATCTTTACAGAACATCTATACCTCTAGAAACAAGGAAATTACCTGACTATGGAAGACACATTTCCCTGCATTTATATTTTTAAATATACAAACACAAATACACAAACATACACACATACTTCCAGCATTCATTTATTTGAATTTATTAGCTGCTAAATTCCAATGGATTCTTGGAGAATTATTTTTCCTGTTGCCTTTGATTCTTACATTTTGTTGTACCTATTATTTTGGACAACTGTAAGCCAAGCTGATTGTTTTGCCTCACAAATGTGTCCATTGTGAGACTCTTACTGCATCATGAGTGGAGGGTAGGTCTCAGAGGTGGTATGCTACTGATTCGGCCCAGTTTGGGTGAACCAGTGGCAAAAAAAAAGCTGCCATTCAGGCGAATTGGTGGAAAAAAAATGGCTACCGGTTTGGCCAAACTGGTAGCTAAAAAACCTCCTACAACCAGCTGAGAGGATCAAAGAATCCTCTCAGCTGATTGGCGCGCACATACACAGTAGGCGTGTGCAGTAGGCGTGCATGCATGCACGGAAGGGGGCATATGCGTGCAGGGGTGTGGGCATGTGCATGCAAGCACACACTCAGTGAACTATTGGTAATACCAGTAGGAACCCACCACTGGTAGGTCTGAGTATCAGCTATAGAAAATAGCTGAGTATCAGCTACAGAAAATAACAATGGGGTGGTGGGGTACATGTGCCCTGCAAACCTCCAAATATTATTGTACGACATCACGGTTAATGATAAGAGTTCTACTCCAAAATATTTAGAGAACCAGAGATTTCTCACCTAAGTTACCCTTTGAAGAGCAAAGAAAGGAAAATTTCCTCAGAGAACATTTTTCCTAATGTTAGTGCTATGGAAAATTAGCTAAGGAAAAAAAGAACTAAG
Organism: Psammodynastes pulverulentus; assembly: GCA_025802295.1. Classification (NCBI taxonomy): domain Eukaryota; kingdom Metazoa; phylum Chordata; class Lepidosauria; order Squamata; family Psammodynastidae; genus Psammodynastes; species Psammodynastes pulverulentus. The sequence continues at coordinate 63,932,242 of JAOYMU010000077.1, forward strand.
GAAAAGCAGTTGCATCCAGCCTTCAAGGCAAAGAATAACCCACATTTCAAGAGCAGACTTGACTTCTAGGGATAAAGTTAATTTGCAGTGAACTTTGTTCACATTTTTTCTCTGCAATTCTAACCTAATTTTTGTTTTGCTCAGTATCCACACTCATACTAAATTCTTGAAGTTTCAGCACAGTTCCTTAATCTTAATCCCTGATGGAAGGCCAGGAAAATACTTACTTAACTTGATGTTTATTTCCTTGCATGTGTGACTGGTACATCTCTATGGATGTGAGGCTGATACTGCATGTTGCACATACATAGTTGCCCACACCAAGTGCTGCAAATAAAAAGCTACAGATTAAAGAAAATGCAGTAAAAACAATGGCCTTTCTCCCAAACCACAGAATCTTATGGAAAATCTTTGTAAAGTTGTTCTATCGTGGGCCATGATTGAGACTCAGAATCTGATTCTGACAATGCTGCTCCAGATGAACTTGTGCATTATGAACTTCAGGAATCATCAAGTCATGATGCATCCGAGACTGATCAATGATAGGCACCTCCTGATCAGCTGGAACAGTCAGATGACGAGACATGACACCAAAACCCCAGATTTTTATGCATGCAACAGCAAGCAGAGCTATGCAAATCAAAGAGGCTTCTCACTGGGCAAAATGTGAGGCCTACGTAATTGTGGTCAACTGCCTGTGGATTGATTTATGTAGGTGCCTTGCCTTCAGTCTTCATTCTTTTCAAAATTCAAGCTTGTGACTCATATGTTTCCGTTTTTGAATCCTTACATTACTGGACTTCCTGATTTGGCTCTTTAACTTCTGGAATGACTTTGGACCATTCTCTTGATATTTGAAGTCCACATGGAAATGTTCAGACAAGCATTCTTTGCAAAGACCCTGATTCATCATCTTATTTCCTATTATCTGCCTGGTTGTGATAAAAATTATTTAGCAACTGTATCTGCTTTGATGTGTCTGCAGCCTGAGCCTGAAAAAAAAACCCTCTACATATTATCTGATAGCTTCAATATAAAAGAACAGAAAGTACTGAAAATGCACTCTCGTGATCAAATTGTTACTGTAATAGAAAACATCTGACTGAGGGTAGGCAACAATATACTGGATTTTAAGAAAAGTACAGAGAAACAGCCAAAGCAAGTAAGGAATTCCTTTCATCAGAGTTACAGGACTCTGAAAGGAAGATGTCCAACTACAGTCAGCATATGGAAGGAAAGCTTGATGGTATACCTTGGCTCTGAGCCATGCTCACCTGATATAAAGGAGAATATTCATTTTGATCTGCTTACCATTGGTTTTGGACTCCAGGGGGATAGCCTGAGTTCCAATCTCAGCCACCAATTTCTTACGGAATTCATTTCTTTTGTGCTTTTTGCCTACATAGTGTTGATGGGCCATAAACGAGTTGTTGAAAGGTGCAGAGCAGAGTTTGCAATATTTATCTGGATCATCTAAATCCAAAGCAGTTCTACTGGATGAATATAGGTCCTCAGAATTAACATCCTGTTGCAAGTTCTTTTCAAGAGATGCCTCTGGCAGAATTGGAGTCGCAGAGGAATCTGAGAAAAAGGGCCATGAAGAAAGATTACTCTCCTTACGGAAAACAATCAGAACAAAAAGTGTCAACCTGTCACAATTGGAAATGGACTTTTTAAGGAACCATTAGACTGCCTCTGAAAAAATATAGCCATCTTTTTATATGTATCTAATTTGTTGGCTGACAAATTATTGTGAATAGCATCTCCTTAAGTTATTCAGGTAAGTTACTAATTCTTTCCTTTCTCACTGCATTGTATGAAGTTACAAGGAGAAAAGAAAAAAGAGAAATATGCAAGAGTAACAAAATAAGGACATTTAATGTAATTTGTTCTTCAGCTGCATTGGTACTATGATTAAAGCAATCCATGCTTCATCTTCTCACTAAAATAGCTGACAAAAAAGAGAATGCATTAATTATTAGATCTTTACCATATTCTGACTGAACATCCTGTATGGGTGGAGTCTGATCTGACAACTGCTTCAATTTCTTGGCATGAATCTTTCCCAAATAGTGTGACTGAGCAACAACTGGAGATGTGAAGACCATGTTGCAAAGTCTGCAATACATATTTTTGTCCATATTTGGATTCTCCTGAAATCAAAGTGAAAAGCTATTTAATTCATTATAATAATAGATTGACTGAACTTTTGGGATGTCAAATTCTGCTCTGGGCAAGAATCTAAAGTAAAGCATCTCTGGATAATTTGGTTATCCAGCTTCTGCTGGATAACCCAACAAAGTTGGGCACCAATTCATTTGTCCACCGATAAATTTACCATGATCATCAATATTTTCCTTCTCTCACTCATGATGTCCAAGAGACAAGGAATGGCTAGCTGCAGGATGGAATTAAAAACATCTTCTAAATAAGAAAATGACACTACTTTCTTTTTAACCATTAGCTAGCTTTATCATAGGAACATGTGTTGACTCATGAGGAAACTGAATTGAGGCTACAGTAGAGAAACAAGGTTAGGGTAAATATGAGCTGGACTAGCAGTTGTATATGAGGGGTCTTTTATCTTTCTCTCTGTCATGACACAGCCTCGGATAATGCCAGGGTCAGATAAAATTAAGCTACAAGGTACAAACCCTGTTCCCCATATGTAACCATCCTATTGATGTAGATGGGATAACTTTACCTGGAAATTCAAATGCAGCTTGTCCTTTTGTTCATTATGCATTTGTAAATAAAGTCGTACTTTTTGTGCATGCCTTTTGCCCTGAAAAGCAAAAGTGTCAATTTTATATCAAACCAAACCTTCAAAAATATGTAAAAACCATTGTATAAAGACACATATCACCTAAGAGCAGAGCCTTTAAGCTGAACTTTCAATACCCAGTGATTTACAGCTAGATTGGGTGACTGGTGTAGGCTGTAGTGGAGGCTATTAATAGAAGCATAGCTACGGCAACATATTATACTGAGTTTCTAATTACAAAATGACTTGTCAGTTCATAAAGGAGGGCTATGCAGTACGCCATCTGACATGCCAAGTTGAGGATTATTTTATGGTTAGCACTTGTATTGGGATTGATCAGTGCCATCTGTTGGTCTTCCTGTTCTAAGGGTCTGACACAATGAAGAGGGTGTGTGTGTGTCAACCTATTCTCCAGAGCTCCCGAAGGCAAGACAAGAAGCAATGGATGGATAGTAATCTAGAACTAAGGAGAAATTTCCTGACAGCAAGAATAATGAATCAGAGGAAACAGTTGCCTCCAGAAGTTGTGAATGCTCCAACACTGGAGGTTTTTAAGAAGAGATTGGACAATCATTTGTATGAAATGTTATAGGGTTTCCTGCTTGAGGAGGGGTTGGATTAGAAGAACTCCAAGGTCCCATCTGTTATTCTGTTATATTATTAATTTTTGCTGATTTTAAACTGTGTAAAGCTACCTCAGTACTGTGAATGTAGCAAAAGAGAGAAATATTACTTTTTGAATTAAAAAAAAAAGCAGATTTGCTTACTGCTACAGATTTTCAGGCAATATTTGGGGTTCAACTGGTGAACCTTAGAGAAAGAGGGAATATTTTAGAGGCTGTTTCCATATGACATGTAATGACTGGTTTGAAATAAGGGAATAAATACAGGTAGTCCTCAACTTACAACAGTTCATTAAGTGACCATTCAAAGTTACAACAGCATTGAGGGAAGGGACTTATGACTGTTTTTCACATTTATTTATATCCCTATGGTCACGTGATTAAAATTCAGACACTTGGCAACTGACTCATATTTATGACCGTGTTCTAGGGTCACGTGTTCTAGGGTCACGTGACCACTTTGCAACCTTCTGACAAACGAAGTCAATGGGAAAGCCAGATTTGCTGAACAACTGGGTCACTAACTTCACAACTGCACTTAACAAGTATTGCAAGAAAGGTTGTGAAATGGGGCAAAATTCATTTAAATGTCTCATTTTGCAACAGCAATTTTGGGCTCAGTTGTGGTTGTAAGTCGAGGACTAGCTGTATTAGGTAAGTTAAAAAAAACTTTTGTTTATGTGAAGCATTAAAAAATACTCCAGATTAGAAGGCCAGCTTGATGAGATGAGATCTGTTGAATAATGAAATGACTGCCAGTAGCATTTTAACAGGTAGTCACAGTTCTTCGATGGATAGTTTTGTTTTTTTAAGAACACCTGATTTGTTTTAACAAGTATCTTAGTCAGTGAAAGCAGAATCTTCCATATCTGGGGAAGTCTCATTGACATGTTCTGAATTAAAGCTTACCTCATAGTGTGCTATTCGTTGCGATTCAAACTGCAGTACAGCTCCACAAACTTTACAGTAAGTGTCTGTGCAAAGTTCTTTTCTTGTCATCTCATCAAAAATACCATCTAAAATGAATGGTTATGGATATAATTGATAACTAGAATAACGAGAGTGTCTTATTTATAAAAAACATATTAGGAAACCTAAATACAAGATGGTGCAATTTGTCCCCAAGAGTTAGTAGGGGTAACCTCTATCTGCATTCTGTTGAATGCTTTTATTGCTGATCTTTTACCACATAGCAATAGCACTTAGATTTATATACCGCTTTATAGTGGTTTTTACAGCCCTCTCTAAGCGGTTTACAGAATCAACATATTGCCCCCACAATTTGGGTCCTCATCCTTTAAACAAACCAAGTGAATGTTATGTCCTGGATGTAATCTTTATAGGAGGGGAAAAATATTGGCTGGTAACAGCTGTGCATCTTTTTGTTGGAGTGGGACTAAGGAGAAGCATGTATAGAAGGCAGCCTGCCTCTTTTGTTCTTCTTCTACTGCAATATAAAGCATCTCAAACCTTATATAATAGTAACAATAAGCACAAATATTTCATAGTTCTCTGAAAGAGAAATGAAATAATGAACAAAGTAAGCTTCTCAGCTTACTTTGCCTTTAAAAAACATCCATCAAGCCAGTGGTGGGATTCAAATAATTTAACAACCAGTTCTCTGCCCTAATGACCAGCTGGATAGGTGTGGCTGGATGATTATGTGACTGGGTGGAGCTCAGGCAACCATAAGTCTGGGCATACTGCCAAGAACCTTTAGCTGTTATACGGGTTAACCGAGAGGCAGTTTCTGTAATCAGGGCAATAAAGATTAGGCTAAAAACAACACCAGAATGTTTCCTTCCTGCCTTCCTTACAGGATTAGCCCTTTAAAGTGGAAAAAAACAAAAGGAGATTTCTTCCAACAACGGGTTCTCCGAACTGCTTAAGAAAATTAACCAGTTCTCGCGAATAGGTGCGAACCAGTTGAATCCCACCACTGCATCAAGCTAAATTTCATGCTGCCTAAAGAAACTGGGAAAAAAAGTAAGGCAGAATTAAGGAGGCCAATACTTTAAAAAAAAATAATGAACACAACACTGCACTATTTTGCTGCAAGCCCTGCCTTTCTATATTGGTATGCATCACAGCGCATGAGCAAAAATAATGGGGCTTGTAGTGCAATGGCAAAACATTGCTTTCATTATTTGATTCCCTTGATTCCAACCCCACAACTCTGACTAATTTTGAAGTGGTTTATACATTGCCCTTCAATCATCCATTAAGGATGTCAAAATCATTATGCACTGATGACAAGTTCCATCAGCTTTGGAACTTGAAGTGGTATAAGGTACTAAAGCACTTCACTTAACCAAACTTCAAAGAGAAAAAAAGGGGAGCCATGGTATAACTAGAAGCTAAGACATAGAACTATGATAAGGGACAGTGATTCAGTGACCCAATTCCTAGAATGTTTACATGGTGATAAATTGTTCTACAATTTATCATTGTTTTGGCTTCTCATCAATTACTTCTTAACATTCCTTCCTCTCAGGAAGTAATTTCTGATCAAACTCCAGTCCCAGGGATCAAAGCAGAATCTGGGATTCTGCTTAATGTGTGCATGTAATTTGTGCCTATAAAAAATAATTCTGCTCTGCCCCAAGCACCTTTTATTATTTTGCATTGGTCACTCCAGCTCTTTTTAATTTCTTCCAAACTATGCCTAGCATTAATAGCTTATATGTATGACGAACAGTAGCGATCCCAGAACACCCTGCAGAGGCAAACTGTCCTGGGTATCCTCTACTGGAAAATAGGGCTGCTGAATACTTACAGCCTGTGAGAGCAACAGCCCTTTTTATCTTAATATTTCTAACATCTATCTTCCCTGTTTTTACCAGTTGGAGGAGCTGCTTCATATGTGCTCTCATATATTACAAAGAACCTTCTTCAGAGTACTTATACAAATTCTATTTGTACCCTCAGTGTACAAATATAGCAAATTCTAAGTAGAAAACTTCTGAATCAAAAATATGACAGTAAATGCAGGCTCTCATCTCCATAATAATAAATTGTTTAAACAAATTAATAACCCATTTTATAAAACTGGTTTTTTTAGAAGGCATAACTAAATGGAATGGTGGTGGTGGTGGATTAAATACTTATTTCCCTTTTCCCTTCTTTAAAATAACCAACTTTCTAAATGTGCAGTAAAAAGGCCAGGTAGATATAAATGTTTTCTAATTATGAGATGTTTCATATTGATAAAACTTTCTCACAGAAAGGTCAGCAACAGAACTTAAATTATTACAACACAACTACAGGTTGTTGTTATTATTCCTACCTTTTTTTTCAACGGTTCAAGGGAGCTTGCATCATTTATTTTATTCTCACACAGCCATGTGAGGTAAGTTATGACTATGCTATGACAGTATATTAAATAATGTGTGGGTTTAAGATCAAGATGATCAGAATTCAGGTTTTCCATTAGTCTGAAGCTCAGCTGATGCATTTGGGTCAACTACTTCCTCTCAGGCTAACATAGCTCAAAGTTCCTTGAGATTCTAGAGAATATGCAAGATGTATATAGTATGTAATGAAATGTTATATGTTTATTTTATATGTTATATGTTTATTTTATATAAAAAAAACTATGGGAAATTGATATAAAATAGCATACTCAATAGTAAATATAATCTTATATTTAAAATATCAAATCTCTAAGAAAATATTAAAACTGATTGCATACTGGATATTAGTAAAATTTTAAAACATCTAGGTATTTCAGGGTAAGGGCATTGAGATTTTGGGATTTGTGATTGCAACCATATGATTGAAGCCCTATCTTTTTTTAATATGTATTGACACTTGTTAAAGTATGGCTGAAAATAGATTTGAATAAAGATTGGAGATATTTGTTAATCCGCCAGAAAGGAATAGTTGTGTTCTAATTGATAGTCTTAACACTAATTCAATTTGTACCCAGAGACCATCATCTATGTTCCTAATAATATTGTCTTAGTTTAAAGGCATCATATTTCAAACATGGCATACCAACATGCTGCCCACCCCTTATACATTTAAGTTCCACACAGCTTATCTAATTCTTTTTTTCTTTTATCAAAACAGTGAAGAGATGGAAACTATTATCTTCTGCCCCAGAAAGATTTGCTCCTAGGACTTCCTCCTGATACACAGCAGATGCTGGAACTGTTTTGTAATGACTTTTCTTTTCTAGAATGAAACTTCTGTTCAGACATTTTTATGTTCTTGTGTGCCTGTTTAATTAGTTTCAGTTTAGCCTGCTACATAAAGCCTGACAGTAGATACAGTAGTTGGTATCTATTTCAAAAATGATTCAGAATTTATGTTTGGGACTTTGTATGGGCACTGCATCCCTCTGCTATTCATTAAAATAGAATCACTGAAGCAGTAGGCGTGAGCTTAAATGGACTCCAGAAAATGGTAGAGGACAGGAAGGCCTGGAGGAAAGTTGTCCATGGGGTTACAATGGGTCGGATACGACTTCACAACTAATAACATGATTTATTCATTTAAAAGATGTACTCGTCTTTTAGTTCATCTTAAACAAGTATCTCTGGGTGCCTAACAAAGAATACATGACATCATTTTAATAAAAAACCTAAATAAAAAATAATATAAAATACAATTAAGAATACTGATAATATCCCAAAGGGTTGGAGCACCTCATATATTGGGCTTCAGAAATGTCCTGGCAATAATGCCTGAGGAAAATACCAATTGAACTGGCGGGGAGGCCATCAGGCTCTTAAGAGTAAAGCCTGTTTTAATTTCTTGAGGTTAACTTCTAAACCCTTTACAGCATAAAATTTATTTAATTCAAAATATCACTGGGGTCTCTCTCTCTCTCTCTCTCTCCCCCCCTCTCTCTCTGATATATATATTGATATTTCCCTTGTAGGATTGAAAGTCTCTTGCCGACACACACACACACACACACACACGTGTGTGTGTGTATGCGTAAGTCTTGGTGTATTTGGGTCTTTTCCCGTGTAGGATTGAAAGTATTTTGGCGACGTTTCGACGAGGTCCCATTCGTCATCTTCAGGCTGGTGCTTTCAGCTTCGTGTCTGTGCGAGCAAAGCACGATCGGAGCTGCCGTCTCTCTATAA
>JAOYMU010000077.1:64156242-64173797 GCA_025802295.1 Psammodynastes pulverulentus
TGTGTGTGGGGGGGTGGACTAGATGACCTACAAGGTCCCTTCCAACTCTGATTATCTGTTATCTGTTAACTTTATGAAATAAAATATTTTCATTAGAAAAAGTCCCCAAAATGGAATTTGCTTACTTTTGCATCATTCCAGAGATCTGCATTTCATTTTGAAGACCGCCAGGTTATGTTTTAAATCAGTTTCTCTTTTACTGTTTTAAAGTATTGCAGCTTGGAAATTGCAATCCCAGATTGTAGTTTCTGTTACTGTTGTCTCTCCTACCTTCTTTCTTGTTGTTTCTTCCTCCATCACAATTCCTGCTCCTCAAGGTCTTCTAAGGCGGTGGCTTTCATCCTGTATCTCACAAATCCCCTGTGAATTTGAGCCACACTTGGGGAAAGAATAGCTTAGGGCAATGTTAAATCTTTGACTTATTCAACGAATTATGGTAAACAAGCCAGAGATTTTGCAAATGTGCCGAGCAAAACCTTAAATGGCAAAACCATCTAATTTTTTTTTAACCACTAGATGTCAATAGGGGATTAAATAATGTGGGAATTACAAAATAGATTTTTCCTTTGGGTATCTTAAGAGCAAACATGTTCAGAAATAATAATGTTAATGTTTTCATTGCAGGGATATATTTCAGTGACGTTCACAGTTTTTGTACCATTGAGGATACAGCATCTCTCTGCAATAATTAATATTACTTGTCTTTTTCAGACTTCTGCATGAATTTGCGGGGGGGAAACATTTCTAAAGCTGTTTTGAATCGTTCTTGAACTGTGCGCTGTCTTAAAAAAACTTTTGATACCACAATGTTCCAAAAAGCAGGGCTAGTCCTTTTCATGTTATTCTATTTGTGCTCTGTTGGAATATTAAAAAAAATGAGCCAGATAACATTGATAGCTCACAGCTGCTCAACTCATTTAGTTAGAACCCAGTTGACTCCATAGTTTACCAAGGACTTGGATGTCATAAAAGAGATTGAGATGACTCAAGCATCAGAGGCAGAAAACTGAACCTGCCTGGACATGTCAGAAAGCCAACTTACTGGCTTCTGAGGTGACAGGAGTGCAAAGAAGAAGACAGTCTATCTATCATGTTTACTTCAGCAAGATTCTATCACGCAGACCTTTCTCACTGGTAAAATGCCTTTGGCTTCTAAATATGATTCACCAAAAGATCAAAAATCAAATCCCATAGAGACACTTTCACATATTTGTTTGTAACATCATATAGCTTTGTTCTGATGGGTGCAGAGTTTAATCAGAAAATGTCAGATCATCTCAGTGGTTTTATCTATTTATATCACTTTGGCATAGCTGTTTGAAGAAGATTGTTGGATTATCTGGCATTCCGAAGGTTATCTCAGGAAGTTGTTTCTTTGTCCATAAGTGAAACTTATTGGGATAATGGTCAAATGAATATCAACTTGCAAGTATAATTTTAAAGAGATAATTATTTGCTTCCTGATTTTTTAAATTAATTGTTCTTGGAGAATTTGGCTAATTTTAGATTATTATCTAACTTTCCCTCTCTGGAAAGGGGATAATGACAAAATAATTTTCAAATGGAATGATGAGAAACTATTTCAAAACATCAGATTCTATAACTTTAAAAAGAATTCTCATTACAGTGTAAGGTGTTTTATGTTTAATATTCAGCTTTTTTTAATCTCTGCCCTCTAGAGACACAGAATTGTGCTCTTCGTTGCAGTGATATGTGTCTGTGGTTTTATCTAATTAACTTATGATCTCTGTAGCAAGCATCATCGTTGCTTAATTCAGTTTAATAAATCTGCATCTAGACTGTATTGCTCTGCCTCATCCTAAGTAAAAATGCACTTAAGAGATATTCTTACTAGCTTGGAATTTATGGCACCTTGGATCTAAAGTGCTCCTAAGCTTTTACTACCTAATACATTTTAGTAACATCCAAACTAGGATGTTCCATAACAGGTCTCTATAAATGTAGTTCTTTCCTATTGTGCTGGTTCATCTGAATTTTTGCAGAAAAGTTATGTAAGGATGCTTTTATATTGTCTGGGCATTTTTATATGAAAGGCTCACAAAAACTTAGTTGGGAAAATTATCATTTTTTTAAAATTCTCAAGGGTCAACTAAAAATAGAATAAACAGGATAGAATATACATTTGGATTTATATTCAATGTGGCAACTTCAAAAAGGCCTCTTTATGAGCAAATAAAATCAGTTTCTCTCCAAATTTAACTCTTTTCCAAAGCTTTTGTTTATTTTCTTCTTGCATTCAAACAGAAAGATTTATGTGAATGCAAAAAATAAAGTCAACTCTGCTTTGGTTCCAAGCTTAAATATTGTTGGAATCTGCTCTTTTAAAAGACAGTGCTGCTACTTTTGAGACAGATATTATTTCTTTGTTCAACCCAAATTTGCATTTTTAGAGATTAATCCAAGAGATGCTAAAGGGGATATGGCTCTAAATAATGATTTTCTTTACTTCATCAATTTTTATATGCAGGAATGAAATATAGACTGTTTTGAAAAATAAGTTAAGAAGTGTTCAGTATAAGTTATACAACATGGAAAGGGATAAATAAGGATAAACAAGAATACATTTCCCAATAAACATTTTTATTTGGATTAAAAATAAATGAATTCTCTTTAACTACTGTGATCATTTGTTCTGGAGATAACCTTTGTTAATGGGCCATTAAGGCCTGGGCCAATCTATTCTACCTAACAAAGACCTATCTCCTTCAGACAGAGCCATTTAATTGCCCTTCATTGCACCACCCACCAAGTTTCAAGCAAATGTAGCACACAGACAACCTACAAAGCTAGCTATGACCTCTGACAGCAACCAATCAGGATACCATTCCTGTGCCCCAGGAAATTCAAAGGCCAGAGAGGACATAAAACTCAGGGACTCTCAGCAACTCCCCCCTTTTTCTTTGCCGAAGACCTCCAAGACATGTGATTAATAAACCTTCTTTCCAAGCATCTTCCATGATTCTAGTGTCTTTTCCCCACTTGGAACTGAACCTAGATGGACATTTCTTCCAACAATTGATCATAATTCTGAAGGAGTTTGTGGAATGTTATCTTATATGAGTGTCATAAGACATGTTTCCTATGTATATCTTCTATCAATGCTATATATCTTGCTGACCACAGCAAATAAATTTAATTTGAGTGGTGTCTTTACAGAACATATATGACATTCTGTTTCCAGGGGGGGAAAAACCCCTTTATTCAACTTATTCATAGTGGCACCAGATCCTGGTACTATCTTTCAGGAGTGATTCAACACAGAAAGCTACCAGATAAAATGTTTTGTTGACTGGTTTCGACACTTTTTGCTGCTATTTGGCCATGCCTTTCCAGTAAATGAGCTTAACATCTGACTAGAGGGTAAAATTCCATGGTTGCACCATAGAACTTTTCACTCCACACGTGCTGCAATTGACATGAAATTATGTTGAATCAATGAGTATATGAGGACAAATAAATGGTTCTAAAGAAGGAGACCTCATTGCAATTTAGAGTACTCTCTGCATTTGTCCTGACTCACTAAACTGTTGGCATGAAAGCAGTATTCCTTCATCAGTGTTCATATGATTTCACTGCAGAACCTCTCATTGGGTTCAGACTTCAGCATCCAAGATATGCTAATAAGGCATATTTTAAGAGAGTAAACTTGCATCACTGTCAAGAGGGAAGGCAAAATCTGAATACATTTTAGCTTTCAGATACAAGGACTGCATATGCATGGAAATTATGCATACAAGTGTGATACTGTTCCCAACCAAAAGTCTGAAGAAACTCTTGTTTCTTTCTAAGTAATATTCCTCTGTTTTGCAATTTCCACATAAGTAGTCTTTTAAAAGAAGCTGAAATCAAGCTGAAATTTAAAAATTGATTATGATTGTTCAGTATTTGCTGATCATTATTATTTCCAATTACATTTTCATTTTCTTGGTTTTTTTCTAATACAAAATGTTTGGAATCGTGATGGATTCTGTATTGCTGCACCTTCATTTCATCTCACCAATACATATATATTTGTGTGTTTGCAAAGCCAGCAGTACCCAAAGATTAAAAGTTAAGGTTTATACCAGACTTTGCTTACGGTGAAGTTTTTTTTCTCCAAGTAGATAAATTTTCACAATGAAATGTCTATCATTGCACCCTGAAGCACTCATATATAATAAATTAAAAAAAAAATCTTAGTGGCTTGATTCTGCTGATAAAATAATGCCATCTTGTATGTTGTTTTTATGGCATTTTTTCAGCATTAAACAAAACATGAGAAGGTGGAAGGTTAGAATGCTCAATTGTGTCATTGCAGATTGGAGTCAGTAAATCCTTTTTGTTTTTAATATTATAAATCAAGTTGCTTAAATCTTTCACTATGTGTGGTAATATTATCCAGAATGCAGGCCTTTGATTTGAAGTAAAACAGATCCCAGACTGGCAGCTAAATCTTTCACTTTGCCTAATAAGCTAGTCATGTAGTGGAATGAAGACTTCTGCCTTTGCCTACTTGGGGATTCTTGGTGGCTTCTCCCAGAATTCTCTACAATAACCATGTTAGTTGGGAATTTAGTCTAGATGGGATTGTGATTGGATGCTTCTGTATTGTAATATTTAATCCTTCTAAGCCTAATCATTCTGTAGCTGAAGTAGTATCCACATACATGCACCCACAAGATTAGAGAAACTGATTTTCAGAAGTAATCCCCATACTTAGCCAAAATCACTAAAGAAAAACAAAGCAATCAACAATCCTGAGAATCAGGTTTTCCAAAAATAATGCAGGGAGAACCAAGGAGTAATTAAATCAGACAAATCGTACCTTATTTAGCAGATAAACTAAATTTGATATTTGCTAGCACTGTTTATTAAAATAGTTCCTTAGTATAATAAGTGAATCTAGCATATATGTGACAGACAATAATCTCAGAAACTATGATGGATTTTGAAGATCTTGAAGAAGCTACTAAATTTCATAAGGAAATGCAATGTTTCTGAACGTGTTCCTTGTGAGATCTTCCACTGGGCAAATAGTTTGTCAGTATTTTGGAAAATAGTATAAAAATTTGCTCAGAAGTATGAAATGATGTAAAAACTACTTTTTAAGTATACATACAAGTTGAAAAATCTTTCTAATGAAACAGAACTGATATCTTCTCTTATCCATGTGAATTGGCAATAGAAATAGATTTTGAGGAGATAATTCATGATTTTGCAACAAAAGAAATTTTGTTGAAATAAATTTTGAAATAAATTAGCTTGTTTATAAAATGTTTATAGTAAACAATTATATTATGGATTTATGTATAAAATGTATGTGATATTATTAATAATAAAAAATAATATAAAGCAAAACATCAACAAGATAATCTCCATGATTCATAGCAGGGGTGGGAATGATGGCCCCTTTATGACTTCTGCACTTGAGCTCCAACCAGCATGACGGGCTCAGTAATTTTAGGAGTTGAAGATCACAAGTCATAAAGGGGTCATCATTCTCACCTCTGATCCATAGGCTTTATACAACTCTCCCTTGGGGTGGATGTTATGTTAAAAATGTTATGTGTTGTATATAGTGTATATAGTTGTCAGTTGAAGTTCTCATTCTGGTCCTCTGTTGGAGCAGGAAAATAGTCTCTCCTGATAGGTTGTTTGGCTGATCAGTTCCCTATAAAAGGAGCTGTGTCAGCCAAGGAGTCCCGTTGCTTCACAGGCAGTATTGAATAAAGAGCTGTTAGAAATCACTCTGGCCTCACCTCCATTCTTTGCCCAAAACTTAATACTGGCAACGAGGGTGGGATTGAATAGAAACTGAGGCTACAAAGAGCTGATCACTGCAAGTTGATTTACTCAGAGCTGAATTACTGGAGTTGATCAACAGTTGCTGCCACTTCACAGATGCCTCAACCCAGATTGGCTGGGGGCTCACACTAGTCTCTTGGCCGCATTACTGCCAAATTTTTTGTTCCAAACAACCCAGCCTCTGTGACATGGGGCTCCTACCTTGCTTGTTTTGACTGCTTCCTTGAAGCAAATGACTCTGCTGAGATCACTGACAACAGGAAGAGGCCACTTTTTCTAAACTTCTGCTGCCCAGAGATCTTTGAGACTGCCAGAGCTCTCCTTGCTCTACTGGCCTTTCAGTCTGCAGTGTGGGACATGCTGCAGAGCAAGCTATGGACTCACTATGCCCTCAAATCTTCAGGAATCGCATGTAGGCATGCCTTCCATCATCGGAATCAGGCTGGGGGTGAATCCATCAACAAATACATTGCCGCCCTTCGAAAGGCAGCCTTGTATTGTGAGTTCAGGGACTTAGATGATGCTCTCTTGGAAGAGTTGTCTGTGGTCTGAGGGACATCAAGCAACAGTGGTGTCTCCTTGCAAAAACAGATCTTACCCTGCAGATGGCATTTGATGAGGCACAAGCAGCCGAGATGTCCAATCAGTCAACAGCTCAGATACAAAAATCAAACAGCCCACCAACATCGCGGAAACCAGTCATGGTACATCATAAAGGTGCCAACCATGGTAAATCAGCAGAAGAAGATGATGACATCTATCACCTTAATTCCTCCAAGGGGATGAATGTGGCCACAGAAAACAGACAACCAGCATGTGTTGGTTGTAGTGGCAATCACCTGCAAAAGGCATGTAAGTTTAAGAATGCCATCTGCCAAAGATGTGAAAAGAAAGAACATTCGGCCAGGGTCTGTCACACAAACCAACTGACAGCTACCAGTGTGAGCCCAGAAACTTGTCCCAAAAGAATGCAGAAAAGACAAGAGAGTCATGGAGAGGACTGCTTCACCATCTCCAGAGGCACCTGCAAGGCAGAAGCAGTCATTGATCAAGCCAGCCTCTCATCTTGCAAAAAGGTCCATGTCACTATCCTGATTGAGGGGTCCCCTTGCCGCATGGAGATGGACATGGGGTCTTCAATGACCATTGTCTCTTGGAGTACACTAAAGAGATTGGCACCCAATATCTCAAAAAGACAATTGGACTTCCATATTTCTAGTATTGCTTATTAGTAACCTATGACTATCACTAACTGTTGTATCTTATGATTCTTGATGAATGTATTTTATTTTTTCTTTATTTACACTGAGAGCATATACACCAAAAACAAATTCCTTGTGTGTCCATTCACATTTGGCCAATAAAGAATTCTATTATTTATTCAACATCTCCGAGATTACCAGTGGAACAGCATTCCTATCATCAGAACTGTCACCTTTAGAGTATCTTTCAAGGATTTCTCGGGCCCACTTTGACTGCTTGTAGTAGATGGCTCCCTACCGAATCTCCTAGGACTGGACTGATACTCCTCCCTGGGTCTGGGAATCACTGGCATCAACTCTATCAGTGACTCTGATATCAAAGCCTTAATCTCTAATTTTGCAGATGTCTTTGATGGAAACCTGGGCAGGTATACACAGCGCACCCATCTCATTCAACCTTGACCCCCCATGTCTGAATGAAGTCATGAAGAGTACCATTCGCCTTGCACTCAAAGGTTGATGAGCAACTCGACAAGCTCATCAGCCAAGGAATCCTGGAACCTGTCAACCACGCAAAATGGGAAACACCAATTGTGACCCCTGTGAAGCTGGACAGTTCTGTCCACATCTGTGAGACTATGGCAAAATACATACCTGATGCCCATGGTCCAACATCTGCTGCACTCTCTGGGTGAGGGTATGGACTTTGCTAAACTGAACCTTGCCCAAGCCTATCAACAGCTACCAGTTGACGATGCCACAGCTGAGGATCAGATGATTGTAACACATCGAGGAGCTTTTAGATGTTGCCAGCTGCAGTTTGGAGTGAGCGTGGCATTGGGACTTTTCCAGAGCCTGATGGAGCATCTCCTGCAAAGCATCCCAGGTGTCGTCCCCTATTCTGATGATGTCTTAGTGTCAGTGGCCAACAACATCGAACTCCTCCATCGTTTGCGAGCAGTACTCACCCCTTTCCAGGAAGTTGACTTCAAAGTTAAAAAATAAAAGTGCAAGATCACTGCTCCACAGGTAGAGTTCCTTTACCTTATCAATGCCTCTGGGTTACACCCTACACAGGCAAAGGTCGAAACCATCCAGGAAGCTCCCACACCCAAGAACAAGACCAAACTCCAGGTGTTCTTGGGACTCCTAAATTTTTAGTCTCTTCTTGCCACACAATCTTCCATAGTTGAGCCTCTCCATCGCTTGCTCAACAAGAAGATGTCTTGGTCCTGGGGCCAAAAAGAAGCTGCTGCCTTCACTGCTGTCAAGAAACTACTATCTTTAAACAGCGTCCTGGTGCAATACAATGAGAATCTTCCCTTGGTTCTCACCTGCGACACCTCTATATTCGGCATTAGTACCATTTTAAGCCACCGATTCCCGAATGGAAGAGAGGCCTTGTTTTCTTCTCATGAACAAAACTACAGCCAGTTGGATAAGGAAGGTTTGGCTGCGGTTGCAGGAGACAAATGCAAATCCATGAATACCTCTATGGCAAACCATTTGATCTTGTGACTGATCACAAACTGCTACTGGGCCTGCTTGCTGGGGACTGCCAAACACCACAAGTTTTGTCCCCTCACATGATGCGCTGGACTGTGTTCTAGCTGCATATAGCTGCCGCCTCCTGCATTGGCCGACACTTAGCCACGCTGATGCCCTCAGCCAATGCCCTCTCCCGACTGTTGTAGAGAGCTGTTGAAATCACTCTGGCCTCACCTCCATTCTTTGCCCAAAACTTAACAAAAAAGTAAATAAGGAAAGGAAGTATTTTGAGGATGAGTTAGAGAAGGCATAGTATGAGTTGCTATACATAGCAATTTTAGACATTATTTCAGAATTTTTGTGTGTATATGTGTGTAGTGAATGCAACTGTGTGAGGACCCATATTGTGGAAGGAAAACAATTTGCCACCAGAAAAAAAGAAAGATGGAAAATGCACCTCCCATCTCAAGAGAGAGGATTATTCCCCTGCCTCAATTACATAGAGAGAGAAAGAGGCACAAGCATTTCAACTTTAGTTTCTCTAGAAAGCAAACCACATTTGATATTTAGAAGTTTTGGAATTCTTTCACAATGGCTCCTTAGCTTTTCTATAATAAAATTACTTCACAGAAATTCTTAAATTTTTGCATGCTTATTAATTAGTTCCGTCAACTTTGCTGGCAGAAGTAAGATGGATGAAATTTGGTCAGAGAAAGGGTTAAATTAAATGCTAATGGATGGAGCAAAGCAAACTTCCAGAAAAGCAAATTTTGTGGAGCTAATCAACCTACTAGATGTTTTCCTCTCAGATATTTGTTGTTTATCTTTTACAGGGAAGCAGACAGTCTCCATTTTGCTTTTGTATGGAGCATTTTTTTTCATTTGTTTGTTTCGCTCCTCCAAGTCTGGCTGGAAGCCAGGTAAGAGCAATGCTTCAGCCAAAAGCAACAAATCTTGAGCTAGCATTGGTGAAATTAATTGAAGCATTGATTTATGTTTTGTTTTAGTTTATGGAATGAGACTTTAACTGAGGTTCTGATTTGTTTGCCTAGATAAGATCCCAGAAGCAACAGACCAAGATCAACCCCTTCAGAGAGGAGTTATTCATTCCTTCTTCCTTTTCTTCTCAATTTTCTTCTAGACTTTTGCATAATATAAATATTAAGATACTTAATGAGTCAAAATACTTGGAAAGAAATTTAGTCCTTTAGTTTACACTTTCTGATTAGGTTAGTCAGACTACAGAAAGAAGTTATTTATTTCTTCCTAGAAAAATCAGTAGCAGAGAATATTTTCTGGATTAAAATGATTAGTAAGCAACATACTTAGTAAGTTTTCCTGGAATCTATAGAAATGATAAGTAAGGTTGTAGCACGATGTCTAGGAAACTCCTTTGTAAGAAATATGGATATCTAAGTCATCACATTCATAATGTCTTCCTTCTTGACTCATGAGACGGGATGGCAATATATAGTAAGTGCATTTGTTTCTTCTTGCAAAATTATACTTGACCTAAAGGTGCTTGGATCATAAGAAGACATGGCTAGCTGATTGGATCCTAAGCAGGAGGACTCTACCCTGCACTATTGTATTCCAGCCCTAAAGATCCTCTGTTTTTGTCAGAATTCCTAGGTGTTGCAGGAATAGCCCAAACCTGTTTGCAATTTAACAGTCCAAAACCCATCATAGAGAAAAGAGTCCAATCTATTGGGTAGAGTTAATCACTATCACTGTGTAAAGAAGTAGTCGCTTTCCCAACTGTCTTCAGTGACTCACTATCCTTGTCAAGGTAGATCAGAGTCCAGGTTTGTTTTGAAACCCTGATTCTCAACCTCTTGCATACATCAAGCATGTTACCGTAAGGAAATTTTATACATTTTAAATATTTAAATAAATAAAAATTCTTTGGCTGGGCAGAAAACTCAGTTGAAGAGTTGCATTAAAATGTTTTTTTTACAATTCTCTAAGGAAAGAAATCTGGTTGATCACTATTAAAGCCAGCCAAGCCATTGTCTTGGTTGGCACTAATTTAGATTTAGTGACCTCTGTTATGATTGTAATGAAAAAAACAACAACTTCGCGACCAATTCTTGTGAAGGTTGTAAAACAAAGGAAAGCTAAAGAAAGATTATAAGGATAGTCACAGTTTCATTTAGTGATTGCTTCATGTAACAAGCAAATTTGCTATCCCATTAGTGGTTGCTAAACAATTATCTATGTAACCAGAATGATTATGCATATCAGCACATCAGAAAATTTTACTCCAAACTTGTTCTGGTAATTTTGTATATGCAAGGCATGTTTAATGGAAAAATAAGTACCAAGAACTTACCACCAGTAAGACTGGCCACAAATCAATCACCAAACTGTTGGAAGTGCATGCAAGAATGAGGTACATATTATAACATGTGGTAGGGCTGCAAGAAGGCCCAAGAGTATTGGCGAAAGATTTGGACATGGGTAGAAGAGATGCTGAAACTTAAATTGGACTATTAACTGGAATTTTTCCTATTGGAAATTACTACAAAGAAATGCAAGAAAGAAGAATTATATCTAGCAATACATGTTATCACAGCGGTAAGAATGTCATTTGCCCAAAAATGGAAGGAAAAAGATGTCCCTAGGGAAGAAGAAGTGATAAATAAAATTTTGATATGCGCAGAAATGGACAGATTGATGCTAGAGTTGAAAAACAAGGAGGAAACAGAGTATTACATAATCTGGAACAAATTTTATTATTGGTGGGAACAGAGAGGGAAGTCTTAGAAGGGAAAAGAGAAACCAAATTGTAAGGATATCTGGAAATATGAATGAAATAATTTTGAAGATTGAAAATATTGTAAATAGATCTTCCGGTGCCATCGTCGGCTTCGATGTCGCTTCCTGTGAAGCATCTGCACCATTCCTCTGTAAACCGCTAATAAACAGCGTAAATCAGCTGTTTTTAGCGGTGAGTTTCCAGGCTTCGGGTGAAGAAGCCTGGCAGAGACCCATGTCCAAGGTAGAACCTCTGGGACCCCTGGGCTTTTTTTCCAGGGGTCGAAAAGAGAGTGCCCCCCAGGACATGGATTACTTGGGAGGAAGGAGTGCGTCTGCCTCGGCAGGCTTAGAAACCACGACCACCCCTGTTACCATCTGATTGATAAGTGTATGCAGAAGCAGGCAGACCGGACAGGAGAATGAATAACAGCAAGTATTAGAATCAGAGGTGGTATTCAGCCAGTTCTGACAGGTTCTGGAGGACCGGTAGCGGAAATTTTGAGTAGTTCAGAGAACCAGTAAATACCACTTCTGATTGGTCCTGAGCCATACCACGCCCACCAAGCCACTCCCACAGAACCGGTAGTAAAAAAATTTGAATACCACCACTGATTAGAATATATCTTCAATTTCTTTTTACAAGATTTTTTTCACAATTTTCTACATCTAACTGGCTTCAAATAAGGGCAGCAAGATGGCGATATCCAACTCAGGAAAGCGAAAGTGATTGAAGACTGTGTATTATAATGTGGATTGCAGTCTGCTTGCCGTGGCTGAAGTTCGGAATGGTTTAGACATTTTCCTTTTCCTTTTTCTTTTCCTCTTTTGCCCTCTATTGGATTCTACTGGACTCTACAAGTTTCAAATATATTAAAATCAGTTTTTAAGTGCCCTTTCTCCTCTTTTACTTTTCGGACTGATTCAGAGTTGCTTTTTTTTTTCTCCTTTCTTTTTTCAAAATGGCTCTTAAAGTGCCAGGATCTCCTGGCAGGAAAGGTGCTGAGAGTTTTTCTGTAATCTCAAAACTTGCTGCACAGGCAAGGACTGACATACAAAGTGAATTACAATCCTTACCTAATTTATTGGGGACATTTCAAGATGTGACAAAAAAGAAATGCAAGAAATGAATGAATTCTTTCAAAAGAAATGTATGAATATTAGGCAAGATGTATCAGAAATTACAAAGGAAATGATTGAACACTTATACCGACTCGAAGATAGAATTGATGATTTATATCAAAGTCATAAAATCTTGGAGGAGAAGGTGGTCCAACTTCAAGAGAATACAGATTCTGATATGGTATCAAGCCAATACAAACTGATGGAATTTGCTGTTAGATTTAGAAGCTTGCCAGAAGATCCTAAGGAGAACTTGCCAGAGGTGTTTGCAGAATCTCTGTCACAATTTACTGGTCATGACAAGAGTGATCTTTTATGGCAAATGGATCGTATTTACAGAGTTAACTCATGGTTTGCCAAACAAAAGAAACTGCCAAGAGATGTGGTTGTTTACTTTGTCACAAGAAGATTAAGAAATGACATACTGCAAGCTTCTTTTCAACAGAAATTTAGAATTATGGGATATGACATAATAGTTCTCAAGGAGTTACCACCACGGATGATAAAAGCAAGAAAGGATTATGGATTTTTAACAGATGTTTTAAAGGCAAGACAGATACAATACAGATGGGCTGTGCCAGCCGGAATCTTGGTGAATTTTGAAGGAATCAGACATTGCCTTAATACAGTTGTAAAAGCAGAAGATTTTTATACTAATGTCTTGAAAGCGGGTTCTTTACTACCAGGAGTAAAGGAAAAAAAGTTGAATATTAAAAGAGGATCCGGTGTAGTTTCATCTCAGCAAGAGGATGACATGACTTTGATGCCAGATCAGAGAATGTTATTGGAGAAGCAAGCAACAATGAAAAACCAGACCCTAAATGGACCAAACACCAACCAGAAATATGCACAACGGAAGGAGGCAGATCTTAATCAGAGTCCAATGCTGTTGGCATGTTCAAAAGAAGAGTAGAAGTAGCTGTTATAACCACAAATATGATTAATTGGAGTAGCAAGTGGTGTTGGAGGACTCTTTTCAAATTTTAAGAAGTTATTAAGATATTTTGACTAGATATTGATATGGATTGTTTTAGATATTTACTTGATAATTTAAATATTGAAAGTGGACTGGTGGTAATTAAATAAGTTAAGAAAAATGGGTATCAATATTTACAGTTTCAAGATAAATGGAGAAAGGGTTAAAAATAGTTATTATGAATGGGAAAGGGGAGGAA
The DNA here is from genome assembly GCA_025802295.1 of Psammodynastes pulverulentus. Taxonomy (NCBI): domain Eukaryota; kingdom Metazoa; phylum Chordata; class Lepidosauria; order Squamata; family Psammodynastidae; genus Psammodynastes; species Psammodynastes pulverulentus. The sequence goes on from JAOYMU010000077.1 coordinate 64,169,792, forward strand.
GTATACTTAAAGGGTTTATATTGTTTTGGTCCAGCTGGATTTGATCTAGGTTTAATTAATGTTGATTTGTTGATATATAATAATAACTTGAATGGGGGGCTTCCGGTGGCAACGCTGTCCTTCGCTGATGCTCCTTTTGAAGTGTCCGTTTCGCTTCTCCGTTTGCCGCGAAGGAACAGCTGTCCCAAGCGGCACCGAATGCAGGATTTGGGAAAAGAAGCCTGCCTGACTGCTGGAGTCGGGGTAGAGTTCTCTGGGAACTCCTGGGAGCTTGCCCAGGGGTTTGGAAGAGGGGTCCCCCTATGATCCGACATCTCCGGAGAAGGAAATGTGTCTGCTCTGCAGACCAAGAAGACACGCACATCCCTGCTGCTGAATGATTAACGCGAGGTAACTGAAGCAGGAAGACCAGCCAGGAGACTTACTTTTAAAAGAATTGAAACTATGTACCTTCATTTCCTTTAAAGAGATCTTTTTTTCTTCTATTTCCCTATATTTTTTCTTTTTAAAATATTTTTAATCCGGAAAAATGGCGCTGACTGCTTAATAACGGAAGTGGAGAGAGGAAGTGAAAGTGGTTTGGCTATTTTGTTTATTTGAGACTGTTGGTTTTTCAAAGAGGAATTGCCTTAAAACTTTTTTAAACTTTTTTTTTCTTTTTGCCTTTTGATTTTGAGTTCTTGAACCCTCTCTTTTGGATAATTTGATTGTAACTACAAGCAGTTCCCTTTTCTCTTTTTTTGGGAGGGGGGGATTGACTCACTGGAATAGTTCCATTTGTTCTCCTTTTGAAAAGGAAAAATGGCTTACAAATATCTAAAATCTCCCTGTTTGGGGAAGGGTGTGACTGCCCCTGCCAAATTGGATATACAAAGTGACTTAAAATCTATACCTGATTTGATTTTGGAATTTCAAGACCAGACGAAGAAAGAAATGCAAGAAATGAAAGATTTTTTTCAAAAGAAATATTCAGACTTAAATCAAAGGGTTATAGAAGCTATGGAACTTTTGGTTGAGCGTGTTAAGGAAATAGATACTAATTATGAGAACTTATATCAAAGTCATAAAATTCTGGAAGGGAAAGTGGCTCAGCTCCAAGAGGAAACATTATCTGATGGGTTGCTTGCTCAATATAAAGCGACGGAATTTGCTGTAAGAGTTAGAGGCCTGCCAGAAAATTCTAAAGAAAATCTGAGAGAATTGTTTGCAGAATTTTTGCACAACTTATCGGTTATGACAAGAAGGAGCTGTTATGGCAAATGGATTGTGTTTATAGAGCTAATTCGTGGTTTGCCAAACAGAGAAATCTGTCAAGAGATGTGGTTGTGTATTTTGTTTCAAGAAAATTAAGGAATGATATTCTGCAGGCCTCCTTTAATCAGAAACTCAAATTATCAAGAAATGATATAATAATTTTTAAAGAGTTACCAATGCAGATTATAAGAATAAGAAAAGATTACAAATTCCTGACAGAGGTGTTAAGATCAAGACAGATATGTTACAGATGGAATGTGCCTGTTGGAATTTCGGTGGACTTTGAAAATAAGAGTCATTGCCTTAACACAATTGCCCAAGCAGAGGAGTTTTATACCAGTATACTTAAATGTGGATTATTACCATCAAGATCAAAGGAAAAGGAGTTGGAGAATATAAATGGAACTTCGAAAGTATCATCTAAGCAAGAAGATATCATCCTGGAGATGGACTTAGGAAATGCTTCGGCTGAGCAGGAGTCAAAGAAAAAGTCAAAGAGAAATAAAAAGAGACTTTAAACTAATTAGAAGATTGGGACTTTATAAATTCTTATAGTGATGGCATATGATTAATGTGAAATAATTGTGACTTTTGCTGGTTTATAGTTTTGCTGATGTTAAAATTTCTGGGAGAGATAATTCTTACAAAATAACTTTAATTCACCTCTCTGAAAGATTAGAAGAGTTTTTTTTAAAGAGATTTTAAAGGACTGTCTTGTAGTTAAATAATTTTTATTTTACTATTAAATGAGAAAGGTTTACTTGATAGTTGAGAGGATGTATATTTTGAATCTTTTTTCCTCTTTTCCATTTCTATTATTTTTTAGTTATAGTTAACCGGACTTAATTTGGATTTTTTTTACTTTCTTTTACTTTTTCTCCTTTAATGTTTAAGATATTTAAAGAATAGGAAATAAAAGGATGGATAGAAATGTTGAGATTTACTAGTAGTGAATTAAGTTAGAATTAAATGTCACTAGTTTAGAATTGAAGAGATTTTTGTTTGTATGGTTTTTTTTTGTTTTTTTCTCTTCTTTTTTCTTTACGCTAATTTTGAGTTAAAGGATTTATTATTAAATAATTAGATAAAATGTTTAATTACTTTTATAGGTTGTAAGTATAGGTATATATTATTAAGTTAGAATGGAACTGAAGAGATAATTTTAGATAATATAAATGTATAAAGTAAGCTAAACTGGAGATAAATATGTTAACTACCCTGTGCTGGTTCTGGGAAGTGGGAGGGGGAGGGATGGAGGGGTTGGGGTGAAAATTTGTTGGAAAATACTTGTAAAACTGTTTTAATTTAAAAAAAAAAAGAAAATCATACACATTTTCTTCTTGCATATTCCTTCATTAGTGTAATTTTTTCCCCTTTATTCTGTCTTTTCCATTGAAATAAGTGACCCAATCACTAGGAGCATGTGTGAAATACTATAATCATGCTTGCATTATATTTTAATGGATTACTTTGTTGCCTTGCATGAAAAATAAATGGATTTATTGATTCATTTCAGAAGCTGGTTTATTGGGATCACATTCTTCTTTGAGGCCTGAGGGCCCCTTTGCCTACAAATTCAATGGAGTGTTAAACACGTACATGTTTTGCAAAAAGCAGAGAGTAATAGGAGAATAAATCCTAACCTCCCTTCCTGTTACAATTTTGCAATAAACTCCTTTCTTTAAGAGAGTAAGAAAGTCTATTTCTCTAATATCAAATAGCACAACAACATTTCTTCATTCCAGAAAGCGAACAGAGCTTTGGGAAGGATGAAATATGAGTTCTGTATATTTCCTACTGCAGAGCTCCAAGTACACAAAGCTGGAGGATCAGGGCTCAGATTCAGTCTAAGGACACTGTCCACATCTTCTCTGTTACCATAAAGGATATAAATTTGTTCTTTAAATGTGTACACTGAGGGACTTTGTTAAAAAATAAATAAAAGTACCTGTAAGAATGTAGAACTATATCTCACGTGTGCCTTTACAGAGGTAAAAATGGCTCTTTTGCAACAAGTGATTTTTTTTTTTATCAAAAGGAAAAAATATCAGGTAACTCTGCAAAACAGAATCCCTGAAGAGACAAACAGTTTGATGAAGTTAGTGTTGATTGTACTCACAAATTCATCTTAAATTTCTTTTTTTTCCTATTAGCCACACAGGTGAAAAACATGCCTGTTGAATACATCAGTGCTTTCCTTTGAATGACTGAGGACATTTGCATTACTCTCATCTCATTAAGATATTTATGGCAACGTAGGATCTGTACTTGACTCTTACCTTGAGAGGGTAATTGTGTGTTGCTAATGTAATGGCTGGAGGTGGTGATCCAAATGGAGGTATAGGAAAGGACATTGTATGTAACACAAGGACAACTTGAACAAGTGGAAGAGAAGCAGTTCCTGTTTCATTCATGGACAATTCTAGAAAAACTTCTGGAATTATAAAAATTGCTTGAATTCCTAAGGACATAAAGAAAATACTTTTTCTGAAAGAACAAAAGACTGTATCAGTTGAAAGTGATATTAGATGTCATCTAGTCCGTTGTTTTGTTCAGTTCAAGAATCCACTAATCCATTCTCCAAAAGTGGCCATCAAGCCTGTCTTTAAAAATCTCCATGGAGATTCTAGGAGATTTGGTAGCTCCTAGAATCAAGATATTCATTCTATTATTCAATGTGTGTGTGTATGTGTGAGAAAGAGAGAGAGAGAGAGAGAGAGAGAGAGAGAGAGAGAGAGAGAGAGAGAGAGAG
>JAOYMU010000077.1:64212013-64223555 GCA_025802295.1 Psammodynastes pulverulentus
TGATGCCAATTACAGGCCTCTCTCATCTTTTTAAGTGGGAGAACTTGCACAATTGGTGGCTGACTAAATCCTTTTTTTCCCCACTGTAAGTTAAGATATAATTTAGAAATAGATAGAAATAAGAATGGCTAAGGAAGTAATTAGAAGTAATGAGAATGATAAGAAATATGGTGTTACAATAATTGTATTCGCAAAATTGAGATGCCGGCACTGCCAAAGAAGATTATGAACTGTATATAGTATTTATTATTGTTATTGATATTTTTGGTTTGTTTTTAAAAATTGTGTTTTAATATGTTATTTCTAATAAAGACTTTAATTAAAAAAAGAAAAAGATATTAAATTATATGGTTTTTATAAAGAACTAGCAGAATTAGATATTAACAGGGACAGAAGAAAGATTGATAAAGAAATTTTCTTCTGTCCCTGTTAATATCTTATCTAATTCTGAATACCATTCAGTTTCTCATGGTAGATAATCTGAGATTCAGTCTGGCAGCAGCTATGTATATCATATAGCTTAATATCCTAAATCAGAAAAGGGCCTTGACCTTAGCCCAATATAATGCTTTCCTTTCAGCACTTTTGACCAGAAGATTTAAAAAGATATTGTATGTATTACAAATATGTCCTTATGACCCAGGACAGGTTGAAACTATATTCGCCTATATTGTCAGCTTTATAGAGAATCTCAAAATGCTCTAATTACTTCATCCCTCACCAGCAGAACAGGATTCATCACCATTTCTCCATTTTGACATCAATCGTGAAACACATGAGGTTATCAGGATTTGCATGGCAGTATGCAAAATTAAAGATAAAAGGAAGCCTTGCAGATTTTACTTTGCTAATTGTTGCCAACTATAGTGGACAGTGTTCATCTCCATTTCAAGATTCATTGAGCCAATGCTGTCTGAAGAAGTTTCTACGGTCATGTGGCCAGAATAACATCATGAAGCATTGTTACCTTCCCATTGAAATTCATTTGGGGCAGCGTGATGGCTCAGCTGTTTTGAGCCCTGAGTGTCACATGGTAAGGTAAGCTTGCATCCTCACCCTAGCTCTTGCTAACCTACCAGTTTGAAAGCATGCAAATATGAGTAGATAAGTAGGAATGAAAAATTAGACTGAGAATAATTAAGACAATTGAACCTGCCTAAGTATAGATAGCCATAAATGGCCCAGGTTTAGCATTAAGCATGGATTACATTTTAACTTATTTTTCTATGCTTTAGTGAGTACAGCACATGTTATGTCAGCTATTGTACCACTATGTATTCCCCTCAGGTTTGGAGGGGTCTGAAAGAAAACTTTGTCTTTTAGATAATTTATTGTTTTATCTACTAATATTCATTTTTAGATTTATATTACTATATCAAAGTTTATACTATCCAGATTGCTAAATTTAACCTTCTTTCTTTTGTCACCCATGTAGTTTGAACAAGCATCTTATCATTTTTTGAATTAATGTCTTTTAGTCAAAATTCTTTGCTTGTATCTACCTTTCCTAATTAACTGGTATTGCCATTTTAGTTTTTGATATTTCAGTACTAATTCCCTTATGCTGGTGAATGATCACAATAAAGTTTCATTTTAATAAGGAGGGAGAATAACTGTTTCAAGAGATTTGTTTTGTAGAAATAGGTCAATGTGTTTAGCCAGGAATCAGACATTTTATTTATTTTGCTGTATGTATTTCAGAAGTTTTATTCTTTCTTATTCTAATTTTTCCATGTAAGTAAAATAATATATATCATGTCACTACAAATTGAAGATTTTTTTCTTTATTATTTTTTGGAAGGTCATAACATATATGAAGTTTTTGGGGGGTATGTTTAATTTCTATCCCAAGGGGGCAGGAGGGTGAAAAAAAATCAGTTTTAGAAGTTTGAATCACACTTCTGTAAGCCAATTTTGCAAGAAGATGGGAAGGGATAGAGGAAAAAGAGAAAATCCACATTCAATTATAAATGGGCTCAACGTTCAAAGTATTTCACTTGCTACAGAACCAACGCCCTACAATAAAATGTGTTCATGTGAATATTTGTGAAGAAAGAGAAAGAAAAGATACTGTACTGCTATCCTACTTACGAATGAGCACAGGATATAAAACTAAATGGAGGTGTCATCAACTGTTTAAAATATTATATTTTTAAAAGACAAAACTATAATAAGTATTTCATCATTAAAATAATTTAATTGCACATTGGTTGTACAAAAATATTTTAACAGCATTCAGTAATTGTTCAATAAATATATAAATAAGACTTAAATGATCATCTTATGGATTTGAAAGTTCCAGATGCCTCTTCTGGGTAAAGTGTTTTTCACATAAAAATTCACTATAAACACTCTTTCAAATATTTGGTTCCCTCAACATAAACATTATAATTTTACAATGCTCAGACACAAACATTTTCTAGTATAATAAATAATATTTCACATATGCTTATATTAATAAATAATAATGTAGACACTCTGAGAACAATGCACATTTGTGAATATAGTGAGTTTCCATCAATGCTCAACACAAGATATAAGATTCTCTGCCCCTTGGCCTCCCAAGAATCCCATAAGGTGACTAGATGAAGACATCTCAGGAGATTCAGGGCCACACTGGGCTTTCAACGTGGATCTCCTTAGACTGGCACTCTAACCTATTTCTCACAATAGACAGCCCAAGGCTGGCTTTGACTCATCCATACTTATGCAAATCTATAGGTTGCTCTGTGCCCAAGGGTAACAGGAACTATTGCCAATTTGTTTTACAATCATGGCAACCTTATGCAACCACCAGGGGACTTCCATCTTAACTGCATTTAGTAATGTCTTTTATTTTACAGATAAGATTTACTCCCCATCTTATCTTTGCGTTAGGGCATTTCCTCTATGCATATGATAGATGCATTTCTAATGATTTTCTCTTAATGAAATTATATAATAAATAAAAATTCAAAATTCTTAATATAAAAGACTCTTCTTAAAATGTAGATTGTTGGAAATGGCACAGCTTCTTTTAAGGATGCCAACAGTGAGATAACTTGAAGCTTTTCTTATGACTGTGCCTCCGCATTTTTCTTAGCCCTGGAGTAAAAGAAATGTAAGAAAAAATAAGAAAAAATGAAGAGTTGTTTAGATTGAGATACAAACAAATTTCCAGAAGAAAATACTGATATGCAGTCCTTCCAGTCTCTGCTCAGGTTCCAGAACCATTGTTTTATTTGTCTAACAGTGAGGCTTATCTCTGGCCAGTTCAATGAACTAAGGAGAAATTTCTTGAGATCAGTCAGTGGAACAACTTGCCTCCAGAAGTTGTATGTGCCACATCACTGGGGGCCTTTAAAGAAAAGATTGAACAGCTATTTGTCCAGAATGGTATAGGTTCTCCTGCCTTGAGTAGGAGGTTGGACTGGAAGACCTCTGAGGTCCCTTCGAACCCTATGATCTATGTTCGAAGTACTATTTTTGATAAGACTTCTTTTGAATAAATACATACAGAAAAGTTGTACTGTAAGTTTTGTTTTTTTTAATTGGAAGAAAATAAGTGCTTACTTTTCCAGAAGATTTGTGATGACTTTTTTCACCCAGGTTGCAGTGGGGTCCAAGCACACTCGTCTGCCATCCTTAAGAGTTGCACTGCAACAAATGAAAATCATGATAATCAAGCACTGAGTTTGCAGAAGGTTACTTACTGTCTTTCTATTTGTCTGTATATTGGTTTAATCTACAGAGCTTGTATGATTTTCCAATCATATAAGTAATACCAACCACTTGGTTTTAATACCAAAGAATTTCTAGTGCCACTAGCCTCTAGTGATGCTAACAGTCCAAGTGGGAAAATCCAGAAGATTTGTGCACAAGCTTTGCATGGGGCAGTTGGGCAGCAGAGCTTCATGTTAGATCATGCCTTAAAGCCAATGATAAATATGAAATAGCAAAAGTATACTTACATGACCTGAATGCTACTACAATGTGGCCCACTATTGATCAAGTTGACACTTGCAATGTGTCCACGGAGGCTGAGATTGGAATAGGTTTCTATACATTGGCACCGAAGTTCAATCCCTACCCGGGCCAATGGAGCTCCTATAAAAAAACCAAAAGTGTAGAAAATAATTAAACTCTCTTATATTAAACTCATATATTTTAAACCTCTTTTCCAAAGGCTTGTTGTGATATGCTTTTCTTTAACCTGATACAGTCCCATTTATGAAAATCATCTTGATTATCCCTAAACTTGTTAATTATTCCTATCAGTGGTCTCTTATTTATTATGTCTCAAATCTTATCTGTAAAAAAAATAATAACATATTGACTTACAGTTTACAATAAAAATATTTACATGGCTATTGTATTACTAGCTGAGACTATAGATCTATCTCTAATTAAATCTTTTGCTTGCACTATAACAACTGTCCAAATCATCAAAAAATTATGGTAAATACAACTATTTCCCATTAACATTTCCAAGGATTTAGTGCTCAAAGGTAGATTACTTTAGGATCTAGAAGTGTCATTTATTAATAACAACTTCTGTCCTTTTAAATAAATTTATGCATAAGTTGCATTAATAAGTTTTACTTAAAAAGAGAAGAAAAAGTACAAAAGTATATTTTCCTTTGGAAGTCTAAAGACCTCTGAGAATCTGTTTAGCATTTAATAATGGGATAACAGCTTTTTGCTGAAAATGATTTTTCCGTTACAAGCAATTATTATATTCCTGACAACAGTAAACTTACCTTCCCCAGGAAATAGTTTAGCCTCTCATACAAATCATACAAACTTTGCCTACCTTCTGTCAATGTTGCAGAGACCAAGAGAAGAGCGAAAAATGCAACCACAGCCTTGAAGTCCATGACAAGAGAGGGAATTCTTTTTCTTGGCTGGGATCCTGGAGAGCAGAAGAGTGTTTGCTCAGGAAAGCCTGTGTTTGACTGAACTCCACCACTTCCCTGGCTTATATACTGATGGACCTTGTCAGAGGAAATTCCCAAGGCTTGTAAGGCACTATCTTAAAATGAGTCATTAGGAAATCTGGAAGCAACTGTTTCCGACTACAATGATGAAAGCCTATATTAATTTATTTACTACTATAGAAGTGTATTCAAGCAAAATTTTAACTTTGAATTCTTTTGCTTTTCAAAATCAATATGTTTGCATTTTCAAAGAAGTGCATAGCCTGAAGAGCAATGCATCTCTCTGAGCACACGGAAAGCCTGTATAATAAGGTTTGCTATCTACAAGAAGCAGTTGAGTGTTCTGTATGCATGTTTCAAATATAAATTGTTTGGTTCTGGGTTTTTGCATAGTTTTAAATATTTAATTTGCATAGTTTTAAATTTTTAATTCTTTATCTATATATCGTTTTATGATCTGTAAGCAGCCCAGAGTCACCTTATCAGGGAGATGGGCAGCATATTACTTTAATAAATGAATAAATAAAAATATAAGAATAATAAAAAATATAAGAAGTAAAACTGCTGAATGGAGGAACGTATTTCTCCACTAGACATACAAACTATTAACCTACACATCTCTTTTAACACTGCATTTTCTAAGAATCAAATGAGATAGTGTCATTTAATTCATGTCATTGAGACAGTAATTCCTTAAATTTTATTTCAAAATATAAAATCAATTCCTTTAACCTAGACACACACACACACACACACACACACACACACACACACACACACTACACATATCTTGGTGTATTCGGGTCATTTCCCGTGTAGGGAACAATTAGTTCTACTAATTTTAAACAGGTATAATGCTAGGGATCAGATTGTGAGTAATTTGGGACACAATGGTTCCTAACCAGTGATCCTAGGCTAATGATCATTTGATAGGTTGTTTGTGTGGTTGCCAAAATACAGTTCCCCCACAAAACCTGGCAAAATTTCAGGAGGTAAAATGTAGTATTTTGTATTTGGCAATAAAGCAAATAAAAACATGAAAGAAGAAAAAGTTGATATTAGCATAATTCTAAATCCAATGTTTTGTTGTGAGGCTCTTTGTGCATAAATTTCCTTTTATTTTGGTTTGTTCAATTAACACATACCGTACATCTTACTAAAGAATAACCAATGATTCTTTCTTCTGTGTAAGGATTCAAGCATAGTAACTGTGAATTTCATTGAGATATATTATCAAGAAACAATAAAATTGGATTCCTCTTACTTTCTACACAAGAATGCACAAATTATGATTCTCAAAGTTTGCCACTGAAGTTTTAAAATGTGACATACTAGAAATACATTTAAATAAAAATTAATTTAATTTTTATTTTAAACTGTTTTCTTTTTTCCTGGTCTTGTTCAATCATACAATGGAAGGAAGTAATTGTATGATTGAGAAGATGAGGAGGAATATCTCTTCATTCTCAGAAGAATAATTATTACCTCTACTAGTCAGGAAGACAACATTTCTTATGTGCTTTAATAACTAGCTAGGACCGGAGAGTCATGAACATAGGGTCAAAAGCACAAGGTGGTGGCCATAACTTTGTGACCAATAAAAATGAGAGTAAGATTCTCATTTCCTCCCTCAAAAATGCCTCTGAGTTAGAAAGTAGAAGGACCAATCTTATCAGGTGGTAGGAGCCTAATTTCTTCAAATAAACTAGATAGAAAATATCCAAATTGTTTTATTTTATTTTTTTATTATGTTGTTGTGAACAAACAAATGGTCACTCCATTATTATTATTAACATCCTTTTACCTATTATTTCATTTTTAGGTGTTTTGATAGTTTTAATGCTTTTAATTATTATCATTGTTGTTATTTAGTACTTTTTTTGGCTTTGTTGTATGCCACCCAGAGTCACTTGTTTTCTTTGGCTATATAAATTTGAAAAATAAATAAAATTATTTTTTTGATATTTTATTTTATTCAGGATAAAGTTAAAATGCAAAATACAAAACTCAGGAAAAATCCAAAAAGACATAAAAAGAAAAAAAGCACAAAACACAAAACAGTCAGAACATTAAAAAAGGGTGCATCAAAAAGACTCCATCTTATACAATATATTATGCCTTCTAATTGAATAGTGATTAATATATTACAATTAGTTCCCACCCCTTGCAAATCAGCCTCCCCCTTTTTAAACTACTAAATCTATTAGTAATTTGTTGAATTGCCTTCTATATGTTATACTAGCAGGGTACCCGTGCTTCGCTATGAAACTATTTGATCGGGCAAGTGTTTGGGAAGGGATATAAGGGAAAAATATCCTGCCTCTGCCTACCAGCATCCATCGGTATTCATCTGGTTCATGTCCTGTCAGTGTGTGAGAGAGTTGAGGGGTGTTTGGAATCTCAAACAGTATATGTTGTGTGAGCAAAAGGAGACAGCAAGGAGCCTGGATGTGGCTTAGCTCAACTGTTATGTAGTAAAGCTGCTTGCTGCTGTGTAAGTAAAACTGAAATTGAAACTCATCTCCTCTGATTGTGTATTCAGATTCCTTTTCAGGCGGGGAGAGGCAGTAGAGCTCCTTAGCATCCGAGTGTGTTAATAATAATATATGAAATACTAATGCTCTGATTGTCATTTCGAAAAATCCTTTCTTAGAGGAACATACTTGCCAAATTTCAAGTTTGTAGGCTTTACGGTACTGGAGATTTTGTGATGATGTGTGAGTGGTATTTCACTTTTATATACAGTATATAGATTGGTGACAAAGTAGTTAGCAGGAAAAATAATAGTAGTAAAACAGAACAAAATTGAAGTTTCAAATCACTCTGTTAACAAATTGTTATTGTAATCCACTCATTGAAAATTTACCATGGTATCTTAACTATCCCGGATCATACCAAAAGTTATAAATAGATTGTCCTGGGTCAAAAATCCATGTTTGTTTCTTAATGTCCTCTCTTGTCAATTGTTATTCAATGTAATAAATTCAGTTTCCAAAATATGTCTTTCTTCGAGTCAGAGTGCAAGCAAAAGTAGTTACTAGTTAACTATAATAAATCCATCCAGTTTCCCTCTGTCTTCATAGAAAAAAGGGATTCCTTCATAGAGGAAAGGAATTTGTCTCCCTCTCTTCCAGCTGAGGCCGTGATATTGGAGAAGGATATAGACTTAAACATAATCTTCTGAACAACAAATGGAATCCAATTCACTGATTTTTCAGCGATGAGACTATCTCTTTGATTTGGAATTGGATCAAAATCCCTTTGTGTATCTTAGAGAGGGCTGTATAACACTGTAAAGTAATATATAAGTCTAAGTGCTATTGCTATCTTTATCCAAAGATAAAGCTTTAGACTGTATCATTTTTTGAAGATTCATTAAAGTTTGATTAATAAGAGAAAATCAGCTAGAAGCTGCATATTTTCCTACCCTTCTTTCTTATACTTCAGACAATGTTCAGTCATTTTAATCTGTGGAATTTAATCAGGAACCCCCCAAAAAGTTTTTTCTACATTTCAATCCAAAATATAAGAAAAATTCAATAGAAATAAACTCCAGGTATTTTGCAAATTCAAAAAATACAGAATCCAGTGATGAGAGTCTAATGCAGGGGTCTTCAAACTTGATAGCTTTAAGACTTGTGGACTTCAACTCCCAAAATTCCTCCTCCAGTCATTTTAGCTCAGGAATTCTGGGAGTTGAACTCCACAAGTCTTAAACTTGACAAGTTTGAAGACCCTTGGTCTATTGTCTCTTCACCAATTCCCAAACATTGCTGTACTTTCCATATGGAAGGGACAGATGTTATCCGGAACCACATATATCAGAAGGAAAAGAGAAAAAAGTAACTAGAGTCCAGCAAGGGTTGAAATAAACCAGCATTCAACCACTGATCAACTTTTAAAGAAAGAAATAAGTGAAAAAGTGAAAGTTAAAATTCTGGCATGCTTAGAAAATGAAACTGCTTAATAGGAAGGTGGATACAGCCAGTGGCTTTTCAACTGCTTTAAGAGGGAACTGGAATCTTCAAGGTCCCCCTTCCAAGATCTCCCAAAAGTCATCTTGGGTCATTCCTAAGTGCTCCCATTCAAAATCAGGGAGCAGCACTGCCAAAGATCCAGCTTTAGCAGTGAAATCAGCAGATCGTTGGGAAGAGAAAAAAAAAAACCTTACCAGGCAGCAGGCATCTTGAAAGGAAAGGGCTAAATAAATAAAATTATTGTCTTGTTTTTTAATTACTTTTGATTTGCCACAACTGCTTTTAAGTCTCAGTTCAAATTCCAGAACAGAAACTGGCTGAAATCTATAACAAACTGAATTCCAAGCTTAGACAATATGCTTCATAATTGAGAATGTAAATGTCCTTTGATGACAAAATCCCCAGTTAATCTCACTCTCCATAAAATGTCACATTAAAAAAAATCTCTCTGATTAAGGGATCAGTTCTAATTCCTTTCATTGAAAGAAAATCTAAGTTAGATTTATTTGTTCTTATTCCTCTCTTGTTAATTGTGATCTTTTATCTCCTCTTGACAGCTTGATCAGAATTAAATTAACTATGGATGAATTAACTTGATTCCTACTAAATCAACATATGGTAAGAGGAGAAACGGGTAAGTGAAATCACAGTAGGAGCGCAGCTGTGCCCTTCCCTTTGCACCTAATTGTCATTATCATTTTTTTTTAATTGTGCCTCAGGTGCTTTCTTTCTGGTGATCTTATTTTTAACTTTTACTTCCATTCAAAAGTTTCCCCTTTCGTGATGCCTTTTCTATTGCATTTGCCTTTCTTTGCACGAACCTAGCATTGGACCTCAAGTTGACACATAGGTCTGATATTTTCATGTTGAAGTTCTCAGCTTCTTTTGTATTCCCCCCCACTTTTGGGCAAAGGACATTTTTCTAAGTAAGCTGTCAGGTACACAGTGGCTGACAAGGAATGACTATATTTTTCTCCTGAATCAGAAGTACTGTACTTCCTTCCCTAAGGCAGATCTTTCCTAATCTCAAAGCTTCCCAAAGTTTCATAAGTGACATTGAGACTTAGCTGTGGGCTCCAACAGAAGAAGGAAAAGAACAACCTGTATGAAAGGGTGTGTCAATTTTCAGAGCACTCCTTAATTTTTGTTATGGGTGTGCCAGCCTTTCCTCAAATTTCAGGTGCATTGGCCAACCTTAATAGAATGAAGCAAAGGAACTCCTAAAACCTACATCCCTGTTTGATCACCAACAGAATCAGATCCTGTTTCTTAAATTCCTGATCAACATGAAAATATAAATGAAATTCCAACTAATGAAGATGCCATGCACATTGGTGTTCTACCCTTATTTTTATTTTCTGCAATTTACTTTCAGCAAGCACATTTAAACAATTTTACAAATACTTCTGGTTGAAACTAGGAAAACTATCCTGAATTTAAAATTAAAAATATAAACAATTGACTAGCCTTTTGGAGCCATTGGGCACAATTAACATATTTAGAAAGCACTCTGAGTTGGTAACTTTAAGGAAGTAGCTGTTCTAGGGGAAGGTTTCTCAATTCACACAATGGCTTACAGAGTGAATGCACCTGGTTGCAAAATAACCATTTACCAGAAGGCAAGGAGGTGGCTCCTAAAACTATCTATGAAATGTATATGAAACTCAGAGGTATGCACGGGAATAGAGAAGGCTAGCGCTTTGCTGGCAATATGCCAGCTTCATTTTAATATTTTGACATTAAAATAATATCTAGAAATATATGTAAAATAGGTGGCAAAGAGCCTATTAAATATAAGGTCTGCAGGAATCAAATTGGGAATACTATCAGTAGACACTATCAATTTATATGATGAGACAGAATGACAAAAAAATGTTTAGAATATGTTTTCTTTCTATTTATGCCAACTTCTGAACTCCAACCTAATATATGGCATCTTTCTTTTCACTCTCTAATGTACAACAAATCTATTTGTTGTTTCACAGAAAAAAATGGTACCAGGTATTATTGTATTTTATTATTAATATTAAGAATTATTGTATCCTATTGTTCAATTGGTTGGATCATGTCATCGACACAAGGAACTTGAATTTGGACACGCTCTGGGAGACAGTGGAAGACCCGGGCCGGGGGGGGGGAGGGCTGGTGTACTATGGTCCATGGGATCGCAAAGAGTCAGACACAGCAACAGCAATTGTTTAATTCTTATATTTTCATATGAGAGGTTGTTACTGTATGAAATCTGCCTACCTGCCTTGATTATGTGTGGATAAAATGTTCTGAAAACTCATGCCTTCTCTTTACCATTTAAAGCATTTAAATCAATGCATTATTGGAGAGCCTCCCCAATGATTCTGTCAAATAATGATGAAATGCCTGGTTTTGGTATTGCATGTGGGTCAGGTAAAAATGTTGCAACTTGGAACAGGAGCATGGTTTGGGAATCGCAGGCAAAAGGCTTCATAAAAGTTTCAGGCCAAGAGGACACCTTTTCCTTCCAGAGGCTCCCTTTGTGCTTCAGGTTCACAACTGTCAGCCTTGATTCTGAACACTGTCCTTCAGGCAAGTTTTAAGCCTTGGTGGCACAGAAGATAGGATGCAGTAATTGTAATTGCAGACTTCTGCTAACAGCCAGCTGCCTGTAATTTG
>JAOYMU010000077.1:64260314-64271138 GCA_025802295.1 Psammodynastes pulverulentus
CAAACAAACAAACAAACAAACAAACAAACAAATAAAACGCATGGCTGGGGCAAAGGAGCGGTCCTCCTTAACAAGCTCCAAACTGTTGCTGCTGCTGCAAGCCTGGATTCCCCGCACAAGTGCTGGAAGTCCGATACTCCTTCCCTGCCCAATCAGCCTGCGCTCCCCTCTCGCTCCAGGTACCAATTCCCCCAGTGCTCAATGAGTGCACCTCCCCAAACTTTTAAAAAGTTAGAGCCGTGGGGAGGCAAGGCACACTCATCCCTGTTTCCCTCTATGACCGACCTTGGAAAAGCCTGTCCTCACAATTGCAAAGCCTGCAACCAGAGCCAGGTTTGGAGCAGCAGCAACAGTTCAGAGCTTGGTAAGGAAAGATCTCCGCCCCAGCCTGTTTTCCAGTCTGGGTTGCTTGGAGTGAAAAGCATGTAATATGCTGCCGCTCCCGGGATTCCCTGAATGAGCTCTGGAAGAAAGGGAGACCGATTGTGAGGGCAGGCTTTTCCAAGGCTGGTCAAAGAGAGAAACAGTGATGTGCCTTGCCTCCCTGCAGCTCTGACACTTTAAAATTTTGGGCGGACAAGACTATGGTTTTTATGCAGGACAATGCTCCATCACATGCATTGAAGTACTCCACTGCGTGGCTGGACAGTAAAGGTCTTATATAAAAGAATAACGACACTGTCCTTTTCCGCACCTGACCTAAACCCTATTGAAAACTTGTGGGCCCTTCTTAAATGGGAGATTTATGGTGAAAGAAAACAATACACCTCTCTGAACCATGTCTGGGAGGCTGTGGTTGCTGCTGCACAAAAAGTTGATTGTCAACAGATCAAGAAATAGACAGACTCCATGAATGGAAGCTTATGACTGTTACTGAAAAGAAGAGTGGCTATATTTGTCACTGATTATTACTTTTTGAAATGTAAGAAATGTTTATTTGTACATTTTGAGTTGTTTATTATTCTCACTTTAACAGATGAAAGTAAGATAGAAATTTTTTATCTAGGAATGGTTTCATCTGGAATTAGTAACTCTAGATTCTTAAAATGGGGAAGTTCAGCATTGCGCGTGATTTTTGTCTGTATTTAACAGAGCTTTTTTGGTCTACTCTTGTGGAATTATCTTAAAGGTATCTTGCCTTCTTTCATGTGAAAGTGTAAATCATTTGCTCTGCTAATTGCTAAACATAGTTATGTGTATTTAAATTAGGAAGAATTGCTTATTATACGTGGAGCATAAATTTCCTCTAGTCTTCATTTACCAAAATTGAATGATGCATTGGAAACAAAATGTTGCAAGAGATGTTGGAGTTCAACTCAACAACAAAGCTCACACAATGGATAAAATGAGGAAATCCTTTGGAATAAGGATGCAACACAAATGTAATTACTTAGGAATTTTTAAAAAATGCACATGAAAAAGTTGACAATTACATTATATCACCCTTTTGGGTACCTTTTGCAAGACTCGGCAAGTAGTCATCCTTAAAAGTATCCAAGTAACTGGAAAGACAGTTAACTGCACTCAGTGTTTCAGACAAGCACATGATAACTTACCTCAGCCTTTCTTAGGGCCATTTAATCCCTTAGTAGCCTACATTTTTAAAATACTACCATAGTAACCATGTTGAGTAATAGCTTAAGAAAAAAATAACATAAGCAACTTGCTGAGCTAGAACATTTCCTTTGCCTAAACATGCATTGCCACTTTCAAAATGCCATGTTGCTAGTCCTACCCAAGTAATTGGAGAAACTATAGTAAGGTGGAACTTGCCATGGCATGCCTATTTTTTACTATGTCTCCCTTGCCTTGTGGCATTAGTATGCAAGTTAAAAGAGTGATATATATAAGTAAAATTATTTAAATGGTTGCAAATAAATAAATGGCAAGGCCTTTAACACTGCTATCTCCTCTTTCCTTCATAGAAGTTAAGCTAATTTTTTTTATTTAAGTATTTTCAAGAAGCCTATTTCATGGCTCTACTGTTTAGAAAATGAATTAATACAATCTCATGCTATCAAGCCCATAATCCCTTGTAATATCAATCCTACTGAATTTCAAATCTGTTTGCAAGATTTAATTATATTATTTTACAGCACTTATAACTGCCTCCCATTTTAAGGAAGGAAAAAAACAAAGAAAATTCATAATAACTTTCTCCTATTAGAAAAAAATCAGGTAAAACCCAGGATAGGCATTCAGAGTCAATAAGTTGGGGCCAAAGGCTTGTTGAAACTTAAATACCAATTAATTAAACATTACATATACTGTACTTCTGGGAGAAAGTATTCTTCAACAGAAACAATCAACATTATCTCATCTAGTTTAAGGATTTGCCAACCCTAAGCCAAAAGAAAACTAAACTAGGGTAACATTTGCTGTTCCCATTCCCAATCCCTATCCTGCCTCTTCTGTCTTATTTCCAATGTTCAGATTTTTCTGTATATAAAACAAAACCAATGGCGTAACCCTTTGGTTTTGCAGTCCTTCCTCTTTCCCTATGTCATCAACAACCAGAAAACACTATTGTGATTGGCAGATGGTTTTGACAAACAACTACAGCCAAGCTGATTATCTACAGAAGCCATTGAACAATTGATTCATAGCAGTATGCTTATAAAATGGAAATGGCTCCTGGCTTTACTAAACAATTCCCCCAGCTAATGTCAACACTTTGAGATACTGCTCAGTAGTTTTTGGAGAGGCTCAGGTAAGCATCTCCAAAAATTACAAATACATTTTATTGGAAATCTATTAACATAGGCTACAGTAACTTACTCTTGAATCCCTGACAGTGTTTTCCCTCCTACCTCCCCATTTTTCCAAATGTTAACTCCAAAGAGTTAAATCTGGAAACAATTTAAATTTCAAATTTTATCTTTCCACCATGAGCGTAAATCATGTTTTGCTAACTGCCATGACATATTTTCTTCAAAGTAAGCTCTATGGTTCTCTATAAATATTGAGTGGGCTTGCTTTGATGCAGGTCTATTGAAAGAGCACTAATCCTACCTTCAAAACAAGCCCGCATAGCAGCTAGTTTGTACCATGGAGAATAGAGTAACAGATTGGAAGGGACCTTAGAGATCTTCTAGTCCAACCCCCTGCTTAGGCAGGAAACCCCCCTACACCACTTCAGACAAGTAGTTATCCAACATCTTTTTAAAAACTTCCAGTGTTGGGGCATTAACAACTTCTGGAGGCAAGTTTTTCCACTGATTAATTGTTCTAACTGTCAGGAAAGTTCTCCTTAGTTCTAAGTTGCTTCTCTCCTTGATTAGTTTCCACCCATTGCTTCTTGTCCCACCCTCAGGTACTTTGGAGAATAGCTTGACTCCCTCTTCTTTGTGGCAGCCCCTGAGATATTGGAACACTGCTATTATGTCTTCCCTAGTCCTTCTTTTCATTAAACTAGACATACCCAGTTCCTGCAACTGTTCATGTTTTAGCCTCCAGTTCC
The DNA here is from genome assembly GCA_025802295.1 of Psammodynastes pulverulentus. Lineage (NCBI taxonomy): Eukaryota > Metazoa > Chordata > Lepidosauria > Squamata > Psammodynastidae > Psammodynastes > Psammodynastes pulverulentus. Next base: position 64,263,775 of record JAOYMU010000077.1, read on the forward strand.
CTAATCATCTTTGTTGCTCTTCTTTGCACTCTTTCTAGAGTCTCAACATCTTTTTTACATTGTGGTGACGAAAACTGAATGCAGCATTCCAAGTGTGGCCTTACCAAGGCATTATAATGTGTTATTAACACTTCATGTGATCTTGATTCTATTCCTGTTTATGCAGCCTAGAACTGTTGGCTTTTTTGGCAGCTGCTGGCTCATATTTAAATGGTTGTCCACTAGGACTCCGAGATCCCCCTCACAGTTACTATTATTGAGCAAAGTACCACATATACTGTACCTGTGCATTTTGTTTTTCTTGCCTAAATGTAGACCCTTGCTTTTTTCACCATTGAATTTCATTTTGTTAGATAGCACCCAATGTTCAAGTCTGTTAAGATCCTTCTGTATCTTAAGCCTATCTTCTGGAGTGTTGGTTATTCCTGCCAGGTTGGTGTCATGTGCAAATTTGATGAGTTCCCCATCTATCCCTTTGTCCGAGTCATTGATGAAGATGTTGAAGAGCACTGGGCCTAAAACAGAGCCTTGGGGTACTCCACTGCATACTTACTTCCCTCCCTCCATATAGAGACTGCAAGTCAACCCCCCCCCCCAAAAGGCTGGGCTTTACTTGAAAGCAAACTGAGCAACAGTATGAGCATTTTGGGGCTGCCCGTAAAGTGTTTTTTTTAACCAAACAGCCCCATCTCTGTTAATTAACAAGATGTTTCTGCATGGGTTTTAATAGTCTTTTGAAAGAATAATGAATGTGTACTCCAAATAAGCTACCCTAAAAGGAATCTTTACTAGGCAGATCTCATACCACTCAATTTGTTTTTTTGAGAACATGATTGTATAATGAACTTTTAGACTGTACATCGCTCTTAACCTGCTGATTAGGCAAAGCATTCTTGATCCTAGGACCATGCTGTACACAGCTCTAAGTGACCAAAGGATGATAACATCTCAGATCACTGAATGCCAGCAATATCTGACTGGAAAACATAAAGGATTATCGTCATTCTTAAAATGTTGCCAATTGTTTAGCTTTAAGGGGAAATATGACCCTAAAGCACTATTCTGAAACAATGATGATTTAAGTCTATAATCTGTTCAGACGATATTTGCTTTTTTCATAGCAATAGCACAGACTTATATACCGCTTTATAGTGCTTTTTACAGTCCTCTCTAAGCAGTTTACAGGATCAGCAAATTGCCCCCACAATCTGGGTCCTCATTTTACTCACCTCAGAAGGATGGAAGGCTAAGTCAACCTTGAGCCTGGTGAGATTCGATCTGCCAAATTGCAGGCAGCTGGCTGCAACCAGAAGTAGTCTGCAATTACTGCACTCTATCCTCTGCACCACCAAGGCTTAGGCACGTCCCTCACTTGCAGCTAATTATGGTATGAATATTCCCCGACAAGTCCTCATATTTATTTTTCATCTTTCTATCAGGATCTCAAGATGGTATGCAAAATATTCTCCAGTGTTTCTTCCAATGAACCTGACAGGTTGATAGGTTACACTAACAATGTCACTAAGTAAGAAAGTAAGCTTCCAAAGCTATGGTTGGATTTGATCCTCCAGTCTCTCCACACCTAATCCAACATTTTCATCAATATATCACACTGGCATGTTCTCTAGCATATATTTATTTTATTGCTATAATTTAGATTTGAGAATCTTTAATTGTAAAGCTGGTTCTAAATACCTTAAATAATTTTGGATGCATAAATAATCATAGGATATCAAATAATTATATGTGGCATGCAATGCCTTTCATCAAGATTATTGCATAATTTGAAACATATATTGGAAGAGCTTACTCCATGATAAGATCCTATTATACTTCCTCTTTCTTTCTTTCCTGACATTCTCAGCCAAGCAGCTGAAGGGCTAATGAAGAGAAGAAAGCTCTGCCCTAACCTGCTTATTGTTTTTGCCATTAAGCACTAAAATTCAGATACAGATTATATGCTATCAAATTGGTGTCAATTCTTAGAATCCACACAGATTCTCTCCATGGCAATCTGCCCTTAACCTGATCCTTCAGGTCATTGGCACTGGGTTCAATAATGTATTTAACCCAGGTTTCTTGAATAAGCCACAGCAATATCAATATGCCATGGTTTTAAGACTCCAATGAATAGTTCTCATAGGAATCGTAACACAATACATGATTTTCAATTACCCTTGATTTTCAGCAGTTTGAAAGTCTCAGTGAAAATTTAAAGAGGTTAATAAGTGACAGCTATCTACAGATATTATATATTATCTACCACAATTGTATCTCATCATTCCTGCAACAAGCCCACAAAACAGATACCTAGTAAACAAACAGTCAAATTGTTCTGGAATTACTATGAAGATGCTATGGGGATTTAAATTGATCAGAGTAAGGCAATTAATCTGAAGGCTGGTTCACCTGGAGTCCTAGATCTAGCATAGACCTACACATACCCACTAGGCATTAACAGATTCAGAAAGTTCTACATCATCCAAATGTTTGCAATCATAACTGGATAGCTCTAGATTAATCACTGATCTCTTTGGTTTTGTGGTTATAGAAACACATCACAAATTAATGCATAGTTTAAGTGCAGTACATGAACCCAGTAAATTGCAGTTTATTCAATAAAGCAGTTTTTTAAAAAATTAAATAGTAACAGAAAAAGAACAAAATATAAATAAAATTATGCAAATAATCCCCAAAGAAAAACAACAGAAACAACAATCCTACTGAATTTCAAATCTGTTTACAGGATTTAATTGTTATTTTACAGTACTTATAAATGCACAAAGAACATAAAAGTGCTTTAAAAGCAGTATGTTATAACAGTTAAGTTACAATTATAAACATCTTAACTAAAATGAATATTATTCAATTATATATATATTTATTTCTAATATACACATATAGGTATTGTTATTTTTAATCTACTGTACTTTATAAAAACAAGTTCAATATTTCACTATAGTCCATACAAAGTCTTCAACTATAGGCAATCCACTCATAAGTGGCACGTGTAATTAGGTGTCAATCCATTGAGTAAACAACACCATACATTTGTCCATCCAATGCTGAACATTAGTCTTTTGGCCATAATAAGGGCATGGAGAAGCCATTTATACTGTCCATTTGTCAAATTCCATGTAATATTCCAAGATAATATTAGCAGATTCTAAACAAGACCCAATCAGGCTTGTCCAACCAGCAAAATTTAAAGATAAGAGTCTCTGTATCTGAAGGATTATCAAACCTGTGAATCTGGTTTTGGTGATTAATGCAGAATGCATTAATCTAGGGAACAAATGAAATACTGAAGTTGTATTGGTTTGACAAGACTTCAAGCTTTTGCAAAAATAAATTCTTTTTAGCAAATCATGATACATCCAGAGTTATGAAAACTTTTGAAAATTCAGTGTTGGCCCACCTGAAAGCTTTCATAGATCTACTGCTAGATCCCTTGCAATTTGCCTATTAATATGGCATTGCACTACATCTTAAAACATCTTGAATCCTCCAAGGCCTATGCATAGGTCCCTTTTGTAGACTTCAACTCAGCATTCAACACCACAATTACTGAAATCCTCTTCTCTAAGCTGACTCAACTAGCTCTACTTGATCATACTTGTAGATGGTTTTTAAGCTTTTTAACTAATAGGAAGCAGCAAGTGAAGCTAGGTAAAATCAGATTGAATATCCATTCAATTGGCACAGGAGACCCCCTTCCTCCATTACTCTTCTCTCCATACCCTAATGGCTACATCTTGAAGGATCCTTCTATTAAAATACTGAAGTTTACAAATTATACAACAGCCATTGGTCTCATTTGAGATGATGGTGAATCTGCATATAAAGAGGTAGATCAACTGGCCCTGTGGTGCAGCCAGAACAATTTGGATCTGAACACTCTTTTTTAAAAAATAATTTGTTTTAATTATTACAGCCTCATTGCGTGAACAGCCCGATCCCAGAGTGTCCCAAATTTCATAACAAATATGACAATATTTTACATTGAAGTTTTTATGCATAATTTTCTATTAATACCTCTTATCAATCTTACTCTTAATTATCCCATATTCCCATATACAATTCTCTATACAATCTCTATTTTCTTAATTTCCCCTCTTTTATTATAAATTCTATATTGCTCATCATATCTGCAATATTTAACAATTTAATTAATTCACATATTCATTAATTACTTCATAGGATTTTTTTAAAAAAAATATTTGTTGCTTTAATTTCTGGTCTAGATCTTGGGATAGGATGGGTAATCGTCTAACCCTTTCTTCAATTTTCAAGGTTAGTAGAGAACAATCACTTGTAACAACTTAATCTCAGATTGCTTTGAAGCCCTCCGTTGTTTAATTTGCAGTGAAGAACTACAAATCCAAATCCTAATCATGCACCCAAAAGCCTTTCACAGTATTTCAAAATCAATAAATTGCTATTTTTGCCTCTTTAACTAAAATTTCAGTGGCATTCCAATTACAATGGAATCTAATGACAGTAGACCCAATGTGGAGAAAAGGTCTGCCAGAATTTAGAAAAAAAGCTGCAGATTTTTTTTTTTTTAATTAATAGCTTTTTTTTTTAGCAGATCTGGAAGAAATTTAAAGATAAAGCTGCTGTTTAGGAAGGGACCAGTCCTGCCAAATATCAGACTAACAGATTTAGACTGATGTCATTTTGGGAAGCAAGGGGGCTGCTTTGGCATTTGTTACCACAATAATCTGTCTTCTTCAAAACACAAAACTCAGGCTCATCCCAAGCCAGATCGAATGGCTGTGGATGTTTGCAACATCTGGAACTCTAGAGACCATTCCACAGTTGCACAAACGTTACCATTGATACGTTTTTTTTCTTTAGACCGAAAGAAATAAATTCTAGAAAATTGCAATTTACCAGATTGCTAGCTAAAGTATTCAGACAAAGTTTAATTTCTTTGATGATGAACTCATAATGAACTCTCGCTCATTTCCCAAAATATACCAGAAGAATGCAAATTATCCCAAAGGACAGATATGGTTTTTTTTTAATTATGTATGTAGGAAAAGGAATGCAAAAAACTTTAGATGTTGACATTGCTATTAGCTACTATTCAATTAGATTGTAGGAATTGCCCAACTACTATCACATTTTATGTCTCTCACATATTTATAATTGTCCATTATCACTGACACTTCTGATACTGAGTTGCACAGACATATACTGAAACTAAAAATATTAGTAAGTACTGAATCAGCCATATTCAGAAGTAGCCCATGACATTGATAACCACTACAAGGGGCAATGAAGGGACATCACCTCTCAAGCCACTAACACAGCCAGCATGGAATTCTGGGAGTTGAAGTCCACATGTCTTAATGTTGACAAGATTGGACTCCCCTGCTGTAAAACTAAGGAATGTGAAATGGGTTTCAAATTGTCTATTTCTAAAAGAAGTGGCAGATTTTTAAACCCATGGGAGTAACGTATTGAATGTTTACTACTTGAAAGTGGTCCTTTTGCTATCTGCTGTCTGGGATGATCATTATTGGTTATTAATGGCCATCAGATGAGGTGACATACGGCAGGGTTTTCTATCTCTGTGCATAATCCAATGATCTGTGGAACTTTTCAGTACCATTACCCTTCGGTCTGCTGAACTGAAACTTGAGCCCTGATTACTGCTGAGTTATCAGATCTTTAATCTTTTGAAACAGAGCGCCAGCTGGACATGTGAGATAGCAGCCGAGTTCCATTACTGCTGAATATTGTCATGCCTTTGAGGAGGCAAAGAAAGAGAAAGGGGTAAAAAAAAAACCACAACAGAGCACCCAGGAGACAACAGCCACAGCAGGGGACAGATGAACAGCCACAGCAGGGGACAGGCTGAAGTTTCTCTTTCCATTAGATACCTCTACAGCTTTCCTGCGCAGCAAGAAGTACCGGTACCTCCAAAATCGTTTAAGAAATCGAAAGATGTATTGTTATTATAACATGGCATTCCTATTTCTGAAAGAACAGTTGCAACTTCAAAATTATTGTCTTTTGTGACCAAGGAAGTGGCAAATGAAGTGGTTCTGATTTGGGTAAAGGCATAACAAGATTAGCTGACAAATGCTGAAAAATAGTTTTCTCAATCATCTTTTCATTCAGATGCAGCCACTATAAAGAATCAAGGCAACAATGATTAGTTCAAAGATATGTTTTCTATAACTTCAAGCACACATATCAAACTTTGTTCCCCCAATTTCTATGTAAATTTCATTGACTTAATGGGGTTGCTGGAAAAGAGATTTACTGATAACTCTTTTTAAAAACATTGTTTTTTTAAAAATATAACCTGAATTATGGGCAATTTGACTTAAAGCACTTCCAGCACACTAATAATATAAAAAGGATTCCCATTGTGATGAGGACAACAGATGGTTGAAAAATGTAACATGGTGGCAAGAATATCTATATTCTTTCAGATTGATGATGATGATGATGATGATGATGATGATGATGATGATGATCACATCCAAGGAATATGAGCTTTATGGTGTCTACTCATTAGATGAAAAAGATATTGCATATAAAATTGGCGAAATTGGAGATTTCAGGTTAATATTATGTAGTCCCTACCAAATTTCCATACCCTTTTTGATGCAATCAAGTTCCACCTTATTCCTCCCTTAGCAGTTTGAAAGAAGAAAGAAAGAAAGAAAGAAAGAAAGAAAGAAAGAAAGAAAGAAAGAAAGAGCATAAATGTTTGTGTGTGTGTGTATGTATTGAGGAGGAAGGTATCAGGCAATAGTGAAAAAAACACTGTAGTTCTGCTCCTATCCTGCATGTATTTATTTATTTCATTTTATCCCACCTTTTATTTCTCAAGGTGGCAAACATACATAATATTGTTCCCTTTTCCTATTTTCCTCACAACAACAATCCCATGAGGTGGGTTGGGCTGAGACAGAGTGATTGCCCAGAGTCACCCAGCAGTCGTCAGTAGGAGCAGGACTTTGAGGCAATCAGCTAGGGGCTTTTGCTCAGCTGATGTAGCAGAAAGATTTCTAATGGCTTCATGAAATGAGGGAGGCAATTCCTATTTACTGAAACTGAAGAAGGGGCTGCCATTTGTGAATTCTAGAACCTACAGTATTAATTACTTCCATCCCAACCAGAAGGTTTGTCTCTTCTTGAATGACTATGAAAAGAAAGTGGCAGTGGAAAAAAGAAATGTATATTTAATGCTACATATTTTTACGGCGGCAAGAATCGCCTACACGCAACTTTGGAAGAACATGGAGACACCCAAAGACGAACTTCTAATTCAAAAAACTCTCCACTGTGCAGAGATGTATAAATTAACACTGGAACTAAACAACCAAAAAGACTCAGAATAC
>JAOYMU010000077.1:64496459-64509768 GCA_025802295.1 Psammodynastes pulverulentus
ACAAAATAATAGATCCTTGTTTTAGCTATGATAATTACCGAAATCAAATATCAGCTTCTTAGTAAGTCCCATTGGCTAACATATAAAACTGAGACATTGTCAAACTAGCAATGGGATGCAATGCAAATAAGTGTATTGTCATGATGAAATCTATAGAACTGAATTTGAGATGGGAGTTTTTTAAAAATTAAATTAACTTCCTAGCTTTCTGCTAAATAGAAAATCTAGCCATTCAATCCACCTGAGCAGCTACTTTATTTTAAATAGAGTTTACCTTTAATATGCTTTGATCAGGGTAGGTGATTGGAAAAGAAAAGGAAAGAGAGGGGAGGAGAGGAGAGGAGAGGCGAGGAGAGGAATGGATTTGTGGGAAAAAGTTGACGCAAATTCATGCCTCACCCTGGAAAGGGAAATTCGCTGTGTGATATCTGTCATGTTGCATCGATTGTCTGGCAAAAAAAAGATCAACCAAATTAATAGATTGTCTCCAAGATGGTTCCAGAGTATCTTACAAACTTTGCACAAGAGATATATTTGAAGATAAGTTTTCTTTGATTATGACAAGAGGTTTGGGGCATGTTTTCAACTATATAATACAGGGAGATACTTCTCTTCATACTATAGATAGAGTCCTCCTTGGAGGAAATTATTTTGATTTTTATACATTTTTAAGCATCAGTGACATGGTTATAAAAATAACACTTTAGATATTGATAGAAGTATTAAGGCAAATGCTTTCCAAGAGTCACATCATGCACTATTTGAAACTGCAGATAGACACACAGACAGGTAGGTAAACCTCTATAAAAAGAAACAAGGCAACAATGAAAACATTACTTTGCATCACTTAAAAACAAAATAGAAAAATAAAAGCAGAATATTAACTTAATTCAAAGCAGATGTGGTCCATGAAATGAAAATAATGTACACTATGATTTAAATGTCTAATGTTGTCATTGGGTAATATACAGCTATAGAATATATGTTTCAGTTGTTTGATATACATATACACATACACATACACATACACATACACATACACATAGACATACACATACACATACACATACACATACACATATACATATACACACACACACAGACACACATATACAGTATATATATATGTATATAACTTGTATGTATGTATTATGTACGTATGTATTTCATTTATTGGGTTGTAGTTGAACATATATCTTACTGTATAATTTTAGCCATCTATTCCTTTGTATGGTTTCATATCCTGAGTAATCACATCTCATATAATTAGCAAATTCGGAACCACTCACATCCATTTATTCCTAAAACATCCAATTTAATTTGCTTAATTTCCTCTTTAATACCAGTTTCCTTGGTTCATGTTACGTTTTTGTTCCTAATTAAAAATGAGTATTGCTCGTTCAATAAAGACAGGATGCATTGCTTGGTCTTTTATAAATTTGCTCTTGTTAGATCATCTCCAAATCTACTTCTGTAAGTTTAGTATTTTTCAGGTAGAAATGTATCCAACTGTACATATAGCGAAAAAATTACATAAAGTACTGTGCAATTCTTGTCTCATTTATGAGGGTGGAAGTACTTAACATCTTTTAAATAAAGGATGCAAGGTATGCATCCCATAGTGCCATTTTTATCATTCCAAGAATTGGCAGAACTCCAAACTGTCACTTTTTAAATTTGAAAGGTTTAAAGAAGCAAAATAGGTGCTTCTGAATAGATTTTCTAAGTACATTTTACCTATTAAGAATCCTGAAACTCTTACCTCTGGAGGTAGGATAACACTGGTGCCATCAATGGGTGGAATAATACCACCCTCCGCACAAGATCAGGGCAACCTTCAAGCTGCCAGAGACTAAATATCTCCACTTAAATGTGATTTTTCTGTGATAGGTGTGAATCTGAAGTTGGATCATCACTGATGTCAATGAATGGGAGGAAAGGAGCTGAACATATTTGGAGAGTACTAAGGTGGGGAAGGCTGCCTTGAACATATACCGATTATTGCATCTTAGCTTCTGTGCCTTCTCATAACCATAAGAAGAAGTAATTTTTCTCTCATTCTTTTCAGAGCATCCTTTCCTTTTTGCCTTATAAATTAGAGTTCTGCCCCTGTTTTCTTACCAACCTTCTAAGCAATCTGCAAGGATGATATGATGGATTTATACTTCCCTGACCAGATGAGTTATAACCCCTTAAAATAGCAAAAATGGAACGTAAAATTGTTAGAGAAAGAAATTTGTGAATTCCTCATGCAAGTGGATCTCTCACAACATCATATGGAACTGAAACCTGCAGAATTATAATGTATTGCATGGCTATGTACTTATGCCACCCTAGATAAAGAGCTACCAGGATACCTTTGAGCAGAGGTTGTGACGCTGGCTGTTCAGGCATCGTTGCAATGCTGCTTGAATGGACTCTATTAGGCCAAGAGTGAAGCAGGACTGTTTCCAGGGAAGCAGAACTTTTCACCTTTATGACACATTGGAACCTCCACACATTCTGAAGTCTGTATCCCTCTCTTCGAGGGAAGACTGCACAGTGCCTCTTATTTTCTTAAAATTGTAGGACAGATCCTTTTATCAGCATGCTAATAATGAGAGCTTCTTCTTGGGCAAGCTTGAATTTCACCCAGCACAAGCAATGATGTGTGGACATTTATTTATGAACTCCTTCTTCAGGAGATAACTGTTCGTTGGGACAGCGAGCAGCAGAAGTGCCAGGGAGGCGATGGGAGGTTGGGGGAAAAGCTGCTCCTTGCCAGCTTCCCACAAGGAAATTCACTGAAGAAGCTGAAAGGAAATATCTCTGAAAAAGATGATCCAATGGGAGCCAGGTTGTTCAGTACCTTTTAAAACGTTGAAATTGAGCTACTCCTGGATAAATGCAAAAATAAATGCAGTTAAATCATTATACTACTCAAATAATCACTTATAAAATGCAGTCCAAGATTCTGAGTGAAAAATAACATTACGTTAAGGAATAATATATGATTTTCTCATTCTAGATTTTATTTCAAAATGTATTTATTTATTCCTCCTAGAATTCCAGGAACTTCACAACTTACTGTAGTTATATGCTATTAAAGGATAAAAATCTCAACATAACTCTCTCCCAATATACCTACAAATAAAATATACCGATATACAGATATAGATATAGATATAGATATAGATATAGATATAGATATAGATATAGATATAGATATAGATATAGATATAAATATAGATATAGATATAGATATAGATATATTAAATTTCATATAACACCAAAATACAAAAGTGAAGCTCTCACACCCCTGCTAATATAAATTAAATGTGAAATCCTTTCTAGCATAGTATAGGAAAGCCAGATCAACAGCTGATTTTTTTTCTTCCCTAAATATAAAACTCTACTGACACTAAAGCGATTACAATCTACTTCCTCCTTAATCCAGCTAATACTCATGGGGGAAACCCTCAGGCTTGGGATTTAAGTGTTCATGCAATTAATTAAGAACAAACCCCAGTCTTGAACCAAAAACACCCAATAAGAAAGCTGATTTCCTTTTTCTTCTCTTCCTGCCTTTCAGAGTACTGCCTAAATTCATATGCTAACAAAACAGATTTTTTTTTAAATCCCTTGTTTAGCACCAGATCATTCTGAAGACAAAAACAAACATGAATTGAAGTCATGCTAAAATTAAGACCATGATTGGATCTGGGTATTAAAATAGCAGTTTTCAAAAGAGAAGCTGTCAGAAGTTAAGTGTGTGGTGACAATGAGCAAAATGTGTTCTGTTCAGGCACAAACATTTGTTAAAGATCAGTTTTCCTATTCTCTCCCTCTCTTATTAGGAAGGACTTTAAGAAGAGGCTCCTGCTTGACCAGGGAGTTAGACTAGATCTAGAAGACCTCCTTCACACTTTATTATTGTTATTTTGTTAAGTTATTAATTTCAGTCTTTACATTTAAATGTACTCTGATTTTGTCTTTGCAGAGATACAGATCTAGATTTCTGCACTTTTTGTTATAATACTTCTGTTTCTATTTCACAGAAAATGAAAACAATTTTTTGATTTTTCTGTTATCATTAAACAGTCAAAAGTTCAGTTTTATTCACTGAATATAATTACATTTATTAAAAGTGGTTTAAAAATCTTACTGTCATGTTTTGACAGGTGTTTTACCATGTGACAGATATCGAAAAAGTCATTTTACATATCAAAGCAGCAGTGGTGGTATTCAAATTTTTTTACTACCAGTTCTGTGGGCGTGGCTTAGTGGGCATGGTATGGCTCAGGGCCAATCAGAAGTGGTTTTTACCGGTTTTCTGAACTACTCAAAATTTCCGCTACCGGTTCTCCAGAACCTGTCAGAACTGGCTGAATGCCATCTCTGCAAAGCAGGAAAAAAAGTAAGCAGCATCCTGATTCTGAGCAACAAGACCATACAATGTACCGTATGTAATCTATAGAATACCTCTATTTGTTTCATGACAACATACATAAGCAGAATCATCTGCAAAGAGAGAATCTGTGACAGATTCCACTCTTCACACACATGAAAGCAGCTAGATTCCCCCACACACACACACACCATTTATCTACCTGTAATATTACATGCTTTCCAACTGTTGAGTAAGCAGAGCTAGGTAATCTCACAGAGCTGGGGTCGAACTGCCAGTATGCAGACCATTTCTGGCCTCCACTTCCAGAGTCATTAAGTCTATGTGCCACTATGTCCCCTTTTAACTATTATACTAAATAAAACCCCAAGCCAAGTAATTATATTTTGGTTTAGACCAAGGCTCTAACTCATGGCCCTTGGGCCAGATGGGACATGCTCTGGCCATGCCCAAGCCCGGTTTAGCGAAGGGGGAAAAAATCACATGACAACACCATGATGATGTGAGTTTGACACCCCTGGTTTAGACTCAGTGGAAACTTACACTGAATATATTCTCTGTAGCATTCATATATTTCAAATATGTTGATAATATGAATACCTTGCATGATAAATATGCATTATAATTGATTGTCCCTATTATAATCAAACTGCTGCGATAGACGTATCATCTTGTTACTCTATAGCAGAATCTCAACTTTAACAACTATAAGTTAACACCCAGATGTGTGGACTTCATGCTGGGAACTGAAGAGCACAGATTTTAAATTTGCTAAGGCTGAGAAATACTGTTCTGTTGTTATTTTTTTACGTTACCCAAGAAAACATTTTAAAAAATCCTGTGGATTTGTTTCAAAATATTCACACATTTCTCATTTAAAGCTTGGTCTTTTGTTCTATGGATTGTTTTTGTCCATGTATCTTTGTCTTGAAGTACCCTTTCTATACTTTTTATTTTATCAATATTATGGAGAGGACCTATCCTAGCATTGATGGAAATGATAGATGCTTTTAGCAAAATAGCTGGTTAGTCTATTAACTGATCCAAATTGGAACTTACACTATGGGTGAAAATGTGGTTACCCATCCATTAAAAAAATATCAATTCCATATTTGTACTGGCTCCATTAAACATCTAGGTATTTTTATACTACAGGGCATAACTCAACTCATAACTTAGCAAAATATAATATACATTCAATATAGTGAAGTTTCTCACTATAAACGTTACCCTCTGGGAAAGGGGGGATGATCTCAAAATGAATATTATTCAAAGACTTATATTCTAAGAGGAATTCCAGTTTATATATCTGCAAATAGTTTCAGAAAATGAATTGGATGTTTAGATTTCTATGGAATTCTTTTATACTGAGAATATCTTTATAGAAAATGCATTACCAATTAATGAGGAAGGATTTGCTTTACCAAATCAGGGGCTATAATACCATGCTTAAATATTATCAAGTATTAAATACTGGCACTCAACAATTGGTGTTAATTTTCCAATTTGAACATTTATTTATTAATTAATTAAATCAAGCAAGCAAGCACCATGGATCTGTAATATACAGTAGGTATAGTACAGGATCTAACTATACTATAACTCTAAAACTCTGGAAATAATTATATCAGTTAGAAAATCAAGGGATGTAATGTCTAATAACAAAAGATGTTATTCTTTTCCCATGCTAAATTGACTTTATAGGGAAGCCCAACTTTAAAAATTGGGAAAAGGATTGTGTTATGGAAATATTGGATGGGAGCAGAGATATTTACTTTAGATCAAGTGAGTGTTTACCATATTCTGTGTTACAAGACAAATCTACCAGATGGCAACATGCACAAACAACATTGTCTGGACTAGCAGCATTTTGAACTTCAGAGATATTGGAAACTTTTACATCCTTTAAAACTAAAAAAAAAAAACCTATTTCTATAGATATTTATTATTTCTATAGATATTTATTATCAAAAAATGAGATTGATATACAGATAATAAAAAATGAGTGGAATAAAGAATTAGATATTCCTAATTGCCTAAGCAATGAAGAGTGTTTTAACTTCAGTATCAACAATGTCAATGGACCTTAAATTAATTAATTTAATTTTAACTAAACTATGATTTGTTAGACTCCATTACATCTACACAGAAGAGGATTGTTTACGACAGCATTTGGTTGGAGATGTAAAAAGGACAATGCTTCCTTTTAAATATATGGCATTGTAAAAACATGTGATTTACATGTTTTGTCTATAGTTTTGAGAGAAACTAGTGGACTATATAATTGTGATAACGATATGTGACAAAAGCTAAAGTTTTCAGATAACAATGTTCTTTTGAACTACATACCTAGTATTTGGAATTTGATCTGAACAATATAAATGGATTTTCCATGCTGTTATTATGAACAAAAAATCTGATATTGCATCACTGGAAAGATATATGTCTTGTCTCTGACAGCCTGACATTAACCATCATATCTCCATTTTTAGAAAGTTTGTGTGCAGTTCCTGAGTTATTATTCCAATTTCTATCCATGGGAACTGTACCTTTTCTTAGTCACATCCTTGATAAAAATCAATATAACATGAAGAATTATTGTGTTTTCCTAATGCTAATTGTCATAATAGGAAAGAATTTTTATTGATTTATTGATAAATTTTATATATTGTTTATTTTACTGTATAAGTAACACAGCACTTACTGTAAAAACTTACTTGCTGTAAAAATGCTTGAACAGATTTGGCATCTGGTGAGAAGAAGCAAGTTAATGTTTCCACTCTTAAATTACTTATCATAGGAAACAGGATTTCAGAGATAGAATGCCCCTTATACTGATTTGGGGCTTACAGGATGCAAATTAGGTTCCTTAATTACGGTAGGTTTATTCTTTTTTCCTCCTATACTCTGATTGTGATGAAACTCTGGAAGAATTGTCAGTCTGTCCATCCATCCATCCATCCATTCTCCTCCTTCCCTCCCTCCTGGGTCATATAGATGGATAGTATTCCAAGCTATAAGATACCACATTTGGCTCCAAGCCATTCTGTAACTTGGTATTTTATTGATGGTTGGTATCAATTGCTAAGCTGTTACTTTGTAATGAGATACTGATGGCCAATGGCCACTGGCCCAAGCAAAATCACACTCCCCATGTATAAATTGGGTATGGAAAGAAATTGTTGATCAACAAGGCATGCAAACAATGATGCCATGGAAAGAATAATGTAGACAAATATACTGCTTTTTTAATGAATTAATTGAATTATGTTTGCAGTTTCTCATTTCATACTATTATGTGGTGATTACATATTTATTTATCCACATTTCATCACGAGGATTCATGTTGAATAACAAACATGCATGCAAAACATTTCATCAAATGTCAATAAATGTCAAATCACTTCACTAGGTGGCCTAATATATTAATCAGAGGCATAAGCATGTATATCATGCTTTCATTTGTGGCTTTCATTAAATGTACTACTTATGATTGCTTGCAGATCTAATACAACTGTATACTTAAATGAAATATAAAATGCCTTATGAAGTATAATGTGCAGAACTGTGATTATTAGAATGTCTTTTCTCAACATTCTGTCACAGGAGAAAGATAGTCTTTTTAAAAGGTTTCCTGTCACTCAACCTAAAGTAAACATACCTCTGTGAAGTAATGCTTCTTCTTTGTATCAAGTGTCTATGGCTTTAATTTTCGGAAGACTTGATACACCCCTTCTAGCATGGTTAACTTTTGGGCAAAGAAAAGTTTCGAGATGTGATCTCCTGTCAACCCTAAAAAGTTTTTCAAATAAAACACAAAAGTCAGACTGTCTTGTAAATTGTGGCCTTTAATTCCCTTTGTTTTTCTCCCCAGAGTACTGTTAGCTACAGTTAGCTACTTTGGCTAACAAAAATGAGCAAAAACATTAAAAGAGATCAGTTTTATAAAATTCTGAAAATTCCAAAATTCTAAGGAAAAAAACTTATATTAGGCTGTCATTTTTAGAAAAGCTTTAATATAAAAAACACAAAGGGGGACCAAAAGGATAGGTGGAGAGAAGAAATGGATGTTAGTGTTATGTGGCTGGAGGCTTAAGTGCTTTTGTCAATTAGTTCAAAGAAAGCAAAACAGAAACGTTTGCAGCTTCTCAAATGAAATACCAAAAGAATGAGACAGCAGAGACTTTATAGATTCAAATCCAGGAAGCCCCCACTGGCACTTGGACAACATCTGCCTAACAACTTTAACATTGATTCCCAATGGAAAGCCAATGGGTTGCTGAACACCCAAACATAGGAAGACATATAAATGACCCCACAAAAAAAGGTGCCAGGCTTTGAATGACCATTATCAGCAATGGACAATCCTGAATAGGATTTGCACCTTATATGGCATCTGCTAGGACTCTCTGTATAAATGGGGCGTTGTATCCTATGTGTATCCTCAGTGACTGTGGGGTCCCACATCAAACTGTAGATCACATCATGACTGGCTGTAAACTGAGGGCATATACTAGTCCAGTGTCTGATTTTTTTTTAAATATAAGCGATGCTGGGCTTCAATGGTTAGATGGCCTAGAGTCGCTCATATTTGAACATAGGTCTTTTAAATATTTATATTTTATTAGATTCTGCTAATCTAGTTGAAATGTTAATATATACTGGTAATCCATGTATGGTATGCCATACACGGAAGGAAGAAGGAAGGAAGGAAGGAAGGAAGGAAGGAAGGAAGGAAGGAAGGAAGGAAGGAAGGAGCAGAGACCCTTAGTGGCTTATTGTAAAACCGTCTCTGCATATTTTGGTAGACAATTCAGATCCAGGTGAAGAAAAAAGCATACAAAGTTCTGAATCAATTACTCTGAATTCCTGTGGTTTTTGTTTCTCTGTTGCTCAGCTAATCTAGCCATATAATTTTGCTTTCCCAAGTTGGCCAGGAAAAAAATATTGGCTCAAGTTTTCATAAAGTAATACCCTAATTTGGCTAACTCCAATTTTTGACACTTGGGAAGCATTCCCAATTAAGGGCTTCCCAGCCTCTGCTCGTACACCATCAATGAACAAGAGATGAATGAGGATGGGAATCCAGTATCTCCTCAGAAACGGTACTTAGAAATCTTTTTACTAACACTCAGCTGAACTCCTATAATGGAAGGTCATTATTCCTTGTCCTGCCCTCTGGGATGATACAAAACAATTTATCATCTTCTTTTGTAGGATACAAAACTATCTTCAGTTAGTTAAAGAGCATTATCAAATATCCCTTTGTTCATCTTTTGTTTTTCAAGACTGAACATTTTGTAATATGTTCTCAGAAGGTTAATTTTTTTGCATATTCTTCATTTTCATAGCCATTCATTGATCATATTCCAGCTTCTCTAACTCCTTCTTAAGGTATGGTTCAGAATTTGACATAATATTACTAATATAAATCAAAGTATGACTTGCTATGATTTGGAAATAGTAGTTGTATCGAGGCAGCCGAAAATTGCATTTGCCTATTACACCGATGACTCAAAATTAATATGCGATCAAATTTAACTGCAAGACAATTTTATACATTCTGTTAATCATGCCACATATCCCTATTCATTAGTGGGTCTAGACTATCAAAAGGATTTAACCAAGGCTCAAATAATGGGATTTGTATATATGTACACTCAAGAATAAATTCAACAGTGAATCTAACAAACATAAGTCCTTGAATTAATTCTTCATGGTACTTCTGGAATCTGCTAATTTTATATGCATTAGAAAATATTACATCACAATATAAGCTTAAAGTTTTGGTAAAGAGTCTAGGGGTTTCATGGCTCCCTAAACAGGTCTTTATCTAAATTGTAGAAGAGAAGCAAGAATTAGATATACGCCTGCAAGATCATAGAATAACAGAGCTGGAAGGGACCTTGGAGGTCATCTAGTCCAACCCCCTGCTCGAGCAGAAGTGATTATTCCAAATATTAGCCTCTACCTAGGATTGAACTCACAGGCTCCTGATTGTGAGGCGAGAGCTCCACCTCTAGGCCACCGTACCTGTTGATACTGAAGAGCCAAGGCTTTACTTAAGAGAAATAGCTTCTTAGATCCTGACTCTGGAGTTCTGCACCATTTGAGAATGACAAAGTAATATACTTTTCAAGTCCACAAGAGAATTATCACATTGAGAGCCAAAGAGTGGCTACCTTAGCACTTGTTTGGTTTGACTGTACCAGCTTTGCCTGAGCAGAAGCAAAGACCTTCCACTAGAAACTGAAAAAAGAATCTGTGATAGCTTGATCTAGACCAGTGTTTCCCAGCCTTGGCACGTTTAAAATGTGTGGATTTCAACTCCCAGAATTTTTCAACCAGCTATACCAGCAATTTTGGAATCTTTCTAAAATTATAAACAAGCAAATAGATGTGGAACCCCTATATTACCTTCCTAAGTAGTTCATGTAAAAAATTTAAATCATTGGGCCAGTGGAAAGTATTCAGATCCCCTTCACTTTTGTCAATTTTGTTATGCTGCAGCCTGATTCTCCAGTTGCTGAAATTCAATTTTTTCCTCATTAATCTACACTCATAATGATAAAGTGAAAACAAATTTTAGAAATGTCTGTAAAGTTATTAAAAAGAAAAAAACTTGAAATATCACATTGGGAAAAGTATTCAGACCGTTCACTCAGTACTTTGTTGAAGTACCTTTGGCAACAATTATAGCCTTGAGTCTTTTGTGGTATGACACAACAAGCTTTGCACCTGGATTGTGGAATTTTCTACCATTCTTCCTTGCAAATCCTCTCAAGCTCAGTCAGGTGGGTTGGCAATCGTTGGTGAACAGCCATTTTGAACATCTTCCTCCAGAGATGTTCAATAGGATTCAAGTCAGGGCTCTGTCTGGGTCACTCTAGGATATTCACAGAATTGTCCTTAAGCCAGCCCTATGTTGTCTTGGCTGTGTGTGCTTAGGATCGTTGTAATATTGGAAAGTGAACCTTCAGCCCAGTCTGAGAACCTGAGTGCTGTAGAACATGTTTTCATTGAGGATATCCCTGTATTTTGCTCCATTCAACTTTTACTCAACCCTGATCAGTCTCCTAGTCCCTGCTGCTGAAAAACACCCCCCCCCCAAGAATGATGCTGCCACCACCATGCTTCACTGTTGGGGTGATATTGGGCAGGTGATGGGCAGTGCCTGGTTTTCTCCAGACATAACACTTAGAATTGAAGCCAAACAGTTCAATGTTTATTTCATTGGACCAGAGAATCTTGTTCCTCACCATCTGAGAGTCCTTCAGATGCTTTTTTACAAACTCCAAGAAGGCTTTCATGTGTTTTGGAGTGAGGAGAGGCTTTTGTTCAGCCACTCTGTCATAAAGCCCAGATTGGTGGAGGGCTGCAGTGATGGTTGTCCTTCTGGAACTCTGTCGCATCTCCACATAGGATCTCTGGAGCTCAGCCAGAGTGATCACTGGGTTTTTGATTACCTCTCTTAATAAGGCCCTTCTCCCCTGATTGCTCAGTTTGACCAGGTGACCAGCTCTTAGAAGAGTCCTGGTTGTGCCATTCTTCCATTTGAGAATTATGGAGGCCTTTCTAAATCATATCCAATCAATTTAATTTACCACAGGTTGATTCTAATCAAGATGTAAAATCATGTCAGCAATGATCAAGAGAAATAGGAGGCACCTAAGCCAAATTTCATGTGTTTGCAAATGGTCTGAACAATTATGCCAATGTGATATTTCAGGGTTTTTTCTTTTTAATAATTTACAGACATCCTAAAATTCTGTTTTTATTTTGTCATTATGAAGTATTGAGTGAAGATTAATGAGGAAAAAAATAAATTTCAACAACTGTAGAATCAGGCTGTAACATAACAAAATTGTCAAAAGTGAAAGAGGTCGGAGTACTTTCTGAATAGAATAGAATAGAATAGAATAGAATAGAATAGAATAGAATAGAATAGAATTCTTTATTGGCCAAGTGTGATTGGACACATAAGAAATTTGTCTTGGTGCGTATGCTCTCAGTGTACATAAAAGAAAAGATACATTCGTCAAGAATGCACTATATATAGCATAAATGACAGCTCTTAAACAGAACTTCTTCCATGCCAGCTTCCAGATAGCATCAAAAGCACCAAATCACAGAGTTGTCATTCTGAACCAAGGCCAATTTTATTTATTGCATTTATATCCTATGTTTTCTGTAGAAACTCAAAGTGATCTATATCATATTTGCCTCCCCTATTGTCATCACATACATAAGACACAAAAATAATACAGGTAGACCCTGACCTATAAATGTTCATTTAGTGACCATTTGAAGCTACAACAGCACTGAGAAAAGTGACTTATGACCATTTTCACACTCCACAGTCATTTGATCAAAATCATTGGCATTCGGCAACTGACTCATATTTATGACAGTTGCACTGTCCCAGTTATGTGATCATCTTTTGCAATCTTCTGACAAGCAAAATTAATGGGGAAGCCAGATTAATTTAACCATGTTACTAACTTAACAACTATAATGATTCACTTAACATCTGCAGCAAGAAAAGTTGTAAAATGGGACAAAATTCACTTAACAATTGTTTCATGATTCGACTTCCGGTTTCCAGCAGCACCAGACGCTGGTGTGGCTTGCTCTTGCCCCCAGCGCCCGCAACCTACCGTCCCGGAGGCCCCTTGGGTGCCAGGCGTCCGGTTAGGGCACCTGCCATTTTAGGGCGGCTTTCGCCAGGGGTCCCCAGCTGAAACCCAGGGCTGGGCGGCCAATGCTGGCGCGCCAGAGGCTTCAGGAGGTAGGCGGTGGTGGGCAGCTATTGTCATGGCTGCCGTCTGCGCCACTGTGCCCAGCGGACCTGGGGCTTTGCTAATCTAGGCACAGCGGCCCAATGAAGGATTAAAAGGAGGAAGGTGACCGGAGAGGAAGGAG
>JAOYMU010000077.1:64509868-64523503 GCA_025802295.1 Psammodynastes pulverulentus
ACTCAACATATTGTAAGCGATATATTTGTATATTTGTGACCAATAAAACTTTTTACTATTAAAACAATTGTTTCACTTAGCAACAGAAGTTTGGGGCTCAATTTTGGTCATAAGACAAGCACTATCTGTAATTGGTCTAATGTTACTTAGTTAATTTAATTTAATTTAATTATGGAGTTGGGATTTGTGAACCTGTGACCAATAATAATAATTATTCATTATTTATAGATTTATATATATTAGACAATATTCTTGGGGCTTCAGTAAATGAGCTTCATCTTCTCAAATAAGACCAGAAGATCTTTTGATTAAATTGACTGAATGGCAAGACTAGTGGCCTTGATGTTGAAGTTAAAAACAACACAAGTTAGCTTGAAATGTTTGAACAAATTTGCTAGGGTTTCTTAAGCAAATGGCATTTCAAGTGTTGGCAGTTTGTCAATTCTAGAGTTTAATTTCTAGAAATCTGTCACTTTTTAAACTAGTTAACAGTGTGTAAAGTAAATATAAATTAATTTTAGAATAGCACCTATTCAAATAGGGTCACCTTTTCAAATAAGGTCAGATAAAGAAATGGTATGCCATACTAGTCCCGAAAAAAAAAACATTCAAAGAAATTACTGTGTTTTCAGAGAGAAATGCTGTGATTTGCTGTGTTTTATTTGTTTTGCGAGCAAGGAAAGTTATGGGGGAAGTAAGAAACCCTTCTCTAGTTACCCTACACAGTGATAGGGGTTTCTGAAAGGATTATAGGCCAAGAACCTTTCTAAGTACTGGGATGTTGTTACAGTTAAATCAAAGGTAACTTGCAAAAAAACCCCACCTGTCAACAGGTGAGGAAAAGAACAGGCCAAATAAGGAGTTATGCATCAGGTATTAGATACAAGTTATTACAGCTGAAAGGTTTAGGTAAAAAAAGAAACCTAATCTCATTGGTTTCTTTAGAGTTTTGGTGGGATAGTTGCTGAAACATTTAGGAGGAGAAGAACTGGACACACTGGTTGACAGATTGATATGGTTGAAATGATAGTAGAAAGATAAGGAACTGTGGGTGCCTTTTTTATGAATAACTCTCACAACCATCAAACAACATCTTACAAGGAACAGAATTTCCATGGCTAAGCTAGGTGGTTTATAAGGGAGTAGCACTTGATTTAACACTATTTTTGCCATGGTTGCTAAAGCTAATCACTGCAGTTGTTAAGTAAATCATGCAGGTATTAAAGGAACATGGCTTCTCCCATTGATTATGCTTATCAGTAGCCAACTGGTAAGGTTGCAAATGGGGATCACATAACTCCAAGATACTGCAATCATACGTATACAATGGTTGCCAAATATCTGTATTTGGTATTTGGACTGCTTGTCAGTCAATTTTTTTAATATCATTGTTAACTTGTATCTGCTGCTAAAGGAATGATTATAAGCTTTAAATAATGTAATGTCGTATGTGAACAGACCGTGTTTTAACACACCATATATAATATCCTCGTTCTCTCTGCAGATGGTCGCGTGCACACACAATACTGATTTCTAACTTTGAAAGGCGCCGCTCATTTCCACTCCAGTCTCCTTCTTGCCCTTCTTGCAATGCCCGAAAAATACCTCCAGGCGGCTCAGCACGAATGAGGAAGAGGGAACCGGCGCGGAGCCCGTTCGGCGAAGCTGAGCGACGAAAATGAGCGGGGCCGGGGGTTTTCTGTCCCCGTTTTGCTCAGCTAGCAAAGGTCCTGCACCAGAGCAACGGCGGCCTCGGGCAATGTCCGCCAGCGACGCTCTCGGCGGCTGCCGCTGCAGAGAAAGCGGCTCCTTACTTTAGAACAGCACTTTAAAACCTCCTTTGTTTACTTCGGATCCACCCGTCCGATCTTTCTCAGGGAAGGTATTCTGTGTACGTGAGAATTCTTTTTCAATTTACCGAGCCAAAGAGGACATATTCAAAGGAAAATATTCAAACGAGGATGGTGGCAATTTGGAAGTTGTAAATCTTGTCAATAAAAGCGGCGAGGGAGTACGGCACGTGGATCCCTCTCGCCTGTGCTCCCGTTGATCCCGGCCCGCGTCCGCGCTTTCCCTCCTTCTGCTGGGGAAATACTCACAATTCCATTTATCATTTATAACACCCACAAATTTTCCGTCTTTAACTAGAAATCAGTCCACTGTTTAAATAGAAATTATTTTTCGTGTAGCCATCCATATTTATACAGTAAAGAGACTGTTCACAGAACTAGATTGTAGACTTTAAAGTCAGCTGTTCAAATGAAGATCCTTTTATGTCGGGGCAATATTATATGTTTCCTAATACAGCAATGAAGCATGCATAGTTCCCTTAAGGTATGATTTCTCTCTTTTCGAATCTGTAAAGAAGTACCTTTCAATTCTATATTCGTAAGATTTTCCAGGTGGCTTAGAAAAGAACGTATTCTGCCATTTTTGCGAGCATTTCAGCACTCCCACATACTCACAGAAAAAGAGGGTGGTGAGTATGAAAGAAAGGCCATTTCACAAACTAACTTTCCCCCAAAGGGACTGGTTAACCAACAATCAGGAGAAACAGTGGCAGGGCTAAATTGGCTTTATTCGAAAGAGTTTCAAGACTTTCCATTTTAAACCAGTGTAATGGTATATTTATTTACTGGATTGTATATTTTATATCTATGCCAAAAATGATAGAAGTAGAAATTTCACTTGGAAAATGCGTTTCCAAATCAATGCATAAACTGGTCATTATCACTTCTTGTAAATAAGTTCCACTACAATTTATTGACAAGTAATCAGATATGAAAAGACTTCTAATAATGTCCAGTAGCAATGCATGAANNNNATGTATAGCAAAAGCAACAATATGACACTGAAATGCTGAAACTAAGATATTTTTATATAGTAAACATTTTAACAGAGATTCCAGAATGACTATGTCCTTAATGGTTCTTAAACATTTAGCAAGTAAGGAACGCTAAACTGATTGCTTACATTTTAAATTAATCTAACATAAGCATTTTTGTTTATTGATTCAGCCCAATACAGTCAATAGTTTTTTTTAATTTTCAGCACAGCTTTTGATTACTATTTATTTATTTATTTATTTATTTATTTATTTATTTATTTATTTATTCAATTTCTATACTGCCTCATCTCCGGAGACTCGGGGCGGTTCACAACATGATAAATAGCAGTCATATCACCCAGAGTAGCTGAAGAGAAGGAGAACCAATTGAATATAGATGCATATGTGTATTCTAATGATTCAGCCAAGGAAATATTATGATATAAAAGTGATATAAAACTATATTTTTGTGTGTTTGGTTGTTGTAAGATTTCATTGTATTATTTTCCATTTAGTGAAAAGTGGAATATTTTATTACTTTAAAAGAAATGTTACTGTAGTCATCAGAGTTTCCTTTTGTATACATTTGTCCAGATATCAGCATTATATGTAATTTATTTCATACGTTAACGGCAGGACCTTGAAGGAAGTTCATTACTGGAGGGGGAATCCTAGCAATCAAGGACAATAAATAAGTAGTATATACAATGATGTAATAACAGTTCTAGTTGTTAAAATAATTGTTTTCAATCATAGCATGAACTTCAAACTGTAACTTGTAGTTGATTTTGAACTTTCTCAGTTTTTAAAAAAAAAAGGGGGGGGGGAAATAGGAATGCTCTTTTGAAACAAGATGAAGAATAACAGAGGAGGGAAAGAGTTTGCTTTATCTTTTGCCAAAATAATTCTCGGTTCACATTATATTCTGAGCCCATTCTTCTAAAAGATACCCTTTTCAATAACTCCAGCACAAAACTGAATATATACATTCCTTAAAACAATGTTGGCCAAACTGAATGGCTCACCAGTGCCTCTTTATTCATCCTTTCATTGGTTTAAGCAAGAGAGACGCCAGAATTTTTTCTCCTAAATATGAATAAATAAAAAGTACTTTTTTCCTCTCCTCCAGAAGTTTTGCAATTTATCAGCAGACAACTGTCGTTAATAGTGCAATCCTGCTATTTCTTGGAAGTCCTCTTTAACTCAGTCAAGGCTCATTCTCGATGAAAGGCACAGCCTAACATTTCAAAGGTGTCTCTGAGGTGGGATTCTCCCACTTTAGAAAGTAAACCCACATAAAGAAAGGGCGGAGTTGTATCTTGCGTGCGCTTCTTTGGACCTGGTCTCCTCAACTTCCAGGCAATGAGACAAAAAGGAGGGGCGGACGTCGGCGCCTCTGGGGGTGGGGTGGTGGTATACTTTGGTCGGACTTTGCCAAACCTTGCAGTCGACCCCCGATCGGCTATTTGAAGAACCACTCCTCTTCCTCCTCCTAGGTTGAGCCAGCCGAGAGCCAAGGCAGGGAAGCCGGGCAGTGCTGCTCGGCGCAAGAAGGGGAAAGAGGGCGGGAGAGGGGCTCCCCCGGAAAGCAAAATTCTGGGCGGGGATTGGATACCTGAGCGCACCTTTCTATTCCTCAGATTCCTCGCCGTCTGGGCGATGAGCGCCAGCGATCCTCCGCCACCAGTGCAGTCAGCTCCCCGTTCGTCCCCGACGGCTGCCGGTAGCCCTTTGGCTCCGTGGTCTCGCAGCGGCCGCGAGGAGCCTGCCATGGCAGTCTACTGCAGCGAAGCCTTTAGCGTCTACCCGCAGACAGCCACAGCCACTGCGGGCCCCTCGGGGCAGAGGTCTTCCGCCACGACCTATGCGCTTGGCGACTATGGGGCACCGCCGGGAGCTGCCGGGTACCTGTGGGGCGTGAGTAGCGCTGGGCCCTACGTGCAAAGTACCGGCGGTGGCGGCAGTAGCGGGAGCTCGGGCGCGTCCTTTTTGCCCTACGGCTGCCCTCCGAGGGCCGTCGGGGGGCCGCAGATCTTGGCTTCGCCAGGGCCTGCGTCTGGCTCAGGCTCAACAAGCGAGCTGGGCTGGCTTAGCCTGGCTAGCCAAGAGGAACTGCTACGCCTGGTGCGACCGCCGTATTCTTACTCGGCACTCATCGCCATGGCCATCCAGAGCGCTCCGGAGCGCAAACTGACGCTCAGCCACATCTACCAGTACGTGGCCGAGAACTTCCCCTTCTACAAGCGCAGCAAGGCCGGCTGGCAGAACTCCATCCGTCACAATCTCAGCCTCAACGACTGCT
This sequence comes from Psammodynastes pulverulentus, assembly GCA_025802295.1. Classification (NCBI taxonomy): domain Eukaryota; kingdom Metazoa; phylum Chordata; class Lepidosauria; order Squamata; family Psammodynastidae; genus Psammodynastes; species Psammodynastes pulverulentus. Next base: position 64,514,998 of record JAOYMU010000077.1, read on the forward strand.
TCCGCAAGGTGCCGCGGGACGAGGACGATCCTGGTGCGTGTCTCCACTCTCTTGGGCCCGGGTAGTGTGCGTGCGTGCGTGCAGGAGGCGGCGTAAAACAGATTCCTGATCCCCAGTGGGGATGCGGAATTATTGCTCGTTCTTCTTAGCCGCTGCGATGCCATCTGGGCTGGTCCTCCGCGCCCAGTAGTATCTGACCCGCTGCAGCAGCTCGCAATGCTAGACAGATGAACTTGGATGCAGGTACCGATAATTAAATATCGTTCAAGTTTATCAGCTTCCAGCTCAGGCTATGCTGCTATCTGTTTTTACCAGCCCAGTTCCCTTAGGTCAAGCAGGGTGTTTTTCCCAATTAAATTAGTTTAGGAACATCAAATCACGTTTTTTTCCGAGGTAAGTTCTGCTATAAAGTAAATTGAACTCAGTAGGTATCGTTTCTGAATAGAAGTGCATAGGACTGTGCTTCTTGGATTTTTAGAACAAGAAGCCAGCTTCTCAGGTGTTAAATAGTGACATCATCACCCTTAAAACATTCCTAATTGCTCTAGCATATTTTGTATGAGATTGCCAAATTGCAGTATAGAGCCATTTAGTAAGACTTCCAACCTGTTGCAGTGATCCAGCATTATTCTGGATTAGCATAGGAGATCAAGGTTTGTGTGTGGTATGTATTCAGCACTCCTGTTCTACATGCCTTAGAGCTAAATTCTAATTTACTGAAATTGAGGTCACTTCAGTCTTGGAAGGGTTTTTTTTTTTTTCAGTTCAAATGAAACTGATTCCAGATATTTAAAATCACTCTCATTCTTCTGCATGTTACTGGAAAATATGAATTAATCTCCCATTCACATACACTAGTACTGGATGTATTTGGAAAGTAACTTTGCAAAGTAACACTAGATATGTAGACTCAGATATAAGAATGTAGAATGAAATGCAAACTTGAACACTTTCTTTCTAAGTACTGAAATGCCTGCTATGGACTATTTTTGCATCTCAAGCCATATGGGAATGTAAGAGGTTACTTTTACTTTTTGCCTCTTTTCAGTTTAAAATTTTTAGATTCACAGCTAAGAAAGTGCCTATTTAAAAATTTAATTGGCATATGGACATGCAAATTAATTGTTAATTGGGATTGATAAAAAAACAGCCTACTATGTGTTAATCATATAGTATTACTTATGCCACAAGTTTCTAGGGAAGATTACTGGGGTAAAGATTATATCCTAGATAATCAACATGCCATATTCATTCTGTAATTGTCCCTTTACTGTAAAATAAGAAGCTTGGCATTAGATATAAAGTAGGAAGCTTCTTAACACACCCAACCATTTGTATGCAACAGCATAAAAGTGGATTCCTCCCCCAGGTTTTTCCATTGATGCCCCCTAAAAAATCCCACAGGTCGTCTTAAAGGTGCTTTTCCAAAAGACAATTGGATTTCTTGTGGTTGTTGTTTTTTGAAAAGGTTTTGCTTCTCATACAAGAAGCTTCTTTAGTTCTGGTACACAGGTGCCTACCTTTGCCTATTGACTTTTTAAAATTGCTATTCAACTTCCCTTCACTGAGGCTGCATCCACAGAAGATAAGTCTCAGAGAGCTACTTTGTTCTCACAGTTATTTTACCTTGTATAGTCACTCTCTCATTGCATTTCCCTAACCCCCAGGCTTCTACACATTAATCTGTTGCTTCTAAATTATTACTGAAAATCAGTTTGGGCCAAATTAGATATTACACTATTCTTGTATTTAGATGGGAGCTTGTAGAGTCAATTACAACAGAGAGTAGGGAGAACGTTTTCATCTTTTGTTGTTGTCCATATATTCCACTATTCTTATTTACAAAAAATACTTGTGCAATTGCTTTCTTATTTAGCCCTGAATCCTTGGATTTTTCTGAGGATCTTCTGAAGCTTATTGGAGCTTCTTCAGAAATTCAGCAGTGGTATGTAAGTTTCTTTGAAAGATGTTGCTTTCCATGACCAATATTCCCTTGTGATACATGTCTGGAAAGAGCTGCTATGTACATTCCACTTCATAGTCTCACAGCCAAATTATATGTGATCAGAACAACTGCATTTCTGAGTGATTTCTGCATCAAATGTAGAAATTATATATGTGTGTGTGTGTGTGTGTGTGTGTTGGAACAAAACTAGGAGAAATGTACCAGGCTGACAGCTAATTGGAATCTTAAAAAGTGGGAAGAGAGTTAACTATCTGTGTGCTCCTTTTCATCAAAAATAAAACATATCCTTTTTGTTATGGGTCAGAGAGATAGTTAGCGTCTCCTCTATGCTTAGGTTTGACCCTCTGTTGTATTCTTTTAATTGTTTTGTTAATAGTAAAATAATAAATCATCATAATCTTGAGTTGCATTGAGGCCTGACAGGTCAATCTGGTACACTAGGTGTGAATTTTGGATACTAGGCAGAAAACACCAGCATATATTGTTCAGGGGTTCCTGGCCATGAAATTGGGACAGAAACCTATATTCTACAATTAATCTAGTGCTGCTGACAGAGCAAAAAGAATCAAATGCCTATAAAGCAAGGACATAAGTGCCTATAAAACTTTTAAGAAACTATAATATGTGGGGACTGTACTAGAAGATGTGGCTCTGGCATATTAGGTGAGAAATGATTTGGATGAAGAGATGGAAAGGAAAAATTATGACTTCTTCCTATATGTCTTACATAAAATTAATCTGAAAACTAATCCCGTTATTTTGCTTGAAATTATGTTCACATTTGTTTGTAGTAAAACTGAAAGCTTCTTTTGGAAATTGTTAGTTCATTAAAGTTCTCATATCATATTTGGTAAAGATGTGCAAAATAGAGGCAGCACAGATTGATAGAATTCAAGAGTATTTGAAATGGATATGGCTATTTCAATGGGAAAAGACTCATGCCATATCCTTAGCCAAAATTCAACCTCTACATTCCATAGCTCACAAGAAGAGGGAAGCTAAAGGACTCAGAGACCCAGACACCCTGTTCCATCCATAGATGACATCTCCAAAACCTAAGACTTGAACCCCAGTTTTAATATTGTCTTCTATGATTTTTTTAAAAAAATCCATTTTTGAAACAAAATATGTGTTTGTTAGAGAACTCATCCAGATAGCTTAATAAGCATTATACATTGAAATATTATGCAGAGAAATTCTATAACCCATATATTCGTGTGTGTGTGTGTGTGTGTGTGTGTGTGTGTGTGTGTGAATGAGGCAGTTTTGTGGGGAAATAGACTTATTAAGTGTCTTGCATTTCCAGAGGGATTCAGTAATTGTTAAAATATTACATTTCGTTTTGAAAAACAAAGCATATTTACCATATGTTTCTTTGAGGGATAAAGTATGTTGAAAGTTATGTTTCTCTCCCTAAGTAGCAGATGCTTTAAAATTTACTTATAAATTTAGTTTCCAGCCACAAAGTGGACCTTTTGATTAGGTGGCGATTGCAAAGAGAAGTTAGAAACAAAGGACAATTTGCTAATTCCACAGCATTACACTGAATTATGGAGATAGTTGAGTTCTTGTGTAATTAAAGCTATTATCTGAATTAATACTAAATTTATCATTGGGATTTGTTTTCAGAATTAAGGCAGACTTATCTTGCTCCCAGCTTCAAATAGTACATAGATGTTTAGAGGTGTTGCCTATTGTAAGTGATATGACTTCTTTTTTCTGCTTTTTGAATTTTGTATCTACAAGAAAAGAAAGGAATAAGAAACACATTAATGATGCTGTTGTTTAATCTTCTCATAAAATGCCACACATAAAGATGAATCTCATAATTAACAATCAGTTCAACAAAATCCAGTGGCTACTGATGGAGATAATGAAACCTTTTATATGTCAGGCTCAGATTACTTGGACCCTTCTTTAAATGTCAGGCCTTTGTTAAAACATGAGAGAAAGCTGAGCAGAAGTATTTGTAATGCAAAAGAGTTTTGGCAATGTAGATTTTCCTGTCAGGCCACAAACTAAACAACAAAAAACATATAAATTTCCACATGTGAGAATGTTAAAGATGCTGTTGTTTAATGGTGGCATTGAATTTTTCTCTTCTCCAAATAATTCTCGACAGGATTGGTAAACCTCAGGTTTAACCAGAAGAAAAGTGGGAAATGAGGGAAGAGTTAAGCAATTGATTACTCCTTCAACACTTTGCATATTGAGAGCAAAGCTGCTGTTGCCAAGGGCCAGGCAGATTTTCTAATAGCTTCACAGACTACACTCTTCCCTCTTATTTTGGATGGGTAGGAGGGCGAGCGGAAGATGTAATCAGATCAAAGCAGAACTTTTTTCATGCCCTCCCCACATTTCTTATGGGCATGAGTAGCAGGGGGCAAATCATATAAGGTTAGTTTTCTTGAAGCCAGAAACACACCTTATTGGTCCTCCTCCCCACTGACTGGGGTATGAACCCCATGGATGTTTGAGAGCAACAAGACAGGTGTTGGTGTCATCTGTAATCCACTAACCATGGCTTGCTTGTTCTTGATCTTGTGAAACTTCAGGGGCAGCATTTGAACAGAAATTATATGCTGCAACCAGAGGCTATAATAGATGAATTCCAGGATCCCAAGGCAAATGCACATGTGAAGGATTGTTGAAAAATATGAACACAGATGTGATTAATTATTCTGGCTATAACTTGGATTAATTTATAGCTAAATGTTGAGGTGTGCTTAGATTATGAAACATTGTCTCCCCACCCCATCCTTTTTATTGTACTATTATAAAACTTGATAATTGTATTATTTCAATATAGTGATGCTTATATAATGTAATTAAAGATTGCAATTTTATTATTTATAGCCCATAGTATTGAAAACAGAAGGAAGGTAATTATAATTGATCAGTACTATAAGCATAAAATTATTTAGCTTTTTCCTCCAAAATTAAATATAGCATTGAGAAAACAACTGCTGTGACTCACATTATAGTATTTGTTATATGGTAAAATTTTGATCTTAATTATTTAATATCAAAGAAATCTCTATTGAATTCAGTATGATTCTAGGAGAAATATACATTTGATGGTGAAGGGAGAAAATATTCAGATCACTTTCAATGAATGGTGTGCCTTAACTGACAGGATTTCACATATCCTCAGTAACATTGTGTCCTGAAATTAAATTCTAGCCTCCCTCTCATCTATTCTTCCTGAAACTCTCTTTTGTAACTAGATCTAGAATGTATAATATAGGAAATAACACTCACACACACACACGCATGCATACAGATATCTTCACATCAGCCTCCATTCCGTACAATTTTCAGGTCAGACCTATATCCCTGTTTATCCCAAGTTTAGCATTTGATACTCAGAGACAGTCGACAAGGAGTGTGTAACCCACAATAAATCTATGGATTAAATTAGAACATGTACATAATGATAATAATTGTACATTTTGATTATACATGAAAATTTCCAATGAATTATTTCACATACAGTGCAAGTTATGTGACACTTTTCTCTTGTGAAACTTTAGCAACCTATTCTTCACATTTCATGTTCTTCAACACATACAATATTCTTCTTTCCTTAGTTTGGTTATGTTCCATCTGTTCTGGGCTACAAATCCTAATACACCAGCCAGCTGCACTTCCCACCCTAAACTTTTGCACAGTTAGCTGCATAGTGGGCAACAGCACAATGAAGATTCTTGCACAAAATGAAATAACTTGGATGGTAACTGATCTACTCCTGCAGGGCTGTGTGCATGCCTTGGGAGCTTCACTCATGTTCTAGGTTGAATTCCCTTGCATTCACCAAGAATATCCGCAGCTCTGAACTTTGCAATGCACAGTTATGCATTGCCACCAACTCACGAATCTTCCCATGTAAGGAGGCCACAAGTCCATATCTGGAGGTAACATAATCAAATCATTTGGGGTTGGCCATACAGGCTGTGTAATGATTTCTATGGTCTTTAATCTCTTGGGAACCAGTATGCAGAGTAGCAAATGAGCCAGGTATCGTTCATTAAAGAAAGCATCCTCTATAGTTTGTCAATCTTTAGAGTAGCCACAATGAAATTTGTTTTAAAAATTATTCCTTCTGGTTTTAACCAATGTTTACATAGGAGAGGCTGTAGTTTTATACATTGTAGGTATACAGTCTGGAACCAATTGTAAAAGGTACACATTTACTTTTTCACTTTTAAAAATTGCACCCAGTGTAGTAGGGTTTGAGTTGTAATATTTTCCCCGCTTTCCATCTTGCTATACAAAGCATCTGTTTTTAAGATTTAATATTATTTTAGAGATTCTGCTTAGTAAATGGACTGAATGAAGCCCTACTCTTCATTGGTCTCCTCTTTTCCTAGTTTTAGAGGTTGGGATTGCTTTCCTTTTTTTTTTTTAAATAGTCTCTCTCCTTTTGGGGGGGGCAGTATTTTGAACCAGCCATACAAAAGTGGGTATCGGTGTTTAAAGCTGGGGAGTATGGGATTCCGCTTACAGGGTCTGGAATGGATTCTTTTTTTTTTTCAAACTTATTTCTCTTATTCTTCAGGAAAGGGAAATTACTGGACCTTAGACCCAAACTGTGAGAAAATGTTCGACAATGGAAATTTCCGTCGCAAGCGCAAGAAACGTTCTGATCCCGGTGCCTCTGGAGTGGCACCTGGTGTTTCGACCTTGGGGACCCTGAAGACTCAGGAAGAGATCCCTGTTGCTTTAGATCCTGGAAAGCCCTGCAGTGACAGTCCTTCCTCGGTTCTGGAGCCAACAGCCTCTCTGAGGGACACCGCAAAGAGCAGCTCTCCACCTGTGGTTGCCCCGCCGACCACCAGCTGCCTCAGCACCTTTTTCAGTGGCATGAACTCCCTCAGTAGTGGGCCTCGTCTTCCTGAACTGCAGCACCGAAGCCACCCTGCCGGCCCAATTAGGGGCAGCAGTTTCAACCAGGATCCTCCTTTGACAGAGCAGCTGCAACGAGTCTCAGGTCCGGCTGGCACCTACTATAGCCATTTCCATCCTAGCAGTGGAGGCCAGTCAGGACAGTACAATCATTTATACAACTTCACAGTCAATAGCCTCATTTATGCCCGGGAAGGCACTGAAGTATAAGGCTGATCGCCCTGATCTAGCAAGACAGGCCAGAGAGCTTCTTCATATTTCTAATTTTAAAACAAAATCTGCATCAAACATCTGGAAGGAGCAGAAAAGGTTTTGGAAACCTGCTGTTCGAAAAACATTGTGCAGTTTTCTGCTGTTTCTGCCTATTGCGAGCATGCAAAATAATTTTGATAATGGAGGCTCTCTGGAAGGAGTGATTTAGAAAGATTTCAGGGATTGAAACTAAATATATACAAAATAGTACATTACTTGCTGGTCACACTTTCTTTAGTTTTGAGCCATTGTTTATGGCACTGTGGTGTAAAAGAAAAGGAGATTTTATGAAGTCCCTTTATCAGTGTAAAAAAACCTGACTGTTTTTGACAATGATAACTGATATGAAGCTTGCAGTAAAAGCTAAAGTATATCTGCCAGTTGTTTGACAATCTACTAAAGTCCTGTTCACCAGTCCTCGGCCAGCCATCAAATTTAACTGGTAGCATTTATTGAATCCCAGTTGCTTATAAACATCGTTTGAGTTCATTTACCATTGATAAATCACAGGTCTTAGATTAAAAACTGTATTACTGACATAGTTTGGTAATTAATGACAAAATTACTGTGCACTTTTATGCAAGACAGCAATGTGAACAACTTCTCTTATGGTGAAGTTATTATTACTACATATATTTTCATGGAAACAAATTCCATGAAAATTGGTGCACCCAGGATAAAGTCATTCAATTCAGTTGACTTGGGATTATATTATTTCAGTTGTGGATGGGGAAATCAAATATTTGAATCTCTGCCATATCAGAAACTTCCAGCATAGAGAAAACTTCTTTGTCCCAATAAATCTGTTGTGTTGAGATGATTTTTTTTCCTGTGTGAAGGACTGTATTTTTTCAGCGTATGGCTTCTAAAAAATGCCACATTCTGAACTGGTTGATTATATAACAACAATTATATGAGTGTGGAATGGGAGCCTTCCTTTCCATACTACATGTGACTGCCTAGTTGCTAGGATTAAGAACTAATTTTTGTGAAAACATGAGTTTGATAGGGCTTTCTGCCAAAGACATACACTTTTAACCTTCCATTTTCAGCAGAACAAACATCATGAATATTTTTTAAATACATGCTACTTTGTGATAGGCTACATTATATATGTATTCTTACATGTCTTTGTACATTTTGAAATAATACTTATTTAAAATATTTTTGGAACATTTGTATTTTTCTTTGATAGTATATTAATAAATTTTTCAGGTTGTTACATTTTTACACATCAACCTTTCCATTGTGTGTTTTTCTATTTCTAAATAGGATTTGGAAAAAAAATTATTTGGATGGATGGATGGATGGATGGATGGATGGATGGATGGATGGATGGATGGATGGATGGGTGGGTGGGTGGATGGATGGATGGATGGATGG
>JAOYMU010000077.1:64593753-64603965 GCA_025802295.1 Psammodynastes pulverulentus
CCTTTGTTTCAGGTGAGCAGGAAAGGGTTGACCTGACCACGTGGCCAGAAGACTATAGATAGGGCGTGGGCATGGCATGGGTTGGAGCAAGTGACCGTGACCGGCTCCAGGAGGTGGGCGTGGGGCATGGGTTTATACGGGCTCCAAGAACTCGTTCACATGGGCCCTAGTACCTCGCGGGAGGTCTCCAGAGGTACTAAGATTTCACCACTGGTGTAATATGACTGAAATGCTGAAAGCTGGTGGTCACAGTTTACATAAGATACTAGCAAACTATAGTCAAGATGCCTCAGATCAGAAAAAATACCTATGTATGAAAAAATGCTGAGGATGATATAAAGAACTACCGCCCAATAAGCCTTCTTTCAGTCATCTACAAGGTTTTCACCAAGATAATAGCAAAAAGAACTTTAAATGATGCACAATCAAAGGAGCAGGCAGAGTTTAGAAGTGGTTAGAGCACAATGGATCATATTCAAGTTGTTCAGTAAGTCATTGAAAACATGAGTACACCATGCCACTGTTCATGGCTTTCATTGACTACAAAAATGCATTTGACTCAGTATTTCAGCAAGCAATATTCAATGCATTGCTCAACCAAGGTATAGATTTTGTTTACTACCTAAACTACTGCCTAAACCTACTGCAATCAATATATGAAAAAACAACAATTTGCCTTAATAATCTTAAAGTTGAAATCAACATAGAATGAGATGTACAACAATGTGATACAATATCACATATCCTTTTCTCAGTCTGCCTTGACGTATTTTGCAGAGTAGACTGGGTAAAAATGGAATAAAAATCAATGGCACTTAAGATTTGCAGATGATGTTCTCTTCTCACAAGACCCAGAAGAATTACAAAGACACATGCAAGAACTGCTCAAAGCAGAACCATTTGGCTTAAAAATAAACCTGAAAAAAGCCAATATATGTTTAATAAATTCACTAAGGAAAGAAAAATAATTATATCTGGGGAAAAATTAGACACAGAAGATCCCTACATATGGCTTGGTCAACACATCTCAATGGAAAGTGATACCCGCCCTCCAAAAAAGTAAATTGAACGTGTTAAATGTGGTTCGCAGGCATTTGATAAGTGAAGCGTAATTTTCAAGACCAATCTCCCCCTATGTCTGAAGAAAAATTTTTTTGATCAGTGTGGGCTACCTGTTCTAACACAGTGCTAGTGAAATATGGACACTAACTTCACAATCAATACAAATGCTACGAGGGGTGCAAAGAGCCATGGAAAGATATATGCTCAGTATCACAAGATAAGATAAAAAGATTTGCACATGGATTAGAGAACAAATGAAAATATACAAAACCATCAAAAGAGTAAAATAATTGAAATAGAAATGGGTTGGTCACATAGCAAGAAGAACTGATGGCAGGTGGACTAAAGCAATAATAGAAAGGATTCCATGATAAAAAGCATCCACAAAAGAGACTTAAACAAGAATAAATATACATGCAGGATTTCATTAATTAGTTATATGAACATGGTGCATGCGCCCTGTAGATTGAAAGGAAGAACCTGACTAAAAGCAACCTAATGGGCAATTGAATACAATTTTCCATTTGCCCTCTAACTATTGTAATGCTACTTGCACTTTAAGTTTTCAAAGTTGCATTCCAATGCCCTCTGCTATGGATGGGCTTATAAGACATTGAATATACCCAGAGTCCAGTAAAACTGCTAATTCCTCTTTCCATCCCAAAGATATTACATTTAATTTCACCCTCACCACCATTGGTTTTTAATAACTACTCAGCAGTGAGTCATCATTGCTGATGCCATGCTCTCTGACTTTTCTCTGGGATATCCTCCTCCTTTTTGGAGGGTGGGGAGAATCCTTTGACTTCATTCCTTTCACTGCCAGTAGTCTTGAGTTTGGCCATAGCTTCTTCTCTTTTTGGTGGAGCATGCCTTGTTGCTGGCTCCTGTTGTGGGTTGAAGCAATTGGCTGCTCAGTGACCCTCTATGCCGCAGTGGAAACAGACCCCTGAGAAATACTTGGAGTTGGACCGCCCTTGCTCATCTTTGGCAAGGCCTTCTTCTCCAGTGCTTTGTTAATCCACTGCCCTTACTCTGTGGTTTCACAGATAATGGCAAGGTCTACCTTCACCTCACCAGCCAGGATATAACACTTTCAAGGGCTTTGGGTAACTCCACAGGACAATCAAGTGGTGAGGACCTCCGAATTGAGGCCTTCTTGGAAATATTTCAGGTGTATATCTTGTTGCCAGTCTGGCCACAAGACTAGCCAACACTGGAATTCTTGGATGTAGACTGTAATTGATTGTCCAACTGCCAGATGACTTTGATCCTTCCTTTTGCTTTTTGGTCTGCCAGGGGATTGGCAAGGGAAACTTGAAGTGTTGCCTCAGGGAGATCAACTGGTTGAAATGCAGCTCCTCGGTGTCGGCATTGTGGAGCAAAATCACCCAATCAACCTCCTCTCCCCTAGAGTCACAGTAATGCAATTCACCTTGGCTTCATTGTTTGAGAAGTTTAGTCCATGGTGCACCATGATATTCCAAACCTGGGCAAGGGCTCTGCTGAACTCCATGGAACTTTGCTTTCAACTCTGGGATTGGATGGTCATCTTGCGTCACTGGCCATGCTGGGATCAGAGATTCAGGGACAGCAGGCTGGGCTGCTGGTACTGGTGCCTGCCCAGGTGCTGGAGTGAGCTGTTCCAGGAGGGAATCAATGAAGAATTCCCCAAGCATTTCTTTGATAAGTTCAACCCTTTGGTCCATTATCCTATTGGGAGGCCCCTTTTAGGTTTGCCATAGATTGTGCCATCCCCTTGGCAGTATGGTGTGGCTCCAGATCCACAAGTGATGGTCATCCTTGCCAGTGATTGCTCTGATTCCCCAATGCCAAGAGACCATTGGGGCCATTTCCTCATCTTTGGTGTGCAGCTGGTATGATTGGTGAGCCTCAAGGAGATTCACTCTTTACTTTTGTTTCCCCCATGTTTTCCCCATTACATTTCCCCTCTCCCCAGAGTTCATGGCACTCTGTCACTAAATAGTAGCAAAGCACAAGGAAACATAAGGTGGCAGCAGACAATTAGTTGGGGAATGAAATTAATTCCACTCCCTTACTGGTCAATGGTTGGACATGTTTACTAGAAATGGATTGGGAATTATTCCTGTGTGCAAGCGTTGTACACAATTCTTCACATCTCTCTCCTGACCACTTTTCCTTAGGAGAGTTATTGGATGAAATGAGAAGGCAGGCTAGAGGAGAATGATGGTAACCTCTGCTTCCCATGGGTCTTTGTTCTAGAAAACTGGAGCATCATAGATGCTTGAACATCATAGGTCCACTGTAGCTTGATGAGAAATGACAAGAACTTAGATTAACCAAACATTTTCCACTTTCAGCTCTATAATTGATAGCTAGGCTGTACACTACCATTTTTTAAGCAACCATGTAACTTGATTTATTCATTTATTTATTTACTGCCTAATTGTTTACAATTAACTGAATGCAGTAAACATATCCAACATATCTTTCCACTGCTTTTTCCCTGATGACAACAACCTTCTGGAATGAGTTGGGCTGAGAGAGAGAGAGAGAGAGAGAGAGAGAGAGAGAGAGAGAGAGAGAGAGACTGGTCCAAAATTATCCAGTTGGCTATATGACTGAGGTGGGACTACAACTCCTGCTTTCTAGCCTGGTGCTTTAATCCCTTAAACCAAACCGAATAAGATGATTCTGTAACAATTTTGCATATTGGTTAAGGACTTATATTTTTCACACTAACCATAGCATTTTCCTTTAGCAGAAGAAAGAATCATATGATTCAGTATCATGTGTAGTTTGGCAGTAAGTAGAAAATTTTAGGCTTTTTAATTTTATTTTATTTTATGTTGCAGAAAGCGATAATTAAGCTTTACTTAGACTTTCAAATAAAGACTTGCCATGCAAAACTGTTCAAGACCACACATGTATTTTAAAAAATCCAGGGCTGGAGGTGGGCTTGGGACAATTCTCTGCTTGAAAGTGGAGATCTGTGTGGTCTATTTGGCTCCCTTAATATAAATCTATAAGCTTAATAGAAGAAAGTACCACTTTTATCTTTTGATCTTTGCCTTTTAAGCTATTTAGCAGTTCTGAGTAACACTGTGGAATGGGGGATTGGCTTCATTTTCTGCAAACATATGTACATAGATGCAACTCTCCATGACACAATATGTGTGGTTGTGTATTGCAAAGATGACACACATCAAAGAAATATTAATTGGCCAAAAGGCCTAGCAATGTAAATTAAGAACAAGCTTCACAATGTGCCATTTTCATTCCCAATCTCATGTAGCAAATTTGGGAAGCTATTAAGAAACCCATGATATGGAAAGATTAGATTCATCAAACACATTTTTCTCCTTTATAGATCCCAATTCATTGCATAGCTCTTAATTAATTCATACCTATTGCAATAAGGCTTTTACAAAAATCTTTTAATGTGGATGGATCTTGATGAACACTACTAAGAACATTTAAGTTTCAGAAACAGTTAAGTTTCTGTTCCTCACAAAATGACTCTGTCTCCAGACCTGTGGTTTAATTATGTGAGTTTCGCTTATTGAGTAAATATTTTATTTTATAAAAACTGATGAATGTAGATTAATTGAATTTTCTTGCAATATCTCAAAATTTTATTGCATGAAACCACTCAGTAGGTTTCTCGATTCTGTTTTTTGAGAAGTTATTACATGACTGAACCAAAATCAAGAGACAGTTAAATGAGTGTGTGTTAATATATTATGGTATGTATAATTCCTAGTTATTAGGATGCGGGCAACAGTATATTGGCTTGCAAGATGAATTCCTAGTATAGAAATCCTATGTAATATAAAAAGTGTGGACATGCTTGTGATAAAATTGGGCTTTGTGATGCTTGTGACACACTGGACAAAATATGGCAAAACTGGCCAAGAATGTGGTTAGCATTAGCAGGGAACACTGCATATAAAATGATGACAACTCAAAAAACAACCTACCATGTAGTTTTCTTAACTAAACAGCATTATGTAAAACCTTGATTGTCCAAAATCATGATGGATGGCAGAGATCACAGTAAGATAGAGAAGTTTGGCTTTATGTTGGCAGTCCAAATTTTTAGTGTGTACATGGTTGAAAATAAATATATAAAATATATATTTAGTAGGGAAAACTGAGCGAATAGTTACAGGCTACATAAACTGTTGCAGTGTTATGTAAACACTGAGTGGCTAAGGTGAAGGAAGTACAATGTTTTGAGCAAATATGACAAGTTAATAAAATAGTAACTGGATAGAATTGATGAAATTCTGAAAAAGACAGAAGCGAGAAATAAAAAATGCAAAAGGCAATAAGCATATACACCATGTCAGTGATGCCCTGACATGGTGTATATTCCCTGGCATGGTGTATATAATAGGTGTAAACTAATTTTATTATGTTTTCATTGCTTTTCGTCTCTAATGGATTCAGTTTGATTTATTTACTATTTATGATTCCTTTTCTTCATTCTGCATAAGATTGCTTACTTTAAAAGAGAAGAATGTGATGGGCATATGTGTATATACAGCGTGAAGTTAAATGCTCTTGCTAAGCTTCCAAGTACATCTTACAAAATAGAATATTCTGGTGTTCAGTTAACTAAGGGAAGGATGCCATTCACATTTCTTTTTTGTCTGAATGATGGCAATGTCTTGGACCACCCTGCTTCTTTTTACCATATCCTGTTTTAAGTCCTTGCAGAAAGAAGACTGCTGAGTTGAGTAAATTTAGGTTCCATCAAGAGCTCATCCACATAGCATTCCCCCCCTATCTTCAGGGGAATGTGTACGCCAATCTGCAAATTACTGCCCTCGTAGCTTTGCATCTATTCTAGAACAAGGTTGCTCTCACAAGAAGGTGAAGTTTCTACTATTGTTGCTGACCAGGGTGCTGGCCAGATTCTTTACCAAGTGCAGAGGGGAAGGAAGGAAGGAAGGAAGGAAGGAAGGAAGGAAGGAAGGAAGGAAGGAAGGAAGGAAGGAAGGAAGGAAGGAAAAGGACTCACACTTAACACCGAAAGCGTAGAAAGATGAGAATGGTGCATCATTTATTCCAACAGGAAATGGACATGAACAAATATGAACACTTAGACAAATTCAAGTTGTAGTTCTTGACATACAACTACATAAGCTATATTTTGACATGTTAGTAGCTGTTCTCCTAATTATTCTGTTCATTCAAAGTTTCTTCTTTTTCTGAGGCTATTATACCACACAAAAGAATCATGGGAAGGAGCTTCCATATGATTTCATGTTAAGACCAGCAACAGGGTTCCTAAGCACAATCTTGTTCAAGGGTTTTTCTGTGTTTTCCCTTTTGTCTATTTATTTTTTCATTTATTAAATTTGTATACCACTAGTTGAAAGAAACTGACTCAGTGTCAGTCACAGCAAAAACATAACATTCTTTTTTATCTCTTCTTCCTCCCTTTTGCTCCCAGAGAAAAGCCTACAATCTCTTCTTTTGCATTCCCATTCTCCACGGAATCTCTAACAGTTGTTAGAGACATCAGTCTCTTTTGTAATTAGCCTTTAGGAAAATATTTCCCTGTACAAGAAGGTTCTCAGGTAAATTTCGATAAACTGATACACAGTTCTGATGTTTAACTCTAAGCAATGAAGGGATAATCTCACAAGTAAAAAGTACTGGGAGCCATAACCATTGAAATTTGCAGTTCTTTCAGCTTTTGCCCACTGCCAAGCATTACCCATTAACTCTGAATGTGCCTCTGGTCCATACTAAGAGACCAAGTGTTTTGCTTTCTTATTAAGAAAAAATAGAGGCTCAGCAAGCACAAGAAAGAATACAAACTGCCTTGATAGGCCCAGAGATAGTTTCAAACAAATCTGCCAAACACAGTTTCCCTGACTAACCTTGCTAATCGTGATATTCTCTGTTGTCATTTCAGCCTGACTCATCTTGTGTATTAAGATGAAGAAGAAAAATAGATGCATCCTTTAAAACAATTGGGAAGAGGGTCCACTAATAAAGACTTGTTGTCTTTTACAAAGAACCTCTCCAAAGCAGTATCATTTAAAAAAAGAAAGGGATGGAATGGCTAATGCAAGTTCTGGATTTTGGAAAAGCTAGGAGATTATGAACAGTTTTATTACTTTGTTTTGGCCTGGAAAATTAAAGGTGCACAGCAAAGCATGACATTCATACATGGATTATCAAGGAACAGTAAACAATGGGCAGAACTCTAGCCAGGAACTGGGTGATTTACAGCTGATACTCTTAACAAAAGGCAGCTAAGCACAAAGCAGGAAAGCATCAAACATCACAGAAACCTAGAAGGCATGCAGCAGGGATGATCCCAGCAGATGGAGTAGGCTCAGCTCTCTTTGAAAAACAGAAAAGGGAAGATAAATATTGGATTCCTCACACATTTCCATTCTGTTTTAGAGATTAGATTCAAAAGTGGAGGCCAAGAGATCAAGATCATGATGAGAAAGTATTGAGAATGTGTCAGTATATGCAATCTGCTTAACTGATGTTCAAAATAGTACATTTTAATGTGCAGAATATTAAAGCAACAAGCACAATGATATTGATGGAAGGATAGATTTTTTATGAACGAAGTGTATTGTTTCTCCCTTCCTTACCATCTCCCTTTCTCTTTTTGCTTGTAAACAGGTAAGTTCCTATGCGGAAATATAGATTTTCTCAAAAGTTAGAGGGATAGGTGCAGAAGCTAAGGAATTTGTAATGATTTTGTTTTTAAGCAAAAGGGTTTTAAGGTAGGGATGAACATTGGAATCGTTAAAACATAGAGCAACCGAAGCAGTATTTTTTTCTAAATAATTACCAAGACAGAAAATTCATAAACTATGTTTAACATTAGAAAGTTCTGCAACTTCTCTTTGGGAGATAAAATCTTTCACTGTTACTAAATAGTCAGAAGCATCAGTCTGAAAACCAGGTTGACACACCTTCCTTTCCCTCTCTCAAATTTTTCTCTTACGAACAATAAGAAAAAAATGTATTTAATTTCTAGAGATATACTATCTATGGTCATTTCCCCAGTAGTGCTCCTCAACTGTTGGGCCTAAAATTTTTGTTGCTAAAGAAGGCAGTTATTAAACGAGTCATGCCTAATTTTAAAACATTTTTGACATTGTTAAACAAAATCACTGCAGTTGCTTTCCCCATTGTTTGCTTATCAGAAGCCAACTGGGAAGGGCACAAATGATAACCACATTACCTCAGGATTTTGCAACCATCATAAATACATGCCCGTGACAAAGTGGCCAAATTTCAATCACATGATCATGAGGATGCTGCAACTGTTGTAAATTGGAAGAACTAAATCACTTTTCTCAGTAACTTGCAGAGACTGGTAAAAGTTACAAACCATATAATTAATATTTGTCCACAGCTTGTTTTGCTGAAATCCATTTTAGGATCCATTACAAATATTTGTACTAAAGATTTTGTGGTATGAATAATACTTGTTTAGCAATCATAATTGAGACCAACAACTTGGTTGTTAAGTGAAGCAGTTGCTAAGTGAAACTTGAACTGTGCTTATGATCTTACTTCAGTTTTCTTTTGCTTTACATTTAGATGGTAAATGTGAAGATCGGTCAAAAAGCTATTTTTTCAACACTGTTGTAACTGTGAATAGTCACTAAACAAGGCTATTACTTAAAGGAAACTACCTGGGTTTGTGTTGACTGCTTCTAGAATGTGCGTCATTAAACACTGGAAATTAAAACTGTGACACAGCAATTCTGGTGCTAAAATGTTTGCCATGTTGCCACAACTGAGAAATCAATATCTTTATCTGTGTTGTGAAAGCTAAAGTTATAGCTTTCTGAAAAATATTTCATATCTTACTCAGATGAGGGAATCATAATTGTCTTGTGCCAGATAAATATGTTACCATGTGGAAGAAATACTAAAATGTTATTATGTAGTTTTATTAATTGTTTTCCTTTTTTACTCTTATATATGAATTTTATTGCCCTTATGGATGTTGGAACCTTTTAGACATAAAAATTACAAAAAATACTAATCAGTTTATTTGGATGATTATGCTATTCCTCTACAGTACTCCTTGTGCAGGGGTGGGATTCCACTGGTCTGGCTACCAGTTCGGTGATCGTGCTTGCGGATGCGCAGCTAAGACAAACACCAGCTAAAGTGCCTCTCAGCTGCTTTAGTGCTGCAATCCGCTCTGCCATGCCAATTAGCTGAGTGAAAAGAGAGCACCAAAGAACATGGGCGAATGGGAGGGTCCAAAAACCACCCAAACACCGCTCATTGGAGTTACCACTCGTAGGAGCTACCGGTTCACCCAATCAGGGTGGAACTGGGAGAATCCCATCCCTGTCCTTGTGTGTCCTATCTCTTTCATTTTAGCTTCACAATAGATAAGATATGTCCATGTTTGGGGAGAATGACTCCAAGCTAAGCCAGCAAGTATTGAGAATGAGCAGTGACCAAAATTCAGTTCCCTCCCTAAAGTTTTATTCTAGCTCTTAGTATATGTTTCAGTGGCATGAATTGCTGTATAAATCTTGACAGAAAGGGGATCCCTTCATGCAAACCAAAGGCAAATTGGAGAGTTCTGATCCACGCTTGCTGCAATATCTTATTTTAGCTGTCTTCTTCCTTTCTCTTTCCCATCATTTGGATACAGAACAAAGCAGGAGAGATTTAGCAGAGTGTCAGGAAGTAGCTTCAGGCTAATCCTTTTGCTGACACTCCCCAGCACCAGAGGGAAGTAACAGAGATCAGCCAATCTGGCATATCAAAAGCCTTCTAATTATGTCACTAAAGAGACTTGAGCCAATTCCAACTTTTGTATTGATGGAGTTTCCAGCAAAAGAAACTTTTTTATTTAGAAAAAAAAACCAGGTAATTTTGAAATCCCAGTTTGGAGGAAAAGAAAAAAGGAAAAGAAAAAAGGAAACAAATGTAAATATATTTTAGCTCAATGCAATATCAGCACA
The DNA here is from genome assembly GCA_025802295.1 of Psammodynastes pulverulentus. Classification (NCBI taxonomy): domain Eukaryota; kingdom Metazoa; phylum Chordata; class Lepidosauria; order Squamata; family Psammodynastidae; genus Psammodynastes; species Psammodynastes pulverulentus. The sequence continues at coordinate 64,603,776 of JAOYMU010000077.1, forward strand.
TAATCATGAATTCTGCAACCTGGTGACCTTCAGATATGCTGTGTTTGTAACTCTCAGAATTCTTAGCCACTATGGCCACTCACCTGAAATTAATTAGGGTATCTAATTAATCTAATGCTGCGGGTGCTCCCTGATTTAAAATCATTTCGCAGGGAGCTAAAGACCTGGCTCTTCCGGCAGGCTGGCCTGG
>JAOYMU010000077.1:64609540-64619822 GCA_025802295.1 Psammodynastes pulverulentus
GCCGCTCAGGTGAACCGGTAGAAAAAATATAACCCCCCCCTATGCGTGCACACACTTTCCCCTCCCTTCCACGCATATGTGCACCTACTGCGCATGCCTACTGCGCATGTGCACGCCAATCATCTGAAAGGACTCTTTGATTCTCTCAGCTGATCAGCGCACTTTTTTTAGCTACCAGAACCAGCACTTTTTTAGCTCATAAAAGTGCCGGTTCGGGTGAACTGGTAGCTAAAAAACATGCACCGATCATTTGAAAGGACTCCCTGACCCTCTCAGATGATCGACGCATGTTTTTAGCTACCGGGTCAGCCAAACTAGTAGTTAAAAACATGCACTGATTAGCTGAGAGGACACCCTGACCCTCTCAGCTGATCGGCGTATGTTTTTTAGCTACCGGTTCAGCCGAACCGGCACTTTTTTGAGCTAAAAAGTCCTCTCAGATAATGGTGCACACATGTGCAGTAGACACACACCGGTAGGTGCATGCATGCGCAGAAGGGAGAGAGAGCGTTTGCACGCACAGAGGGGGAATGTACGCGCGTGCGCACATGCGCACAGTCAGCAAACTGGTGGCAACACTGGGAGGAAACCACCACTGATGAGATCCTTTTCATCAATAAACCTTCTTTCCAAGCAACTTCCATGAATCCGGTGTCTTTTTCCTCACTTGGAACTGAAACCAGAAGGATATTTCTTCCAACAATGGTATGTTTTCTAATACCTATTTTTTTCTCATTAGAGTTAGTTTATCTGAATGCTATAGGTTGCTCCAGAAACAACTTTGAGTCTCCCTGTTATTATTGGTGCAGATATTTCTATGCGGAATAGAAAGCAGTAGAATGACATGAGAAGATATCAAAAAAATATCTCTCTTCCAATCAGCCTTAACCTGATACATTTCAGATGTGTTACATTTCTGCTCCTATAATTTCCAGTATCCTGCCCAGAAGTTTAAGAAAGTAAAAATACTCATTTTGAAGTTTGTCCTTCTTAGGACTAGTCCTATGAGTGAAGTCATGTAAAAATTCAAACAATGTATATTAATTCAATAGACTCTTGTTTATTTGTGTTAATAACTCTTAAAAATGTTATGACTGCAATGACATTTGTAATTATTCCGACTGTCTTTGGGAAACAGTGTACATAAAAATATAAAATGTAAATCCTAGAATTCCATCGTATTTTACTACAAAAAATATTTTTTTTTAAAAATAGCACTTGCTGTATAGTTACTTTTCACTGTAATGTTTTTTTGAAGTACTTTCCTTCAACATTTTACATCTTTGGTGTATCAGAAAACATTATTAATCCAAACTGTATATATTTTAATTGTTTAAAATATGGGCAACATTGGATATTAATAAGGGAGAGGGAGAAGGACGGAGAGTGGGAGAGGTTAAAAGGCATTAAATATTTCCTTGCATGTTAGAGAAACCTGCAAAACATTTGAAGCATTATTAAATGCAACCAAACATACATTTATCTTTCTCTTAAATAAAATCTATTCCTCCCCTCCTTTAAATGTAGTTGGCTAGCAGCAGCTATGGATGAGTCCTATTTTATACTGCACATCTGGAAGTCAGGAAACTAAGTATGAAGCTCACTGTTATGAAGATGACAGTGGGGGTTTGGGGTGGAAATCCAAAGGTTTAATGAAGCTGGCTGGGATTGGGTGTCTAAGGTGGCTCAGTGAAGCAGAAATGCAAACACATTATCACCTGAGAACTTGCTCCAATTTCACACCAATTAAGAAGGAATGAGAGGGGAGGGCTGCTGTTGCTGCCCCACTAAAGAGATGATGGCTGATAAATGTCAGAGTGGGCTCAGGGACACATCTCCGGAGGCTGAAATGTGACTTTGAGATAACTTCGTTCCAAAGCTGGTTGTTGTTTAAAAAAAAAAAACTTTGGAGACGGGATGTCATTACCTGGAGCCTTCCCTTCCCCCTATGAGTGATATTAAAAGAGGTTTCACAGTTCCAGACACATCCTGGAAAGGAAGTATAAGATAATGTTTTTGAGTTAGCTTTTGATGTACGTAGGAGAATTCATGCAAAGGGTGTTTTCGGAGCCTGATCCTGACATACCCTCAAACTGGCAACCCATATGCATGTGAGATTCAACACTAGGAGTGGAAGTGGGAATTTGGGGGTTCTAACTATAATAGTTAAAAAGTTGCTTCCTCACTTAAAAACTGGGACACAAAGAAATTTAATAACATTGTTTCTAAACTAAGAATATTGAACATTGTGTGCTGTGTAAATGATTTTTATGTATTGTTTCCCTGCAGTTTGATGCCTTACACAATTTATAGTTGAAGAAGCATAACAATAGGATACTGTTCCCTTCTATCAGAAAGATCTTGATTCCAGATTATTTATTTTTTCAATGTACAAACTTCTGTTCTTCACTTATCCATTAGGTAACCATGTATCAATTTCTCCCTCTATTTTGGCCAAAACTGCCATATAATTGGTAGCACTGTAATCTTTCCTATTTTTTTCTCTTGAAAACAGCTGAAAATTAATTAAAATTTTAGCAATAGGCATTTGAGAAATTCAAAACAAGCAGGATTTTTTTCTTGAGGAAAATCAAGGCCATGGTATTATTTTTAGAGTTAGAAATTAAAAGTGTCAAATAAATGCTATTGGCAATTAAAAAAAATAGGGCTGCTGTCCTTTTTTTCTTGGCAGAATATTCCAAATTCAATAGATAAGAGGAAAAACTTCTGTACTCAATTTTTAGGATTTTTGCCTGTTGCAAAGATGTGTACTGTATGGTAAACTACTGCATTTATGTTACCCACAGCCTTGGTCATTATATGAAGTACAAGTTACACAAATCCATCACAAACCCATAAAACTTTTGGTTCCTTACAAAACCAGCCCCCTCTCTCAGACTTTTGCCAGGACTGATACTTATAGTCCAGTGAAGTGGATTTTAATGGAAAGAAAAGTATCCTTGAGGCACAGGAAGAAGAGCCATAACCAAGACAAAAGTCAGATAAAAGAAATCAGAGTTTGGGTAGGAAATATAATTTGAGAAAACATCTCAGAAAGGACCCCACCTAGTCCTCACAAAGATAAAAGGTGGGTGGGGAAGCATATTCAGACTTGCAAGACTTTGTTCCTGTAATCTTAAAATAAAAATAGTATTAATATTCATAATTTTGGTTTCATAAGTCTGGTCTGCCTTGAAGAGCTGAGAGAATTGGATAGTTCATCCTGGCCAAACAGGGTTCCCATCCTCTACTTCCCCACACCCCGACTTCCCTATTCTATTTCACATTGCCCAACCCAGAGGAAGATACTCAGATGAAATTCAACCAACATGAAGCTGTCATTTGTTTTCCTGCTTATTGGGTTTCCTTTGGCGGTGAAGAATATTGTTGCTTGCAATTTTTAAAGTCTTTTTTTCTTCCAGATCAAAACTGATTCCAGACTGATCTGAATTAACATTATCAGTTCATCCCTTATGTCTTTATCTCCTCACACATAAACAATCCCACTCCCACCTTATGTTAGATCCGTAGCATGAACCTGAAGGAAAGTGTACACAAAAAAATATGAACAAATTCATGGATAGCTTATAGGGGCAGGGCTAGAAACTCACTTTCTTTTCCTATCATTTTCCTGAAAAATGTTTTTGTGATCTGCAAATCAAAATAATGCAAAGAATCCATAGGTTGTGTCTCAAATACATTGGAAATGGGTTACAGATGCAGAAGTGACATTGTTCAAAGTGTTAAGAAACAAAGATGGTGAATGATAGACAAAAGACTTTTGCTATATTTTTCTGGTTTCTTGCTTTGTAGAATGTTGCGACAAATGAATATAAAATTTTCCCTTAATGAACATTTCTTTCTTTTAAAAAAATATTTACAGAATTTGTAGTAGCCATGCTTCTATTAAAAATAAATGAATGGGGTTGTAGGAGTGAGTAGTCTTCATTGGAACATTAAAGTCATTGAGATTGGAACACTCTTAAAAATATAATGTGGGCAGAAAATGTCCATATTTGACCCATGAAAGGTGAATATAGGCATAACTTGAATGTTGGCTGCAAAATTAAGTGCTTCCCATATACACACATTTCATTCATCTGATATCTCTCCCTATCACCCAGGAAGGGGAGGAATTACACTTGTGTTGCTTTATATTTTTTATATTTGTGGATTCTGAGTATTCATCTGTAATGATAATCACATTCACACATTATTCTTTCCAGCTATTCCATGTCCCTTGGAGAAACCTGGAGATCCCCACTACAATTTTGTAATAGCTGGACATAAGTAGGAAACTAACTTAATTATACCAGTTTTGGAAGCAAAGGCTAAGAAACATAGCCTATCTATCAAGAAAAGATGTTTCTTGGTTGAAAGCAAGAATTTAGTTTATGGCACCAATTGTAATAGAATCATCATTCAAATTAGACTAGTCCTGCCAAAAACGGAATTTACAAAGAGGATATATTGTGCCTATGTTTTGGATATCTGGCTTGCTTATATCGAAGAATGTTTACCTGGGTGAATCATGGATACTGGGCAATATTAGTTTTATATTCTAGAGTGGAAGGCCAGCCTCTTAGAGAAAATGCCACTGAATTCTATGAGGCCTACAGCGAAATATATGTTCAGAGAGAAAGGGCTATAATTAGCTAAGATTATTTTTCAGAATTGAAGAAAGGGTGGTAATATTGGCAACAAATAAGCTCCTTATACTAATTCGTGATCATCTGGTAGAACAAAAGAATCACGAAGGTTTTGCAATTCAAGTTGGTCAATGTGGAGATAAATATGATTTGCCCAGTCAATATGGGATTGGCAGGGAGGCTGTACAGAGAAATCATTCATTGGAGAAGTCAATTAACTTAAAAGATCTATGTTGCAACAGAGCAAGGCTCTAGTTTTTGGGGGGGGAGGGTTGCAGTGGATAATCACTTGGATAAACTGAGCACAAACTTTTTATTTTTATTTCTTTAATAATGATGATAAAAAAATACAAACATCTCCTGCATTTAAAGAAGGGAGGGAATAAATAAAATAGCCAAGCTTTGTAGTTGCAATTTGCTGGGAGGCATTCCTAAATGTATTAATGATAATGAAATGTCTTGTGTTTCTCTTTAAATGGTGCTCTTCCAGGCTGTAATTAAATACAGACACCCAGCCCTCCCTGTCTGCAGAGAAGGAAAAAAAAAAAAGAACGGCAGAGGGGGATCCCCTAAAGGGCTCAAATGCATGATGAGGAGAGCTGGAGGGGCATCAGGGTACTGCTAACTAAACCCAGCATGCAGTGTGGCCATACCCAGCCAGCCAAAACTCTTCTCCTTCAAAAGAGCAGCCATTGGTTAGAAAGTCCTGGCCAGAGTATTCTGACCGGGGTGTGCAGTCATTGCATGCCTAGGAAGGATAGGGGAAAATTTGACAGGATGAGGGTAGAAATATTTTTCTCCCATTGGGGAAGCCCAACATTATTCCTATAGATGTCAAATAGTCTGAAGTTTATCACTTTAAAGGCTGATTCTACAATTCCTTAAATGAAAAGCAGCAGCTTTCTTTTTTCAAATTATCTTTTAAAATAAAATATATTTCCTTGGACCAGAGTGAAAGAAACACAAAACACAATCTCAGGATAGAGTTTCATATCTGAGCATCTTTATAATATATTGGGAGCTCTGGGACTTTTTTTCTGTCCCAGGAATGGAAGAAGAATGTATCTGTTCCATTAAAATTTGGCAAATGGCTTAAAGCTTTCTTTAGAATCATTCAATGATTGCAGCCTTAAGAGGTGTCTGCAAAATGCAATGCTTTCATGCAAAACAATTAAATGAGCATTATGAAATTGCAACATAAACATTTTACTTCAACAACAACAACAATATACAAACATCTCTTGCATTTAAAAAATAGAGGGCGGAGGGAATAAATAAAATGACCAATCTTTGTAGTTGCAATTTGCTGGAAGGCATTCTTTTTTTTATTTATTAAATTTTTATTAACTAAATTATTAAAAACATTGAACACAATGTAATCATCCTGACACACCTTTTTGCTATACATCTTAATATATATAATACATAATACATATCTTGCATACAATTATACATTTATGTTTCTATACAGTTAAATTACATCTTTTGTATGACCCTTTTTCTTTCTTCATATTTATTTACATGATCTTATTTATCCACTTTGAATGCCCTATTCATTTTCCTTTTGAAGACTTTCTTTTCTGTTCCCACCAATTGTAGAATTTATCCCAAATTTTGTAATATTCTTTCTGGCCCTCCCTTTTAATTCCAAAATCAATTTGTCCATCTCTGCGCATGTTAGAATTTTTTTAATTATTTCCCCTTCTTCGGGGATTCTTCCATCTCTGGGCTAAAGTCATTCTTGCCGCTATAGTGACATGTATTATTAAATAGATGTCTTCTTTGTTGAATTTCTCATGCATTATTTCTAATAGAAATGTCTCTGGGTAATATTCAATTTTCCTTCCTAGCATCTCCTCTAACCAATCCTGTATCCTATGCCAATAATTTTGTGCTTTTCTACATGTTCACCAAGTATGATAATATGTACCTATTTCTTGTGCACATTTCCAACAGTTTGGTGAGGAATTTTTGTACATTTTGGCCAACCTTACTGGGGGGAAATGCCACCTATAGAATATATTGCAGAGGTTCTCCTTATACTCTATTGCTAATGTAATTTTCAGTTCCATAATATTTCCCATTTGTCCAAATTTATGTTGTATCCCAAATTTATAGCCCAGGCCACCATTGTTTCCTTTATCTTTTCCTCCTCCATTTTATATTCCAATAAATACTTATAAATTTTTCCTATAAATTTTTCCTCTAGCCCCAGTAAGATTGCATCTAATACTGTGTTTTTTCTACTAATCCCCCCCTTCTCTCTTGTCTTTCCCATACTGAGATTGTACGCCCACCACTCCACATCTATCCCTTGCTCTTTTAGATTTTCCCTAGTCTTTAGTTCTCCATCTTCATTATAGGTAATGACTTTCCCTTGGTTCAAGAAATTTGGGTGGATTATTGCTTCTAGGGTCAATAGCCAGACTGGGGTTTCCATATAGATTAGATTTCTGATTTTATTCCATACCATAAACAGGGCTTGTCTTATCTGATGTCTCAAAAAATATTGGTGAGCTATATGCAGGTCATGGCCTTCTAGTGTTCGTAATCTCTTATTTATTAGCATTATCCAGTGTCTCATCACCAGGGCTTTTTTTCGGTGCAGAAAGGTGCCGGAACGCACCCCCCCATCGTTGCGCTAAATATGCCGGAAGTTATAGCACGCGATTGGTGGAGACACGGACTCCGAAAAGATCCCGGAACGCCGTTCCTCTGAGTTCCGGCTGAAAAAAAGGCCTGCTCATCACGATAGTGCCACTGCCTGGTAGTAGGTCTCCCAGTCCGGGAAGCCAAAGCCTCCTCTTTCTTTGGCATCTTGCAACATTTTCATTTTGATCCTAGGTTTCCTTCTTTGCCAGATAAAATTTAAAGTCATTTTATTCAGATTTGTTAAGATTTTTTTTATCAAGTTTTATAGGTATGTTTTGAAATAAGAAAAGAATTTTGGGTAGAACATTCATCTTTATAACTGCAATTCTTCCCATCAGGGAAAGTCTCAAATTGGTCCATCTTTCCAAATCTTCCTTTATCTGTTTTGCTAATTTATCATAATTTTCTTCTTTGAGGGTTGTACATCTTGTTAATATGTTAATCCCTAAATATTTCAGTTTCTTGACAATCTGAATTTTTGTTTCCGTTGTTAGATTTTGCTGTTGTTTACTTGTCATATTTTTAACTATTATTTTAGTCTTTTCTTTGTTTATCATAAGTCCAGCAACTTCGCCATATTCTTCTAATATCTCTTCCCTGATTGTTGTGGATTCTCTAATATAAAAACTAAGTCATCGGCAAAGACTTGTGATTTGAAAATTTCTTTCTTGATTTCCAATCCTTTTATTTGTGATTCTTTCCTTCCTTGACATTCTTAAATGTATTAATAATGACTTGCCTTAATGGCATTAAATAATGCTTGTGAAAATTAACTAAATGAACTAGTGAAAAGAAACATAGTCATGGGAAAAAGATTGACACTGTTGTGATTTGCAAAATATGTTCCATGTATGTGTTTATGCCTAAGGAGGACCCAAATTATACATGTACCAAATGTAGACTAAACAAATTACTGGAAGTAAAAATAAAGGGTCTAGAGGCAACTCTAGCCACTCTAAGGTTCAACCTATAAAATGAGAAATTCCAACCCAAGCAAGAAGACTATATCTAAGCTGAATATAATAAGGAACAAACAACTACCAGAAGAAATGAATCTGTACATGAATCTTTAGAGATGGATTTAGGGAAACATGTCACCCACAGAAAAAAAAAAAAAACCCAAGAGCAATGCCCCTAGTTCAGTCAGTTCAGGGTAGCCCCACTGCAGCTGAGCAACCAATTTCATAGCATCCTCCTGAAAGAAAGTATGCAGGCCCCTGGGAAAAGGACATAATCAAGTGTCCCTGTGATAGGAACAAAAGTAGGCCAGACTTCCGCAGGAAAAAAAGGCAAGTGTTGGTGATAGGAGATTAATTTCTCAGGAGAACAGTATCATCCATCTGTAGACTGGACATTCATTCTAGGGAGGTATGCTGTACCCCTGGAGCAAAAATCAAAGATGTGGTTGAAAACCTTATCCAAATAACTAAGCCCATAGATTACTATCCCTTTCTTCTCCTTCATATAGGGATGAATAACACAACAATGAACCTAAAAACAAAATCAAGAGATTATGAGCAGCTTGCCCAAAAATTTAAGGAGCCTGGAACACAAATGTTTTCATCTATATTTCCAACAAAAGGTCAACATCCAATGAGGAAACAAAAGATTTTAAAAATAAATCATTGGCTTAAACATTGGTGCCACCAAGAAAATTTTGGATTCCAAGACCAAGGTCTGCATTACCTACATAAAGGGCTTTTAGCAAAGGGTGAGCTGCACCTCATAAGAACTGGGAATAATGTACAGTATTGGGGAAATGACTGACTTAGCTTATCTGAAGACTTTAAACTAAAACTGGGTGGGGGGAGAGGTGACCAATATTTAGGATCTTTAGGACCTAATCCCAAGCATAAACCCCAAGACAACTGATCAACCAAGAAGGTAGAGATTGATGAGAAGGAAGAAAAACTCAGATACAAATTAGGAGATGTAGGAGGTGTACCCAGAGTCAGACATAAAGGACTCGGATGCTTATACACTAACACTTAAAGTTTGGGGAATAAACAGGGTGAACTTGAAGTACTAATATGGTATATGAGGGCAGATATGATATAGTTGCCATTACTGAAACTTGGTGGGATAAAACTCACAACTGGAATGTACAGGTGGAAATATATAAACTGTTCAAAAGAAACAGATCTAACAAAAGAGGAGGGGGAATTGCACTATATATAAAAAATAATTACACCTCCACAGAAATGCATAAAACCAATGATGAAAGCCTTCTAGAATGCATATGGGTTAATATAAAAGGAAAAAAGAACGACATTGTCATAGGTGTACATTACAGGCCATCCAACCAAGCAGAAGAAATAGATGAACTTTTTGCTAACCAGTTAACAAATGCATGTAGGAAACATACTGCAGTAGTAATGGGTGACTTTAACTAATCTGACATCAACTGAGAGACAACTCTGTATCAGGTGGGAGACCTAATTCTTACTAATTAGAGAAGAAATGATAGAGGAAGTTGAAGTTGCAAGACTTTGGGGGGAGATTGACCATGTCATATTAGAATTCAACATAATGCAGACACAAGCAATAGAACATAATCAAACCAGTGTCTTAGACCTTAAAAGAGGTGATTTCAATAGAGAAAGAGAGCTTGGGAAGGATTGCATAGATGAAAATCTTAAAAGGAAAAACAACTCAAACTTGGGAAACACTGAAAAATACAATGATAAAAGCCCAGTCCAGCACAATACTATTGAACAGGAAAAATTAAAATTCCAAGAAGAAATCAGTTTCACAAAAAACGCTCTGATAAACTGAAAGACAAAAAGAATAGTATAAAAAGAGGGATACATAACTAAGGCAGAATACCAGCATATAACCCGAATCTATAAAAAATAAAGCTAGGAAATCTATGCTCAGAATGAACTAGATCTTGCAACAAGTGTCAAAAGTAATAAGAAAAGTTTCTTTCAACACACACACACACATATATATATTGGTTAATTTTTTTCTGCTGGTATTTT
>JAOYMU010000077.1:64851747-64861956 GCA_025802295.1 Psammodynastes pulverulentus
CAATCGCGCGCTATTACTTCTGGGTTTTTTTAACGCGACGGGGGGGCGCGTTCCGGCACCTTTTGGTGCCGAAAAAAGCCCTGGTCATTGTACCTCGCACAACGAAATTAATTACCTTCTTCAGACTAGCCATACCAAGTTCCTGAGATCATTCTTCATATATTTTAGTCTCCAGGCCTTTAATTATCTAAGTTGCTCTCCTCTGCACTTTTTTCCCCAAAGTCTCAACATCCATTTTGTAAGGTGGTGACCAAAACTGGATGCAGTAGTAGCTGTGGCCTTCCTAAGGTTTTATAAAGCGGTACTAATACTTCATCTGAGTTTGATTTTATGCCTCTTATTATACCTCCTCCTATATTATACCTGTTCACTATGTTAATATATATATCTATATCTATATCTATATCTATATATATATATATATATATATACTATAGCTCCTCACTATGTTGTCCTCGCTATATGTCGTATAGAGCTAAAGATTTGCACCAATGATGTGCTTGCTTGGGTACCCCTCTCTGTTAGAAACCCCTCCAGAATAAGGCCAACCCACCACTGAGTTGGAAAAAGCAATTAGAACTTCTCTTCAATTACAGGCACATTGTATGCAGCGCCAGTGACTGTGAAACTGGCCAGCTAAACTGTAGTTTGTAATTGCCAGTAATTACAATAAGTGCCTCTCTTGCATTGTCACTTCTCTTAAATTAGCACCATCCAGGGAGCCCTGCCAGAATGATTAATAATGTGATTCATAAAAGAGGTTTCCAGTTACAGACTTTGCTCCTTTATGTATAGGTATAGCACACAATGAAGCTGTTGCTCCAAATAGGCCTACTGGGCAGGCCTGAGTTTCACATGAGAATGTCAGATTTATTTTTTTTTCATCGTCATCAAATCTAAACTGGATTATCTAACATAAATACCTGTGGAAATCTCACTGTAGACATTTTTTTTAAATGCCACCTTTTATTGAGGATGCAACTGATCAATCAAAATGCATAGTTGAGTAGACAACTTCAAATATAGGTCTAGAGGGAAAAAAATAGAATATTTTAAGTGAAAAGAAAAGCCAATTATTTTCTGCATCATTATCACCATCATTCTCTTTAAAATGTTACATTATTTTTTTCCTCTTTAAAAGATTTTTGTTTTCTTTAAAGAACGCTGTTCTTTTTTTCTTTGTTTATTCATATCTAATCCCAAACGATTAATTATTACCTCATAAAGCACATAGCCAATCAGATCAGGTTATTTGATGGAGTCATATGCTTCTGAATTAGCTAACTCCATTACCTGAGCTGTTCAGGATGACAGACCCTGAGCATTTATTTGATGAGCTTTAAATATTCCTATTTTCAAGAGCCCTTTGAAAAGAAACAAAATCTTTGATGCTGCCCCAAAGCCCTGATTGATACCCCAATTCCTAATACCGATTGCTTTTGCAGAACTTTAAAGTTTTAATTGAGCAATAGTAACAATTTTGTGGTTTCATTTGTCTCAGGAAGTATGCGTATCCAGGAGCATAGAAATAAGAGAATGAGAGGGAAATGAAGAGAATTTTTTAAATAGCAAACTTGAAAGGATAAGCATCCCCAAGTGATGCAATTCAAGTCAAAATGTGACCAAGTAGAGATCCACATGCCCAAAGAGAACATATCTGAAAATTCCAAATGTCTCTGAACAACATTTTTAAAAGAAACAGTGTATTAGGTAATTTATCCATCTCAAATAGATGCCTGCCTTTAGACCAGGGGTGTCAAACTTGATCTCATGGAGGGCAGCATCAGGGTTGTGTTTGACCTCAGAGAGGGGGGGGGCGCGGCCAGGGTGTGTGTGGCCAGCTTGACGTCACTCGTGTCGGGGGCACCTGTGATGGCCTGAGTGCTTTGCGAGTAAAAAAACGGGTTCCTGAGCTCCGTTTACTGCCTCCTGAAACCCTTTGCCAGTGAAAATGGAGCTCGGAAGCCCCTCCTGAACCCCGTTTTCACTGGCAAAGGCACCGCAGGGCGGCCCCATGGGCCAGATCTAAGCACCCCATGGGCCAAATCTGACCCGCGGGCCTTGAGTTTGACATCTCTGTTTTAAACAAAGAAGCAAATATCTTCTCAGTCAAAGAAGGACAAAGCACAGCAGAAAGATTCCCCTTTGTACTTCACTTTAGCTGGGGGACTTAGCAGTGATCTCAGATATTGGGCAGGATATGGTGTGAAATTAATAACGCTGGCATGGAATTGGGACTTGGAAGATCCAATCATACACAGAAATCCTTTGGTGGGTGATGGAGACTTTGTGCACTTACAGGGTTTTATTTCCTGGGGGGAGATGCTATGGACAAGGAGGGTTCTTTATATAAATCGAAATATCTCTGAATATTGTGTATATATGGAAGGTGGCAAAGATGGGGATGGAGGCAGAAGGAAGGCAGAGTTAGCATGCTTATCCTAGCAGGGTCTCCTTACAGGATGACCACACATACTCAATAAGGATTTTGTTCTCAACTAATATGAAAGTACCTTCCATTCCAGAGCACCACTTTTTACAGTTCCTTTTCCAATGTGAAGTGTGAAAATATAACCAGAAGCAACAAGGGATATATAAACATTCTCTCACATTTTTAGTTGATAGATTTATGACAGTTCAATCAGTAGTACAGGACTCTCTGGTGCATTTTCTACCCCCAGAAGGGCAAGACAAATTTCAGGAATTGCAATGCCCCTTCCAGGCACAAAATGTGTTTCCCATTGTAACATAGCTTTGCTGAAGATATCAATGGAAACATCTAATTATAAAGAAGGAAATATCTGTGTTTTCCCTTTATGACTAGCAGTGTTGTTGCACTAAATCTAACTTTATTTGACAAGTACTGCTCAGAATTATCTCCCTCTGCAATGTGCTCCCCAAACAGATGGAGAAAACATTTTTCTCAAAGCAGCCAGTAGTGGTCGGTATTAAGTAATATAACAAATATAGTGCCATAGGAATTATATGATGCATTCCATTTCACATTTACAAATGGAACAATTGATCTTTCCTGCGCTAATAAGATTATGTTCAGATAAATTTAAAGTCTGGGGCATCCTGGGTGCGCACTGATGTGATGCATGCATCTTCAGGTTGGCGGGATGCAGGAAACAATATGTCCGCTTGCAAGATAATCTCTAAATTAAAGCTCATTGCTTGCACAGAATAGTATCTTCCTGCATCATTAAAAACATGATGTGAAAACTTAAGATTTATCAAGCCATGATAAGAGGCCAACATTTATGGTGACAATCATGGCATATAGAAGAAGTCAGGTGCTCCCTGACTTGAGACGGTTCCGTTGGGAGCTAAAGACCTGGCTCTTCCAGCAGGCTGGCCTGGGATGACCATGGGGAATTTTAAAAGGGATTTTAAATAAGATTAGATGTTAATTTTAACTAAATTGGCTGTTTTAATTGAATATTGTTCATTTGATTTTGTTGTAAACCGCCCCAAGTCTTTGGAGATGGGCGGTATAAAAATTTAATAAATAAATAAATAAATATAAATAAATAAATTTCAACCTAAAAGGTAAGGGAACTGAAAGTTGTGTTTTTATAAAGGATTTGCAATATATAGTAATTATATTAACTCATTCTATAGAAGCTTGCTTTCAAAGGTACATTATCTTGACAAAAGACTTGTAGGGATCCTAATGCAATCTAAATAGATGATTAACTGGAGGGAAAAGCATATATAGAAATAACATATCACCTTATTACACATGAGTATTTCAAATTATTCAAGCATCTTGCCTGATTTTAGAGCATTTATATTGCCTTGAAATAATTGCTAACCACCTGGTGAGCTGATCTAGTCTTCACTCAAATATTGTTGCTGCTGTGTTATTTTAAATAAGCTTGAATATAGCTTCCTGGAAAAACTATTTTTAATCAGAATTTCTACTCAAAAGATCAGAAATTTGATTTCATACAAGGAGACGATGTACATTTATTGTTTCAGAGTTTAATATAGGTACTCTTCATATTGAAAAAGAGGAATATGTATTGTAGTTAGATTTACCTCTCCTGATGAGATAGAGAGAACATGTTGGTGGAAGATGTACAAGCTTGTTTGCCTAAATTACTGTTCAAACCCCAAGAATGACATATACATGGATTTATCATTTCAAAGACTAAGTGCTTCATTGGTTGTAGCGTTTTATGACTGCTTTGAATATTTGTTCAGTGTGTGCAATTTGTGGTGCAATGTTCATAGATATAGATTTTGAATGATGCTCCAGCTGCCTTCTAAATTATCTTTGGGTATCATGACTTACAATGATAGAAATAATAATCAACAGAAGAGTAAAAATCCCCTCTGCAATGGTGCTCAAAACATTTAATAGTTTTGTATATTTGTCACTGGATATAAAGAGTTTTACATTCTTTCCATCTAATTATGCTTCATTTTCTCATTCCATGTTCTCTTGTCGTCTCTGTATAGCTGCTGAGGAGAGCAGATGTATATGTATAGTTTGTGTTGTGTGTTGTACTGTGTTTGTCTTTTTAAAAAATTAAATAAATTTATTTAAAAAAAAATCTAGGCAAAGCCATTCATACTGTCATACATATCTAGCTTCAGGGTATGGCTCATTTTCCATTTTTTATATTGTTTTTGGCTGTGCTTGAGTGTTAAGGATAGGCAGGCCAGATTAGTACTGAAATGAGACATGACCATGAAATCCCACCTGCCTTGTGCAAGGGGTTAGACTAGAAGACCTCCAAAATCTCTTCCAGCTCTATGATTCTATGTCTATGTCTATCTGCAGACTAGACTAGGAGATTAAGAGTAGACCATATTTATATAATTGCCAGAAAACTAAATTCAGTTCAATGGAAAAAACATACAAATCAGTGAAGCAAAACAAAACTCACATAGTGAATATATGAAGCAAGTCTTATGCAATAAAAATAAATGTAACTCGGGGTTAAATTGTGGAGTCCTTGCTGCTGAGCTTGGATTGCTTGCAGACATTCCATTACCAAATTAGCTAACATCTTCAGTGTTAGTAAATGTGGGTTTGCTCCTTGTTTGTATATAGTAGTTTTCCTTCTAGTTTTGGAGGGGTTTCTCCTTAGTTGTTCCTTGATTAGGCCTGGCAGGCCAACTGGTACCCGGTGTGAGGGGGAAAGCCTGCAAGTACTGTGGGGAGGCAGCTAAGCAAGAGGGGAGGCACTTGGCCATAAGGGTAAATGACTGTGGGAGGGCTGCAGCAGCCTTAACTTCAGGACTGAGTTGTAAGTAGCTCTTTGAGAGTCCATTGTAACTTTGAATAGCTGTTAAGCACCTAATCATAAATTGAGGATATTTGTAATCAGTTTCATGGACGTTGTGAAATATGATCATTTGAATGCTCATTGAACAGATTTTTAATTTTCCTTGGCAAAGATGTGTCTACTGAAATGATTCTCTCTTATCTCTAGAAACAATTTTGCATGCCGTTTTAAATATACATAATCAGTCTAGGTTTCATCAGGCCTTAAATATATATTGAAATACCACAAGAATCGAGGTATCAAATGATAGAATCAAAGAATTGCTTTAGCTACTCTTCTTCTGAGTAGAAAAATATGTCATTTACCAGCCAATGAAAACTTAAAAAAAACCTCCCTCAAGGCCCAAATGACCAAGGTCAAATTATCATATTTTCAAGACATTATGGGAAGATCTAGCTCTCTTGAGAATTTTACAATGTTGGCAAAGACATGATGATGATCAATTCAAGATGGATGGATTCAATTATAGCAGCAAATGCACCTTTGAAAACCTCAAGAACCAGACTGGGAATAGATTGCCTTGGGGAGAAATCCATGTATGTGATCATTAAGTATTGACACAAACTTGATGGCACATAATCAAAAACACATACAAACTAGTATGAAGTAGCCATAGCAATACAGAAATGAGAGCTCACCAGCACAAGTGATATACACTGTAGAATCATTAAATGACCACTTTGTATCTGCTTTGGGTTTTAAAGTCAAGGTTCAGCTATTGTATCAGTGCAAAGGATCTAGTAAATGTTAAATAATGCCTGATTTTATTGAAGAAAATGTAAACATTAAATTGTAAGCAGTAATGAGTTATTAAAGTAGAATATTTTAGCATTTGCATTGAATATAGACTGAAATTTCTGCAATCAACAGGAATTTAGACATTGTCCTTGTTGACAACCAGCTGAATGAGATGTCCATGTGAAGGGTCTCATGATTGTCTCTGTGTCCCTGTGATTACAAGATCACAATCTAAGCATTTGACAACTGGCTTGGATTTATGATGGTTGCAGATCCTACATTCATGCGATTACCATTTATAGTCTTCACTCCCAGGTTCTGACACAATTAATGGGGAAGTCAGAGGAAATTGCACAAAGAGATTGTGGGATGCTGCAGCTGTTAGGATTTATCTAACAACCATAGCTCAGACTGCTGCAATTGCCACTATAAGTAAGGCACAGTCATATGATGTCATATTTTAAGACTGTTGCTTAGCAAAAGAGTGTCCAGTCCCAATTACCATTGTTAAGCTGGGACTACCTGTATCACAGTTCAGTATGAAATGATGAGGAAGAGGCAGTTGTGTACATCTCCAGAGTAGGATTACCGGTCAGAAAGTTGCCAAACTGCAATACTAAATCACATTGAGAGAGAATTCTGGACCATTTGTAAATGCTGCAGACATCAGTAGTTTATTAGTATGTTTAGTCAAAACACATTCAAAAATGGAAACTTAAAAGTAAATATTTTCTACCTGCAACAATTAAACTAGGTTCTACTAGCATATAATGCTCAACACATTACAGCAATAAAGATGGTAGTCCATTGTTTGCATACCTACTAAAGCCAAAAGATGATTAAAGCACATTTGTTGACATAGGACTGTAACAATAGCAATATTACCTATATCAACAAATCAGCAATAAAATAGGTCAAAGAGATCTGTTCTTTTCTTCTAGAGATACATTTATTGAAAAGAGGGACAAGAACACTATGTTTTCATTATAAAGTAGGTGAACAATCACCATGTAAGCGTCGGTGTATGCTTCCAATATTGTTAGTTCATGGCATTTAAAGAAGCAAACTGGAAAGCTCAATGGCTCGGTAGTTCCTCTAATTGTCATTACATATTTTTTTAATTATTATTCCATTAGTGCTGTTTGCCTTAAAAGTTTTACAGAAGATGGTAGGGCAATATTATAGCCAAATATAAATACTAAAACACTGGTATGCAACTGCTTGTTGAGAAAAGCAGTTTAAAAAAAGGTTTCCAATTTCATATGGTTCATGGAGAAGCATTCAAGTACTACACATCCAGGTATCATCTGAAAATGAAATAATTCAACACAATCCCCTCCCCCCACATAAACATGGAAATAGAGAAATGTACCCCAGAAAGTGTATGAAAATAGTGCAAGACTTACCATCAAACATGGAAGATCTCAATTTGGGGAGTATAAAAACAATATAAACTTACTCCACACCTTAATATACAGGCAAAATTTTCCATGTTTTTGGGAAACAACAAATGGTTAGTTTCACCAAATACTTCTTGTATTACATGCTTTTGTTACATCATAGCATGAGGTCTTCCATGTTTAGAGCAGTTCTGAACTTTCGCAAGCTTTTGTCTCCCCTCTTCAAGAGTAAGCCTGAGTGAGGGTTTGTGGAAACTGTCTAGCTTGAAGCTGGGGAGTACTGTTTGCTACATCTGCAGTTTTCTGGAATGTGCTATCTATGCAAACAGGAACTGAAAACAGCAAACCTCTCACCCAAACGCAAGATGCTCCACCAAGTCCAAATACATAAGAAGAGATCTTCCCTCTATGTACAAATCTGAGCCTTGTAGGCAAAGTCACTTCAAAATTTGTGCAAAATGGGTGGTAGTTCCCTGTTCTATGAAAATTGCAGTATCCTTGAGTGTAACAAGTTGTATGCTAAATATCTTATCTGGAGTACACTTAAAACAAAACAAAAAACCACTTGATTAACTTTGGACTTATCTATGCAAAAGGAATACTCAATTCCATAACCAAACTTCCATTTTTAAAAAGCATCTACCACTTAATACCTCCTTTGTTCAAAGGCTTCAAAAACTTAACTATAGAGCTAGGCAAGTAATATTCCAGTAGCCTTTACTGATTTAAAGATACTGCAATTTTATACAATGATTTTATAAACATTTTTACAGCTGTTAAAGTTTTGCAGCACAGCCATTCATACACTATACTGTACAAAATCACCAGCAAGACTGGAATGATGTATTTAATAGAAGGCACCATCATGCTTATTACATTACCAGAGACCTCAATACAGTAAAGACAATTTTTTATTGTACACTGCTTACAGAAAGGGAAAAGGTAAGAGGAGTGTGTTGAGCAATCAACCATCCCCATCTACAGAGAGGCAGAAAGCTCATAAGACTTTCAAAAAAAGAAAAAAAAAACTGTTTTTTTTATTCAGGACTATGATTTTTGAAGTTTTACATTTGTGTTTACAGCTAAATGGTTTCCTTCTGGAACATATTTTTAGTCTTGTTAAGGTTTATGTGTACATATATTGGTCACAGCAAGCAGAGCAGATGCCCGCATCGTTTCACAAGCTATTATTTTTCCTTGCTGCTTTCAGCAGATGTTAATGTAAAATGAGGCAGGTACCCATTAGTGCGTTAAGTTTACAAAACATGAATTGTTTGGAATCAAGAGTTCTAAAAGAAAAAAACGGGGGCGGGGGGCCGTTTTTCCAATTCAAAGATTGCACTATTTGCATTTCCAACAATAACACTTAAACAAAATGTGCAGCACAAGGATTTTAACACACTGGAAAGACCTAAACTCAATTAGGCATATCCTTTGTTCTTTGTTGTTGCTGCAGAATGTTTAAATGATCATTTCTCAGTTCTTAATCCCCAAGTCTAATTTATAAATTAACATTATGACTTTGTCATGAAATTAGGAAAAAAATGTCAACCACAATTTACTTGGTGATCCAAAGATGTTTTTCACATCAAAGAAATGATTAAAAGGCTGTGTTACATTCCAAAGCCAGAAAATTAACAAAAATGCAAACATGACGAATAACGTATTACTGTCAAGACTGCCTGCCAACAATGAATCTTCAGCGACGTTGACCTGTGAACCGGCCTTCCATCTGTCCTGTTCCTCTTCCAGACCCAAGCTTCTGGGCCATGGCCCCTCTCAGAGGTGGCCCTCTGCCTTCACGGTCTCGCATCATTCCACCCACCATGCCACGTGAACCCCCAGGGCCTCTGTCACTGCGTCGAATATCCTTGCGATCATCACCACCACCTCGGGTTTCTCTTTCACGAGCAGCTCTGGTCTTTTTTTCTTCTACGTTCAAACGCACCTCACCACGGAACATTATAGGCTTTTAAATAAAGAAGAAGGACAGAATGGAAATACCAAAAGCTTAGTTAGTTATCCAAAAGAGACAGGCCAATAATAGTTTACATGAAAAACATGTTCTAGCTCAAAATTTATCAATGCCATAATCCACTAAACTTCAAATATTGAGTCTAGGAAAATATTCTCTCCATCGTGCAATTAATTATTTCCTGAGAATAGATATTTTACTACTTTTTCTTCATCTAGAGAAATCTACTAATAGAAGACCAAAATAGGACTTGTAAACAAATTTCAGAACTGATTCAAACTAAATTCATCCTGGTAATCACCATCCAATGACTATAACCAAGTTACTTACTTTGGCCAATAAAATTTTCTGAACTGGTTCAGAGTCATCAAACACCACGAAGCCAAAATTTGGAAGTTTTCCTCCAACACCTTTTGTATTGATACGAAGTTCCACAACATTTCCAAAACCTGTAAAAGTATAATACAGATGGTTAGGAAAAATGCATCGCATGAATTAAACAGAAATGACATGTTGCTTATCGAAGCAGTTTAATATTTGAATTATAACAGGGCTTAATATGGAGTTTTCTCTCTACTAGGATTCATAGTAAAGTAAAAGAGAAATTACTTACTCATAAAGAACTCTTTCAGTTCATTTTCATCAATGTCATGTGGCAGATTGCCGACAAAGAGCTGGTGACTATCTGGATATCGAATTATTCGACGACTATCTGATTCATTTTGATCCATATCCCCCCGGCCTATAGTAATTAAAACATAAAAAATTATGAGTGACTTCATAGTAGAACAGGGTA
>JAOYMU010000077.1:64930368-64943122 GCA_025802295.1 Psammodynastes pulverulentus
TTCCCCTCTCTCATTCTCTCCCTCCAGCTTTCTCATTTCTCTCTCTCTCTCCCCGTTCTCTCACTCTTATTTATTTCTCTCTTCCTCTCATTCTCTCAATCATTTTCTCATTTCTCTCTCTTTATTTTTCTCCCCTTTTCTCTCTTCTCTCTCTCCTCCCTTCCTGTCTCTCTCTATGTCTCCTCTCTCTCTCAGAAAAACGAGGCTGGGCTGACCCAGCAAGCTCTCCTTGGTGCTTTTTGCTACTCCTTTCTTCTTGGCAACTTTTTGGAAAGCTGGGCTGGCTGAGGAGTGAGCATGAACTACGGCGGCACCTTCGCCGAATCCTCTTCTCCTGCGACCTTGGCCGACTGTTGTGGGGCTGGGAGGGCATGCACGAGCGGGAATACCCTCAAGCAAGTGGAGCGGTGCCGCAGGCGGCATTGATTGAAAAGTGTCTTATGGCTTTAAACCTCGCACCGGTGATTTTTGCTGCCCAGAGGACACTTTTCAATCAATGCTGCCAGCAGCACCATTTCCCTGGAGGAGTAAAGAAACTTAGGGCAGCTGGAAAAGGGGGCTGGCCCCACCGAACCTAGTATGCCCACCCCCAGTGGTCAGGCTTGGAGAAAGTCGAGCACTCTCACAAAAGATACCCATCAGCCGATCAACCTGCCCGCTTTGTGTGCCTTCGGGCCACTTGAGAAGGGTATCCCCGCTCGTGTGTGCCCTCCCTGCCCCACAATAGCTGGCCAGGGGGTTGCATGAGGAGAAAGAAGAGAAGGGTCATCTTTGGCGAAGTCGCTGCCGCAGCTCATGTTCAATTCTCAGCTGAGGATCTGTCCCCCTTTCTGTCATACCCTCCTCCCGGATACCATTCCTCCCTCTCCAGCCCTTGTGTTAGCGAGGTTGGCATCGGCCATGGCTGGGTTGGGCCAGTGTCTTGTGGCAAAGAGTAGCTTGTGCAACTGGTTCGGCAGGGAGTCACAGAAGGGGGGTCAAAGAGCCACATGCAGCTTGGGAGACACACAGAGAAAAGAAGGACTAGGGGTTACATGATACTAATATTCTAGTATTTGAGGGGCTGCCATAAGGAAGAGAGAGTAAACTTATTTTCCAAAGTACCAGAAGATAGGGCAGGAACAATGGATGGAAACTAATCAAGGAGAGAAGCAGCCTGAAATTAAGAAGAAACTTCCTAATAGCAAGAACACTTAGCAGCGGAACAGATTGCCTTCAAAAGTTGTGGGTGCTTCATCACTGGAGGTTTTTAAGAAGAGACTGGGCAACCACTAGCCTGAAATGGTATAGCAAAGGGTTGGACTAGAAGACCTCAGAGATTCTTTCCAGCTCTATTTTTAATTTAAATTGAATTCTGCTCATTAGACTAGACATATCAAGTTTGCAACAGTTTATCAAATGCTTTAGCTTCTAGCTCTCTAACCATCTTTTTTGCTCTTTGCATTCTTTCTAGAGTCTTAATATCTTGTTTAGTATTGTGACCAAAACTAGACACAGTATTCCAAATGTAGTCTTATCAAGGCAGAATAAAATAGTACTAACATATCATGCGGTTTTGAAACCATCCTTCTATTGATGCAATCTAGGACTGCATTGGCTTTTTTGGGCAGCTCCAGCATATTGCTGACTCATGTTTAACTGGTTCCCACTAGGACTCCTAAATCCCTTTCACAGTTACTGTTATCACAGTGTAGTGTACCTGGGTAGGTAGTCCTTGACTTATGATCACCATTGGAATCAGAATTTCCATTACTGAGCAAGGCAGTTAGTGTGAGTTGTGCCCAATTTTACAACATTTTAAACTAGGATTGTTAAGTAAATTATTGCAGATGTTTAGTGAAGCATGCAAGTCGTTAAGCAAATCCAGCTTGCCCAATTGACTTTGCTTGTCAAAAACCAGCTGGGAAGGTTGAAAATGGTGTTCACATAACGCTGGGATGCTGCAGCTGTCATAAATACATGCCAGTTGCCAGACACCCAAATTTTAATTTCATGGCCGGAGGGAGGCTGCTATGGTCATAAGTGCAAGGATTGGTTGTAAATATTTTTTTCACCATTGTTTTAACTACAAAGTCAAGGACTATCTTTTTTCAAAAGTATTTTATATCAATGTTGGTGATTATTTCAGAAATTTTGGACAGCATCCTATTGCCCACTGTGGCTAGAATTAGACATTTCACAGCAAATACATACATTACCCTACTTTCAAACAAGTTATGTTCCTAGAAGCTGTTCACAAATTTGTTTTGTTTATAAGTCTAAAATAGGTAAAAAACATTCAAAGTAGAGTTTGACTTTACTGCATCTGCTAAAATCTGATATGATGGTGTTGGTGCATTTTCTCACATTGATATGACATGGAAGTCATGAACAAAATGAGTGTTAGATGTTTCCATACTTCATTCAGGTTTGCAGTAATAACCGTGTGCCTTACTGTAACAATTTTCCTGGCAGCCTTGTAAGATGTTGTACAACTTCTAAAACTGATACAAGATCATCTGGGAGTCTGATTATCTGAGCTGCCTGCCTAAATGTGTGGCAAAGATAATATTTTTTGGAAGGTTGTTATTACTCCCTGGCCCTTAGGTTGTGGGAGACAGGTGGTGTTCAGAAGCAGATACACAACCTTCATATTTGGTTGAAATTTGTTCAGGCAAAGTGAATTACGCAGGACATTAGTCAAAATTTACAGAACTCCGTATTTTTTCTCATGGTAATACTTCTCCACTTCCAGGAAAAAATGTTGGAATTACTAGTTTTCAGAGTTCAGAAGGGTGACTCAAACATCCTTTTTATCCTTCCACCCAACAGGAAGTGAGCTCTTTGAGATGTTTTCAAGAGCTTGCTGGTTCTCAGGGTGGTTGACTAGCAATTTTAGGCTCAGATCACCAGAAGCGTGGCACCTAGCATCACAGTTAATTATTCACAGCTGAAGCCTGGTATACCATCTCATTGCTGGTATATATTTTGTCCAGTATTTTCTTCAACTAAAACCTGTTTCATTCACATTGAATATTGCTGAGATGAATAACCAAATTCCTCAATTATTTCCTTGAGGGATTCCAGGAACTCCCAGGATGCATCCTCATAGTTGCTCTCTCTCCACTCACTTTCACATTATGCAAGTTCACACAACCCTTAAAACTCAGGAACTATTGATGACTTCCAACAAATATATCTTCAGCAATGCTTTCACCAGCCTCCTGTTATGAGTCATGAAACAATCTTTTAGCCTTCTCCTGTATCAATTATGGGCTATGGGGCACACACCACTGATGATAATATTCAGTCCTTATGCTGAACAACATTTTCATTTCTTCTACCCATTTTTCTTTCCTCTTGGTTATTCTGGATTGCTTAGACACCGGACTTTTCACATGTTCCATGATCTTGTCTATGCCTAATGATTTTGTCATGTTCATCATCTTTTCCCACTTCTGTTCAATATGTCCACATTGTTGGCATTGTGAAGGTTATTGTGGTGCACCAGAAACTAATCTTTTTTTATCTCCTGATTTCTGGGACTTTCAAG
Organism: Psammodynastes pulverulentus; assembly: GCA_025802295.1. Taxonomy (NCBI): domain Eukaryota; kingdom Metazoa; phylum Chordata; class Lepidosauria; order Squamata; family Psammodynastidae; genus Psammodynastes; species Psammodynastes pulverulentus. The sequence continues at coordinate 64,933,901 of JAOYMU010000077.1, forward strand.
AATGTACTTAAGGACCACTTTTTTTCTATCTGCGAAAGTTTGCAACTGAAAGATCCATACATAGAGTATATTTGTACAGCATTCCCAGTTAACCATTTCAGTATGATACATATTTTGAAAGAGACATTTTGCAAGGAGTCATGAAATTTGTATGTGTTGGAAGCAGGAGATGGGACAAAACCTAGTTACCTACAGTGGATAAAAGTTAGTAAGAAAGGATTACAGTGGAAAATTTTTAGGGAGAGATTCTCATTATGTTTGCATTTCTCCTCAGATGCTGCACTACTGTTTATACAGAAAAGTAAACATAAAATGAGGGATATTTTAGCTTCCTTTCGCTTCTGATGACTCATTTGAGTATTTTCAGTTCAACCAGTTATTCAAACAAATTTAACTCATGTTTGCATTGTACCAGAAAAAAAGGGGATACGGCACTTCTATTTTTTCAGGTGTATAATTTGAGAGATTCCAAGGGCTACAAAAAAAAAAAAAAAAAAAAAGGAAGTGTGAGCCCTGTGGTGTGAGGACCATGTTTGAAATACTGGATTGGAATTTGTTCCTCCTCTTCCATCTGATATAGTCATAACAAGCTGCCACAATCTCTTGTTTACATTCTTTGCTTTCTTCCCCAACCCGTGTGTTGTGGGAATAATACAGTGTAGCTCTGAGAATCTGGAGCACTGACCAAATGGTGTGGGTGTGTACTTAATTTTATCTGAAATTTTATATGGATAAAATTAAGAAACAGTTTGTCTGGGACATTCATCCCAGGAATTTGTTATGACTACGATAAATTAATTTCACACGTATATATCCTTCTTAATTTTACCTGAAACTTTTTTCTTATAAACTAATATAAATTACTTGAGAAGAGCTTTTTAGGTATTGCTATTGCTTGATGTTAATTATTTGGCAGATTTGTAATATTTCAATCAATAATTTATTAATTACTCACCCCCGAGAAAAAAAGAAATACTAGCATCTTTAGAATTGGTGCATTACATTACTGCTACATTAAAATTTTAATACTTTATCAGTGAAATATATGATCATTGCAGGAGTTTGATTTTCATGTCCGGTGGCCTGGAGTAAAACTTCTTACAGTGTTGTTAAAACAGCAGGGTCCCCAATTGCAGCAGATAATCTTAGTCAGTCCTATGGGTAAGTATTTTTAAATCTTTGCATCCATTTTTAAAATTAATAGCTATTTATTTATTATATTTTTATTAAACAAATTTATATGCCTACCAACTCAGATATGGTGACTTTGGGCAGCATACAGGAATGAAAACAGATATCCAAAACAATTGATAAAAAATTAAAATCCATCAGCATTAACTTTCTGGGTAAATAATGTTTTCTTTAGTATGAAAAGATACGAGTAATAATAAGCACGTGTTTTGAAGAAAGACCATAATTGAGTAATGAAATGCCGCAACATAGGAGCCTCTATTCTGGATCAAATCATACCCTGATTCAGGCAGTTTTGGGCAAGGGCTGAAAGCTTTGGAATTGTGTTCCAGAACCAATTAAGGTATTATTTAATCAACCCCTTGAGAAAGAGAAAGATTCTATGGAGATTCTATGAGGATTCTTATTCGTCCAAGTCATGGTTGTTCCAAATGTGCTTTTTCCCCTTTTTTTCTTTTTTCTTTTTGCATATATTTTTTTATTTTATTATATAAAATATAAAATACAAAAGAAAAAAAAGGAAAAGAAAATAAGAAATTAAGGGCGGGAAAAAGAACGGGAAAAGGGGGTGTGAAATACAAGGGGGAAGAGAAAAAGAAAGAAAAGGGGGCATTACCTTCCAACTGTTTCTAGCTCAATACAAATTAAACACACTCCAGCCTCAACTTTTTGCTTTTACATATAATATATAACTAGCCATTTCTATAACACCAAATTTTATAATCAAAAAACCAAGATCAAAGTTTCATTCTTTTCTTCAGAAGCACAAATTCCAGAAGTGATATCCAAATAAGAATATATTTTCCTCTTTAAATAAAGCAATCAAGTTAACCATTCCTGTTTTATCTTCCTTGTTTTGGAAATAATGTCTATTTCTATTTGCACCTAGTAATCTTTATAAACGGTCATTTTTATTTACAAAATTTATTATATTCTTTCACATTCTTTGGCCTAAAAGGGGGGGTATATTTTTCCTCTTTCGCCCTCCCTTTTTCCTTCAAAGTACTAAACTTTTTAAAAACAAAGAAGGCACTTTTTTCTTTTTAAGTCAAACTTTCCAATACATTTTATTCTTTAATTTTAACGTACAAGCTTTAAACTTTAATATTGCATTTAGCTCCCTCCCTCCAAACTACCCTTATAGAATAATTATTTTTTTCTTTTATAAACGTCCTTTTTAACATACAGATACGTCATTTAACATACAAACTGATACCTCATTTTCTTTTATTTTCTCTTAATACAGGTACTCTCAAATACATTTTCAATGGCTTTTGCCTACTTTAAGAGTTACTTAAGCATTATATAGATGTAAAAAAAATACAATTGCAAATTTTGGATTAAACATTTTTTTCAGTTGCACATATCAAGAAGAGAAAAATGCATCCTGGTTCCTGTTAACTCATTAAGTTTAAGTCACTCTTTCCAGCTTATCTTCATGGAGTAAAATATTTTTCTTCTCTGGAAGTATCAAAGACTTGTAGTCCTTTCTTTTTATCATGAGATTTACCACCTTGTTAATGTCCTTAAAGAAAAAGTCCCAAATCTGTCTGTTCTCAAAATTGTTCTTTCGGTTCTGTTGAGAGGTTTACATTTGAACCATAGTGGTGAGGGTAAAAATGAAAGTTAATAGTTGGCTTTTCCAAAACTGCAATACACTTTTCTGCATTTTCAGCTACTTGTGAAGTTGCCTTGGCATTTTGGTAACATTCTCCACATGTTTGCATCTCAGAATGACTTTAAAATGATTTTTTATCCTCAAAGAACTGGTCCACAAATTGATGTATTTTATTTAGAGACCTTTCAAATATATCTCTAATACTTTTCTCCACCATCTTGGCTTCCTCTTTAAATCAGAATCAGAAGATTTTAGCCACCTACAGCTGAGAAGATCAAACTACCAGGCACTACAATAGTAAACTAAAATCACGGCTTCAATCTTTATCTTTCTCCATCAGCATTTTTCCCCCTCTCGGCCCACTTCTTTATTTGGCTTGCCTTAGCAACCTTCTTCCTTGTTTTTTAAGACAAAAAGAAATCCCTAAAATGGTACAGGTCTTCAAAAAGATATAGCAGGCTGTTGCTAGAAAAGGCCTCTTTTAAATTGACAAGATAGAATAAGAGTCTTTGAAGGTGATCAGATCAAATCAAATCAAACCTTTATTGATTAAGATAAGGAAGGCATAACTTACTGTCGATTTGATCGATGACTGTTCAGCCCCCGAACAATTTGTAGCCTCTCCCCTCCCAGCTTTTGGCTTGCAGACAGCTTCAGAGTTCATCTCCAAAAGCAATCTGCCAGCTTACAGCTTTATTGAAGGGTCCTGAGGGGAACTTCTTCAACATACCCTGACCAGGTGGGTCATAAAAACTGATGGGATATCAATCCCTTCAGTTAAAAAGCAGAAGAGCAACACTCCTCCGTGTGTGTGTTCAGTTAGCCGTGTTCCTAGGAAGTCCTCCTCAAAACATGCTTTTTCAAAAATGCACCCAAACTTTTTTTCCCCTTGAAATTGTTTCTCTTCTCATCCAAGATGTTTCTTCAATTCTGTTTGACTGGTGAGGAATGGAAGATTTTCTGCAGTCATCTAGTCAGCACTCTGAGGATTGGTCATTAGCTCTCTGAATGTCGTTGAGGCTAGTTGGTAGTTTTTCTGTATCCTCAAAGATTATTGGTTGAAAAAGGAGTCAAAGAGGTCATGTATGTTAATATTGAATAGCCCTCAACAAAAGGGGAAAGGATACAAAATCCTTGTTTACAAAGCAATCCCAAGAAGGTTCCACATCCATTTACACTCTGATTCAGATGACTCTGAGGATACACATAAACACCCAAGTATGGCGTATAAACATAAACACCCAAGCTGATGTATGGTCCGGGCTCCATCTGTGTCTCTATCTCTGACAGCTCCATTTCCTCTTTCCCCCTCGGAGCTCTCAGATTGCCTTCATGTTGGCCCTGACTCCCGTGCCGCCACCTCATTTGATTCAGCTGCCAGAGGGACCGGTGACCGATAGGCCACATCACAAAATGCTAGCAACCAGGTGAAATCATTTCATTCCCTACCCGTCAGTTAGATGTGAAGAAGCTTTTTGAATGAGAAGCAAAATGTTTTCAAAAGAAAAAATAAAGTCCAGATGCCTTTTGGAAAAAGTACCTTTGGGATAACCCCTTGGTTAGGGCCCAGAATCTGTCTATCTGTTTCAGAACTAAGGACTGTACAATGGCTGCTCAACTAAATTTAGTTTATTACAGAATATGGCAATTGCATTATTCATAGTGCCTGCCTAGAGTGTCTCTGATAATTAATATGATGGATGGATTAGATTTCAATGCTATGTACCATATTTTCCGGACTATAAAACGCACTGGAGTACAAGACTCATCTTAGTTTTGAGGGAGGAAAACCAGAAAAAAAAAATCCTACCTCGGCTTCTGCCTCCCAGCAAGTTGCCTCCTTGAGGCAAGCAGCAAACAGCCTGTTTCATTTTCACTTTCCCAGCACAGCCTAATTAGCAGGTGGCTTGGCTTTGGGAAGATCAGATGTTTCAGGCTGTAGGGATTGCTATAGCCTAATGGCAATCCCTGCAGACTCAAACAGTTGATGTTTGGAGCCCAATCCAAACAACCATCAGCTGCTTGTGGTAATTAGGCTGTGCTGAAGCTGAAACAGGCTGCTTGTTGTAAGGAGGCAAATAGCTGATGGGCGGGGCTTCTGCAACATTCGGTGTATAAGATGCACCCAAATTTTCACCCGCTTTTGGGTGTAGAAAAAGTGCATCTTATACTCCAAAAAGTACAGTATATAGTGTATTGTAATAATCTCAAATGGATTTTATTGCTATACTCTGGATAACCGGTTCTTTTCTATGAGAAAGTATAATTAATTCATTGCTATAAGTTATTAAAAGATGTTTCTTGCTTGGCATTCCAGTGGTAAGATTAATTGTCCTCCCTGGCTTCACAGCTCATTTTGAGAACTTTATAAACTATTCAAAAGCTGAGCATAATTATCCATATATCTGGTAGTAGTATTTCTAGCAGAGGTGGGCTGCAGCTGGTTCGCACCCGTTCAGGCGAACTGGTTGTTAAGATTCTATGCAGTTCGGTGAACCAGCAAATCCCACCATTGGCTGGCCCCACACACCCCTGGGGTTGCCATTCAGGGTGGGGAAGCTGCAGGAGTGTGACTGGGTGCCGCGCTGATCAGCTGGGAGGCAGTGAATGAACATGCAGCTGATCAGCTGGGAGGCTGCAACCCCCCTGAAGCCCAAAAGAAAACCATGTGACCACCTGTTTTTCAAAAAAGTTAAGTCAGACCTTCCAACTTTGCAAGCTCTTTTTTTCCCCCCTAGAAGTTGGAAGGTCTGACTGAACTTTTTTTAAAACTGGAAGTCACATGGTCTTCTTTTGTTGCCCTACAGGCAGGAGAACAGAGCTGGAAGACAGGTTAGTCGGGATGGGATGGGGTGGAAATGAAGATTTTGCATTATCATTGGTCTGGAATGAAATGGAAATGAAGATTTTGCATTATCATTGATCTAGGATGGAGTGGAAGTGAGGATTTTGCATTATCATTAGTCTGGGATGGAGTGGAAGTGAGGATTTTGCATTTTTATTGATCTGGGATGGGGTGGAAGTGAGGATTTTGCATTATTGGTCTGGAATGAGATGGAAGTGAGGATGCAAAAAACCTGAGAGTATCTTGGACTCCATAAGGACAGAGAGAGCTATTTTTTTCTACAAAAATAGAACCAGTCATTAACCAAACCACATGTTCTACTATTAATTACCTTCAGGGAAAATTGATAGATGGGGTTGATTTTGTTCAGGTCATTTAATATAAAATAGAATAGGGATGTCATTTCTGCTACTGGCCTATAGTTCTCTCTGGCTTCATTTAGCCTCTTTCACCTAAAAAAACAAAAAAAAAACATATTTTTAAAGAATAAAAAAATGGACTACGGTGTGTGATATCTATCTATCATGCTTTAGAGAATTACAGTGTTTTCTACATTTCTTCACTTTCACTGCTGGGCTAGTAAATCACATCTCTCAGCACTGTTGCTGAGGCCAGGACAGCATATTGAAATTGATCGTGGCTTTTGCATGGCTATTTTACTTCTGTTTTCTTTTTATTACCTGAAGTTCAAGCCAGCCATGGTGTTTGAATCATGAAGTCCCTCAAAGCCCCTGTATTCCATTCCATTCCAGAAGAGCTGTCTGCTACCCAGCAAGTCAGGATATGTGAGGAAAATCACTGGTGCAGGAGGAGAAAACCTTATATATGTGTATGTTTTTATGTAGACTTGATAAACTGAGAGCCAGTGTTTGATGAAGGAATTAAGGTGTGGGACTAGCATCAGAATCAGGCTCTTACCTATTTTCAGCAACTGAATTCCACTGGGGACCATTCAGGTTCTTTTGGCCCAATCTATCTCAGAGTTGTGAGGAAAAACAGGAAGAGAAAAGATTTAGCTATGATGCCTTTCTGAATAACAGGTGGGACATAAATCACTAACTAAAAAAATAAGCCAATCCATCTATTATGTAGTGCAACATGAGACAAAGATAGTAATCACTGATGGGGTGGTTGAAGAACCTTCCAGTATGTCCTTAAACAATGACCCTCAAAGTCTTAATCAATGTTAAATGCCAAAGAGCACAAATCCCAGAGATTTAGCAGTCAACTCAAGAAAAGAGAAGTAGGTGAACTACTTCAGAGCAGCAGCAGGGGTGAAAGACGAGCGGTGGGGGTGAAAGGTGACCTCCAAAGCAGTGGTGGCGGCTCTCTGGGAGGACGGGCAGATGTCCCGGGGCTGCACATGCGCACTGCAGGGTTGTCTGCCCACCCACTTGCCAGGCTGGCCCAGAAGCGGCATGTCCCCCTTCAGCGGCTGGATGTGGAACCTGAGGTGGAGGGAAAGGCAGGCAAGCATGCTTGGCCTCGGGGACCACGGGACTATGTAGGAGGCAGCTAGGCCAGGATTTGGGCCTTGCTGCTAGCAATCACTCACCCAGGCAGATCAGAGCTGCGCAGAGAGCACTGCATGGGATTCAGCTGCGTGAAAGGCAGGCAAGCATGGCAGGGCCATGTGCCGCATGGAAGGAGGTAGGGAAGGCAGGCAAGCGGGCCTGGCCACAGGGACCCCGCGGGGAAGGTCACTGGCCAGCTGGGCCTCGGGGACAGCAGAGAAGGCAGGCAAGCATGCTGGGCCTTGGGGACCACAGGGTGATGAAGGAGGCAGCTAGGCCAGGATTCGGGCCTTGCTGCTAGCGATCATTCACCCAGGAAAATCAGGGCAGCTCAGCTGGGTCACGTTGAGAGCATCACATGGGATGGAGCTGAAGGCAGGCAAGCCGGCTGGCCTCAGAGATAGTGTGGTCAAGGCAAGACAGATGGAGAGCAGCAGTATGCTCTCCAGGCTAGGCCCGGCGAGTGGACAAGATGTGGGGTGATTGGGCAAGGTGGGTAGAGCGGGGAGGGACAGCCAGAATTTTTACCACCGGTTCGCCCGAACCAGCCTGAAATGGCTAAATCCGACCACTACAGAGAAGGGCTATTTTCTGCACCCCTCTCTCAAATGTTCTTTAAAATACAGAGTTTCCCAGCATTCCTTTAGGAATCTCCAACATGAAAACTCTAGTTATTCACCCTAAAATAAATCCTTTGTACCTGGAGCTTCAAAATTTGCTGTTTGCTGGGAAAATGAGTAGCTAAAAGTCAGTTTACATTTAGTGTACATCTGACTTTGGGGATAATTCTTCATAACCAAACCAAAGTGCATTTTCTGTGCAGTTCACACCCCTTGCTGAATCTGGATGTCACAAAGCAAAGCCCACATTTTGAAAATTAACCCCCGCACCCCATTTTGACTGACAGAGTGCTGCAGGAGACTTAGTACTGTCACATCCCCTGGCCAGGCCCACTTAGCCACGCCCACCCAGCCAGTCATTAGGGCAGAGAACCAGTTGTTAAAAAATTTGCAGCCCACCAATTTCTAGCCAGAATATTTAGATAGGTTATAGTAGTACAAGAAACACCTTGACTGCACTAATTTTTATTCTCTGAATGCCAACAAGCCATTAAAAAGTTACTTTCTTAATTTATCAAGAAAAAAATATGGGGAGAGGGTTCATACTTTAATGATGTCTCATATGACATGAATGTAGAAATTCATATATTCTGACTTTGATATTTCAATTTAGTAGAATCACTACTGGCCAGACTAGACAAGACTTTGCTTGAGACCTTGAATGTCTGTGGCTGATTAAAATAGATAATTCTCCCTTAAACTCAACTCTATCATTTTTTTCTAGGAGTTTCAAGGTTAATGGATCTACTAGCAGATTCTAGAGAGGTCATAAGAAATGATGTGAGTAGATATTTTATATTCATGCAGCATTTTAATAATGACATTCTTTTCTCAGCATTTTCTTAGTATTTTCTTAGCATTTACCGTATTTTTCAGACTATAAGACGCACCGGAGTATAAGACGCACCTCAGTTTTTGGGGAGGAAAACAAGAAAAAAATTCTGCCTTTGCCTACCAGCATCAGCACGTTATTGGTCTGATTCAGCATGAGCAGCTCATTGGGAGGTGGATTGGTCTCCCGAAATACCCCCAATCAGCTGTTCCAGGCTGCAAGGATTGTCACAGCACATTGCCGTCGATGGTCATCTCTGTAACTCACGTTTTTGGGCTCTGTGCCTTGCGTTTTCAAGCCTCTGAACACTTTATTTCAGACCCGTTCAAGGCTGCAGGGATCGCCACAACACATTGCCGCTGATTGCCACCTCTGTAGCTTGCATTTTGGGGCTCTGTGCCTTGCGTTTTCAAGCCTCTGAACCCTCGCGTGAGGCAGAGAGCCCCAAAATGCGAGCTACGGAGGCTGCAATCGGCGGCAATGTGTTGTGTTTCACTCGCCTACCCTGCATAGCGAACACGGGCATAAAGTCGGCGCCACAGGTGCGCGCGAGTTGTTTTGGTGGGAACCTCCCCCCTCTCGGCTCGGAATGGTAGCGGCGT
>JAOYMU010000077.1:64980594-64999799 GCA_025802295.1 Psammodynastes pulverulentus
AACCCCATGCCAGACTCAACACTGGCCCAGACACCTGTGCAGGTGTCCCCAGCAATCACAAACCCCTAGCAAATCCCAAGATTGTGTGTGTGTGTGTGTGTGTGTGTGTGTGTGTGTGTGTGTGTGTGAAGAGGCTGATCTTAAAAGTGCTTGCTCAGCAGAAAATGGCAAAAATTTTACTTCTCCAGAATCCCCAAAGCCTTATCTGACCGTTTCGAAGAGAATACTGTCAGTCTAATGAGATTCCTATAAATAGGCAAGTAACAAAAGTAACTTTGATCAGCCTGCTTCTGCTTATGATTGACAAAATAAGTTTCACACCTTGGGCTTTTATTTGCCTTCTAATCACTCTTCTGCCTTTTGACTGCTCATTCTGGTGCCAGGATTATTAACAAGAAGGAAAAAAATGTGTGTATCTACATTCACTGGAGAGGAGGGGACTGCAAGAAAGTAGACAGACACACAATAATGAATACATATTACAGGGAATATTTTGGCGCTGCCAATCACAAGTCCACTACACAAACAGCCAGGCACAGCCCTAGCCAATCTTTTTGCTTTGCAGAGGCAAATGGGGTGATAGATCACACACACAGAAAGGGAGAGAGGGAGGGAGAAAAAAAATCCCAAGCAATCTCTAAACAATCTTTCCATTATCTCTACTCTGCAAAGGTACAAATAAAGAAAAACAACAGTTGAGGCATAGGACAATTTGTATTGACTATACAGATAGTCCTCACAACAATTTGTTTAGTGACCATTTGAAGTTACAATGGCACTGAAAAAAGTGACATGACTGTTTTTCACATTTAAGATTGGTGGCATCCCCTGACCATGTGATCAAAATTCAGATGCTTGGCAACTAGTTCATATTTATGACAGTTGTAGTGTCCTGGGGTCATGTGATTACCTTTTGCAACCTTCTGACAAGCAATGTCAATGCGGAAGCCAGATTCACTTAACTGTGTCATTAACAACTGCAGTGATTCACTTAACAACTATGGCAAGGAAGGTCATAAAATGGGGCAAAATTCACTTAACAAATGTCTTGCTTAGCAACAGAAATTTGGGGATCAATTGAGGTTGTAAATTGAGGGCAACCTGTAGTGGAAGTCACTGCAAAGCTTGTACATGTAGGCATTGACCATAACATTTTTTCAGCACTGGTAGGTAATCTTTTAATAGTTGTTGAATGAGATAGTAAGGGAGGTCTAGCTACAGTATATTAAGAAAATAAGTAGGATTTAAGTTGGTACTGCATAAAGATTATTTAAGATTCTCCCTTTTTGTACTTAGTTTATTAAAATACAAGTGATATATGTTGACCTGCAGCAAAATAAATTGCAACGCTACCTCAGTTTTGTAGTATTTCTGTTTGGATATAAAAGTGTTCCCTATGCTTTCTTAATCTAATCTGAGATTAACTTTAATTTGTCGCCAAATGTAGCTAAATCCCAGGTAGCAAAAAGAAAAAGTGCTCTGAGTATTAAATCTCGTCCACAGTACCATACTGACTTTGTAGAGTGAAAACACTGGTTCTCTGTTGAATGGTTTTGACATTTATCAAGCTGATTTATATAAAATCAAATCCACCTACTTTAGTTGGTTCTTCTGACTCACAACAACTCCGGATTCTCTAAAGCAGAAGATGAATTTCCCTTTTTAATTCCTCTGCAATCCTCTTTAATTGGAGATGACAGAGATTGGCCCTAGAAAATTCCTTATTGTCTGGTTGATAGCAATGCTCCAGAACCTTGAGCAAGCAAATACCCAATCTTGTTTTCTGTAATTCAACAGAAAATCACAAAGGCTAAACAGATTTTTATATATTTGTTCATATTGTCCTGCAATCAAGTATACAACTTATTGTCTTACAATTTGTCCATGCCGTATGTAAATTATTGTTAACTGAGATTTTAGTTTGCTTCATCAAAATTTTCATTTATTTATGCACTCTTTTTTATAAGATGTATTGCTAAAAATATTAATTAACCGTGGACATTGGATATTTGGTGTTAACTATTCCTAAATAATGGCAACATATATTTCAAGGCATCTAGTTCATACATATTTTTTCTAGGAGATATTTTTGTGGGAGGTAATCAGAATGATTATGTATAAACTTCCACATAGCTGTCTATATTTGAATTTGAATTTAAATCAAGTGAACTGAGAAGTGATATACATGAAGATAACAGGTAGGAGGCCTTCAAAAGAGGAGATAGTATTATATCACTAGGATTTTGATGTTTCTCATTGTAACATACAATATACTTGAACCCTCTATCACTATTATATTTATTTATTAAAATATAATTTCTTCTATTAATGAAATTTAAGATTACGGTTCAAATACAGAACAAAATGGCAAGTTGATAGCATTTAAAGGAAGATGTGGTCAAGAAATAGACTTAGCAAGTTTCCAGCAATGCTCTTTATTGCCATACGGTAGAACAGAATATTGAAAGCCTCTCTGCTTCCATCTTACACCAAACAAAAATCAAGACAGATGATTTTGAATTTCTTAAGACCTTCTTCTTTCTCAGGATTGAATAATCATTTCTGAAACTCTTTAACCATTTATTAAGGAGTCCTTGGTGTTTTCTGAGCTTGATTGCTTGCAAACCTTTCATTACCCAAATAGGTAATACCCTCAGTGCCAATGAGCACAGGATTTGCACTCTATTTATATTCAATGGTTGGTTCTGCCAGTGTTGCTGGGGTACATATTTTTTTCTCCTTTGCAGTTTCTTGATTAGAGTTTTGTCTTCTACTTGATTGTGTGTTTGGTGTTAATCCTTCCTTATCTATGTACTTGCTATGAGAGATGTCTTCTGATCTTAGTATTATTGTCTCTTAAATTGTGTATAAATGTGATTATCTCAATGTGTCTTTTGATGGCTGGATTGTCTGAGTGCCAAGCTTCCAGGAATACCCTAGTATTTTTGGATTTTGTTTGGAATCCACAGTTCAGTCCTGAGCTACAAATATTCTCTTGTATTATTTCACTCATCCCTCCCTTCCCCATTCCTCAAGGGAGAATTATATTCCTTCGCTCAACTGTATCACTAGTGATTCATCAATGATACATGATTTTATAGGAAATCACAGAGAACAAAAATAATTTCATGTTCTGAGAGAAACAATAATAAGTATTGACATAATTCCCAAAATTTAAATATATTGTCCACATTTTTACTTTCACATTTAATTGGATTCAACAAATCAATTTGGAAGTGCTGTGCCTAGGTATCATTTCATTAAAGACCAAATGGATTAAAGAAAAAGCCTGAGGTTTAATACTTAGAACTTAAGAGATATTAAGCATCACCTCTAGGCATTTTAGTGACTGCAGGAAACTTCTTTCCTGGAGGGTGAGAAACTGATCCTAAGTCCTTGCCATCTCTGAATGTAGTGGAAGTAGTGCTGTGTCTGGGACAATAATGAGGAGAGGGGATCTTCAGAAAAGAATGTGCTGCAGCTCCACCAAAATGTATCCTTACACCTGGTTTTAGAGTCATAAAAGATGGAACCCTTGCCAATATGTTGGTTCGTTGTCTGAGAGTTTGGGGCACTGGAGTAAGCCATTTGGAAGGCTGCGAAAAAATTTGCAGAAATTTTACATCTGTGAAATGTTTCATTTCTATCACTACAATTGTCAATTAATTACATAATAACCACTCTTATTAATCTAAAATTGACCATAATAACAGTGCACGTACGTTTTTAAAAATTCTAGAATAAAAGAGATAAATAAGGAAATTAGGCTGTGAACACCCAAATCAGAATTGCTTTCTATTACTAAGAGTGGACCTTCTTGAGGTTATTGGATATCATCCTTGACCACTGATGTTTTGGTTGGGCTTATGGGAGCTACATGTTCTTCTTATCTGCATGAGGTAGACTGGGGCTAGAACAGCAAGGTGGAGATATCTTAGCACCTAGTGCTTATTTTAATTATTTCAAGATGACAAATACACGTCTAGAACATCTCTGTCACTCTGCAACCTTCCTGTATGTCCTGTCTGGGCAGTTTTGTTTTAGTTTAAACAAAACCCCCATCAGCCTTAGCCATTGATGTTTTCTGCTAAGATGCAACTGAGGCATTAGAAGCCAGAGAGGCTGATAGATCTCTGAAGTGGTGATTATCAATGAAAGTCACACTCTACAATTAAGAAAAATACAGGACAAACCTACATCCCATTCTTGAGAATTCCACTGAACTTTTCTTCCATTTATGAAAGAAATACAAAACCAATGTCCTTTCTATCAGATTTAAAGAGAATGCCCTGAAAACAAGCCATTTGCAATATGATGTTATCCAATAGTAATAACCAGGATATATATAAGGAGATTCCACAGAAGACATCGAGATTCAGTTCAGGTTCAAAGCAAAATAGGAGGACCTGTTTCATTTTTTAATGCAGTTTGAATATCTAGTTGATAAACTGGACCAGTTATTTCTAATTTTGTCAGGCTAAGTGTATTGGTAGTGCTCCAATGTAGTATACAATTTGTATACGTTTCCACTAGATGACAGTATTTCCCATGCAAGCACTATTATTTGGCCATGGAAAATATAGCAACTTAGTTTGCATTGTTGAAATTGTACTGTTGAACCTGTTTGCAGAATAATTTTGAATAAAATTGAGGCCAGGAAGTTTTAGGGGCTCTTGCTATCCCTGTGCTTTTCTGCCATATCTGAAAAGGCATTTTTTAAGGGCTGAACATTCTTCATGGGAAAAAATGTTAAAGTCCTCATTACAACTGCTTCTATTAAATAAGTTCTTCCCTTGGAAGGTCTCAACAGCTTCTCCATAAAAGTAGTTTATGGCATATCACCATTGTATCCTTCCCAACCAGAGCTGTACACTTTCTCCACACAGAGAGAGGCATAATGCACTGGAGGGATCATGGTATGCAAAAATTAAAGCCTTCGTTTGGCAGGGAATTGCTCAAACATGAGACAACTTTTTCCATCTCCTGCCACTCTTGCATTCCAACCATCTCCTTCATCATGACCACAGAATATGAATCCATGAAGAGGCTATCACCAGTAACATGAAGATCAGGTTTTGGCATAACAATTGTCCTACCCCGGCACCACCAACAAATTATAAATGTTCTTTGTCTAATGGTAGAAGAATGGAACATGTATTGGGATGTTACAGAGCAAACAGATGAGCTACCTAAATCTTTCTAATTGTCTTTGGGGTCTTTTTTTTTTTTTTTTTTTGCTTCAAATTTGCCTTGCTCTCTTCGGTGAAGGCATTTCCTTATTTTTTCTGGGCAAAGAAAATTACCAAGTACATCCTCTGGGATGTATTGTGTTTACAAACTGCAGACATGTACAATGGCACACTGCCATCCTGAGCTTCTTTTATTATAATGCACACATTGGAAATTCAATACAGATAGAGAAATTGTTGGGCAATCTTGTATATACAAAACAAACTTTCATCAAAGAATCTGGTAGCACTCTTTCTGATACTCATACTTTATTAAAAAAAGTATAATTTTGCAAACTGTAGCTCAGTTCATTACATGCATTGTTAGATTAATGTAGGATTTAAAAAGATAAAGAAAGTGGAAAATAGAATGGACAAGCTTAGAAGGTAGCAACTCCTCATCCTAAATCTAAGAATGCAAATCTTCATGTCAGCAGCACTGGTGTGGGGAGGGTGATAAACTGGCAATGCAAGTGCAGATTGCAAGTACCTTATCAATTAACAATTGCAATGTGTTTAAAACCCATTCATTTGTTGAGGTGTTTGTTATCACATTTGTTAGATAACCTTCTTATGTGGGTTCAGCAGTCTTTTTCTGCTAGTGAAGTCTCGTTTTTCATTGTTTAAGAGGTTAAGATGTTCTGATATTATCTTGTCCTTATTTTCAGTCCTAATGTCAAATTTGTATTCGTTAATCTTTTTTCATAAAATTTGTCCCCATTCCCCTATGTAGATGCCAGAGGAGCTTTGCTGCAGATTATAGCACAAGTCACATTGGATGAAGAACATGGGAAGGTGCTTCTAATCTCATGTGTGTATTGGTATAGTTGTTGGGACAAAGTAGATACCTGAGCTTGTTACACAATCTTAATTCCTAATTTTAGCATCATTCTTATGTTTTTCTTGTTGCTAATGAGGTTTCACACACATTGAGATTTTAATATTACAATTACAAATGGTCGTTGATAAGATACTTGTATTCTGTCTCACGTGTAACCTTCACCTGCATTATCAACTATCTTCCTTTTGCCTCATTCCAATTTAAATCCTACATAAGTGTCTGGCCACACTTTGCAACTGATAACGAGCGCCTTCTCAGGAAAACCTATGCCCTTAAGAAAATGTGTTAATCAAAAAGGATGCTACTAGATTCCTCTTGACTACTATAGACTGACACAGCTCTCCTATAATGTCTATAGGGAGGCCATGGTTGGGAAATACAACTTTTGAGAATTTCTGACAAATATGACCCAGGAGAATTAGTGAGAAATGAAGTTCCTGCCCATTTGGTAAAGCAGCGAGAGGAAGAGCTTGTATAGGCAAAAACAGGTTGATGATAAATTACCTGCATCTGGAATATGCATCTTCTGTATCCACTGCTGCTATCCCTGCTATCTGCAAATAACAAGTGACCTCCAATCTGTAGGTAGAAAAGAAGGTCAGGAGAGTGAATTTCCTCTGAAATTCTAAAAGCAAAAGTAGTACTATGATCAAATTATGCATCCTGCATTACTTGTCTTATTCTCCTCTGACTTTGGAAAAAATGCCATTGCCATGAGAAAGATTTAGGTGGATCTGTCTTTCTCTCTCTCTCTCTCTCTTTCATCCGTCTTCATCTATCAGATAGATAGATGGATAGAAAGATAGGTCATCTATCTATCCATCCATCCACCCATCATCAAACTTATATAATTGCCCAACACATATAGGTGATTCCAGGCAGCTTAGAAATTCACTATTATAATAGAAACCAATCCGTCTCAATTCATGGTCTCTAGGCCTGGTGAGGGAACCACATTTTTAGGACTTATCTGAAAAGCAAAAGGTTAGAGGCCAACTCTGCCTTGGGGGGAAATTGTGTTGAAGGACCCAACACCAAGAAGGCCTGTTTGGTGATCCCAGATACTCTTCTATAATTGATAGGACCTGAAACATGGCTTCCTATCCTGGTGGGCTAGGTGGATTTAATAGGGGAGAGGATGTCTTCCAAATAAATAGCCTGGGCCCAAGAAATGTTGGGCTTTAAAGGTGATAACCAGCAACTTGAATTGAAGCCACAAGTAGATTAACATTTGCACCTCCTACAGAAGAAGTGACAAATGTGCAAGTCTAGGCTTGCTCAAAACTCTTCAGATTGCTGCATTCTGAACTAATTGAAGCTTCTGGATACTCTTCAAGGACAGCCCCATGTACAGAGTATTGCAATAGTCCAGACAGGCAGCGATCAGGGCATAGGTGACTAAAAGAAAATCACATTGCTCCAGGAATGTACATAACTGGTACATAATACTAAGATGTGCAGAGGCCCTTCTAGCCATGACTGCCACTTGCTCCTTGAGTAGGAATTGTGAATTCAGGAGAACAACCAGATTACATGCCAGATCTGTCTGAGATGGTGAATCCCCCTCCATGACAAAAGATGATAATTATTCAAGAGTCAAAAAATCCTAGATCAGAGCCATTCTGTCTTGCCAGAGTTATATTTTAGCCTTTTGCTCCCCATCCAGACATCAACAGCCTCCAGGCGCTGAGAGAGGGCGGTCACAGCTTCTCACCATGGCAAGATATACAGCTGTATGAGAACTATCTTTGTGCCATCAAGGGACCACCACTGAACAATACATTTCAGCGATGACAGATACAAATATTTAATTTAACAAAAGAGCTGGAAAACTGTTTCCCAAAAATGTCAAGATAAAAGATTACTTACACAAAGTCTATGCGCTGGGAAGATCTGCAAGAAGGAATGGAACAAATGTTAATGCTAGCCTGTTTCCATTCTGACTTATACTGATCCTACACATAGGCTTCTGGGAACTTACAAAATATCTGTGCATCTTTACTTCCTTTAGCTTCATGAAATGATTTTTCAGGGTAGACACAACATCGTCCCATCTGCATTACTATATGATAAGCGTGCCAAATTCCTCTATCTCAGTATGCTGGCTGGGAAATTCTAGATGTTGAAGCCCACCCATCTCAAATATGCTGAGATTCAGAAACATTGTTCTAAGAACAGCATAGCCTCCCCCCCCACCGCCAGATAATTCTCACTTAACAATTACTCATTTAATGACCATTCAAAGTTATGACAGACCCTAGGAAAGTTAGTTATAACCTATATGATTATATACAGCGATACAGATCCCCACAATCATGTGATTGCATTTTAGGCAGTAGGCAACAAGTTTGCATTTATATCAGTTGCAGCGTCCTGTGGTCATGTGGACTTTTCACAATTTTTTTTGCCAATTTCTGATATTTTTTGCCAGTTTCAGACAAACAATGCCCATTCTGGAGAATGGATTCACTTAATCAACACAAGATTCACTTAATATCCACATGATTCTCTTAATGACCATGGTACTAGCTTTATGATTGTGATTAAAAATAGTGGTAAAATTAAGTCAGGTGATCCGCTTAACAGCTGCAAAGATTTATGATTGAAACTCCAGACTCAAATGTGGTTGTTGAGGACTTCCTATATTAAGTGTACCTGGGAGAACAGGGTTTTTATACCTTTCACTTTCAGTCTCAAATTTTGAAACCATAATAGCCAGATTTATTGTCACAGCAGTTAAAATGAAGTAGCAATTAACATAAGACATGTCAATTTTTTCATTTTCTTTTAACTGTTTCATTTTATTGTTTGTATAGTGGAACTTACATTGCTCTGATTTCTAACAAGAACACATGTTTACACAGCACATTTTAAATAGATATAATATCTCCATTTTTATGATTAATCAGATCTCTTATGAAAACCTTGCCATGGAATCTGTCAAATTGGCTTTCAGTCCAGCAGCTGTACCAACTTTATTTTCCATTAAACCTTCCTGGTGGCATTAACTCCTTTCCCCAAGAAGAGCATTCAGGCTGGGAATTCTGGAGGTGGTGCCATCACATATGGGATATGCCAGAGTAATATTCTACCTTTCCCCTCCATCATTCCAATACATACTGTATTGTGTGATATCTCATCTGTTATCTAGATCATGGAGGGGGCAAGAAAGAGACCTCCAGATAAACTGTAACATGGTTCAAATAGCAAGGGTAGACTATGACTTAATTCAACAGAAAAGTGTAATGGGTTGAGTAAAACCTGGGTGTAGTTACAATGCAATAGCAGAAATAACAGTTACAGCATCCAATAATATTTGAGACAAATTTGCATGGACAACTTAGTGTCAGCAGATATTAGGTTATAGAATCCAGAGTTCTTAAGGATGCAGATTTCCTGCATGTTAAGCAACTGAGTTTTATCTTTCTAGGAACTGCATTTAAGGAATTTCTTCTGTAACATTACTAAAATTAAATGGCATTAATGCTTTAATGCAATAACTGTTATTGATTAATAACTTCTTGTGCTTACCAATTGTGCATACTGAGCTCCATACTTTGACACAGGATAGGCAATTGTGATCTATTCAAGATATATTAAAATATGTGATTATTGCATGATTTGATACTTAAAAGGGAGAACACACCACTGCTATAAGTATCTGATAGAAATGTACACTATATTTGGGGTGATTCAGGCAGATTCATCAGCTATCCCAACTGAAGCAATATTATTCCAAAGCAGAGCAGTGCAGTCCAGACCAGAAGGTCTCAAATGTTGATCGCTGAATTCAACAGACATTTTTTTCTCAACTCTTGACTCTGCGGTAGCCTAGGGGTGGAGCTCTCACCTCACAATCAGGAGGCTGTGAGTTTGATCCTAGGTAGAGGCTAATCTTTGGAACAGACTCTCCTGCTTGAGTAGGGGGTTGGATTAGATGACCTCCAAGGTCTCTTCCAACTCTGTTATTCTATGACTCAAGAAAACCCCCCAAAAAGGAAGAAGAGGAGGAGGTGGGAGAGGAGGAAATCTGGGACTGGGAGAGTACAGGTAGTCCTTCACTTACAAGCATTTATTTAATGAGTGTTCAAAGTTGCAACAGCACTGAAAAAAGTGACTTATGACCAGTCCCTCCATTTAATGACCATTGCAGCATCTCCAAAATCATGTGATTGAAATTTGGACAGTTGCCAACTGGCGTGTTTTTATGACAATTGCAACATCCCGGGGTCATGTGATCACCATTTGAGATCTTCCCAGCTGGCTTCCAAATAAAGTTAATGGGAGAAACTAGATTCATTTAATAACAACATGATTCACTTAACAGTGATTTGCTTTACAACTGTGGCAAAAAAAGCAGTAAAATCAGATGCGGCACACTTAATAACTGCATGGCTTAGCCACAGAAATTCTAGTGGTTGTAAGCTGAAGACAACCTATATAACATTAGGTCTTGTTTCAAAAAAAAGCTAAGTATGGCCACTGTATGTTACCCATCTAACCTCTGACCTACTGCACTTTTTAGAACTTGGATGCCAGCTGAACATAACACAACAGTCATTATCATATATCCCTAATTTGAAATTTTCTTTTTTATTGTTTAGGAACATATCCATAATGAATTCTATTTTAATATAAATTAGTAAAATATCCATGGAAGAAAATTTGGTGCCGTTTTGTCTTCTTAGTTATGACTTCCACTAAGTAGTGTGCTTTTTATTCATAACAAAAACTCAACAACAAGAGGACAACTGAAGTGGAAAGGCTAATTCTACATGAAACAGTCATGATTACTCTCCTTAGAGGAGTCAATTTTTCCTACGGATTTCTTATAATTTTTCTAATAAAAATGCCTTCATTTAAAAGACAGATTTGTGGTGTACACAGTTTGGTATGTGTAAATTGGCACCCAAATTTGGTACTCTAATTCTCCATAAAAGATGATTGATTCTACTCATTACATTCAGACGAAAAAAAGTCTGTTCAAGTCAGTCAGCCAAAAACAATAGTGGCATTAACCAAGTCTGCTGCTCTCGCCATGTTTCAAAAACATATTTTTCAAGAAGCTTCTTATTACTTCAAGATCCCAAAAAAGTCAGGTGAACATGTTTTCCTTCCCCATTAAGGCATTTAAATCAGACGTCTTCACTACTCCAAATACAAGAAATCTTCTTTCTTGATGATTTATGTTGCCAAGATCTTCCCTTTATCTCGATCTCAGCCAACCTTCCCTGAAATAGGATCGCTTTCATGCTGCCTGCAGTTAAGTCCCTTGTTTTATCTTATAAATGACTCTAAATCTGACATTGGGAGTTGTGACATGGGAGGGCGGAGGTCTAAACCAAACATTAAAGGGGTTGCTTGAGATATTTTTTAGGCCATCTGATAGGGCTCCAGCTATGCTTCATCCTCTGATGGAAAAAAGACATTGTATAAAAAATACTCTCTTTCCAGGAAGAAAAAGAACCAGGGTGAAAATTCATTGTTCAGGACATCTTATGAAAGAGACCTCAATGCAGGCTTTCCCTAGGAGGAGCTGCAGTAGGCAGGTTATTCTTGCAGAGTGAGAGCATTGTGGCTAGAGAGGCAGAAGGAAAGAGCTGCAACAACTTTGGCTGGAGTTTCTGCCAAAATAACTGAAGGACACAGTGGGGGATTTTGCTTCCAGCAGTAAAAAGCTTGGAAATTGGACGTGCATTAATATGTCTTCTTTGGAAACTGACCTTCCTTCAGAAAGACACTGCCTGCAAGGAACAGCCTGTATCCATCTAATTATGCCATGCACCAAAACCTAGTATCCATAATCCTGTCTAAGGCAGCTTTAGTTGCAGTTTCACAGTATCTGGAGTGCCCAATTATAGACTGAAATGTAATAATTGGAAACACCATGAACTCATAATTTTATTTCATGGAGAGGAGTTGCATTCATTTAATAGTGCCTCAGAGATTATAGTGCCTCAAGGTTTGAGAATCCCTATTGTGAATTATGGTCAGGTTTTAGTTTTCTATTGTCTGATATAGTGTTAGAAGTAATTATCACAAGAATCTCTAATCATCTGATCAATTATCACTAGCCTGCAAATATTTCAAATGCCACTAAAGGATCAAAATGGGGGTGGGGGAGAATTGGTTTTGATCAATGTAAAATCTTCTGTGGGGTTCTGTTTGCAAGTTAATTACCTGGATAAGACCTCAGGAAATATCTCTTGCTGGTAGTTACTCTATTTTCTCCATTTTTTCTTGGATGACCATGAATTAATTATACATTAATATATTGGACATATTTCAACAAATTTTAGATATAAGCATTCCCTGGTGCCATATATAACTGTATGATATCATAACTTTTTTTCAGATGCTGTATTTTTAAAACAAAAATTGGCCCCAATACTTTGTGTGTGGGGGGGGGGGAGGTGTTTGGAAAAATGGTGAGGTAAAATTTAAATTATAGAAATTTATTTACTTGTCTCTATAAGGAGATGTAGCACTACTCACATTTTTTATTTACCACTGATTCCTGGCTGTACATTAAAAATCACCACCAAAACTGTTTTCCTTTTGAGATATTGAAACCCTAGAAAACTTGTGGTTAGGGATTTTTCCTATTAACAGTTCTTATTATTTGGAAGTTTCCTCCTCCTCCTCTCCTCACTCAGATTCTAGGGGAAAATTAAAAGGTGGGCAGGTGATAGGAAAGTGACTGAATGTTGTCTTTTGTTCTGAAGACAAAAGGTAGATTTGGCTTATAGTTTTCTTAGCATTGTCTCAAGACAAACAGAAGCTAAGAGTTCCTTGCTCTTAAGAACTGGAAGTCACATTAGTGGAGGCATGGATATGCTGATTGTGCGAGAGAACAAACTGCTTATACTTTGCTATGGGACTGGCATTTAAATTTTTGGCTCCAGATTCCAAAATCATCAGAAAATAAAAGTAGTTTTGTGTTGCATTCAGAAGGAAATGTAAGGATTCTCTTTGATACAGTTTCCTGACAACTGAAACTAATTCACTATCAACAGTCAAGAAAAGGTAAGGATGGTTGCAATTGTGATCTACATTGAGAAGGACAAGTGTTTGCTCATAGGCTATATATTTGTCATTCTCCAGCACATTTGCAATTTACTTTGCTTGAGAAGACATGGGATAGGGACAATTAGTGAATAGCTGCTGTCTGGTTCTAGAGCTTTTGATGAAGAAGAATATACAGTCCACTATTTCCAGATAAGTTTGCTGAATTTTTTAAATCCCAGGAATCCAATACCGATTGCTCTACTTGGCAAATACTCACAGATAAAAACATGAAAATCCCAAACAGGAGGAAATATGCGAATCTGAATTTCATTATGCTGAATACCTGCCAGGAGAAAAACGAACATTTTAATCACAAAATCTTTCCTTTTTAATTTCCCAGTTCAATTCAGTTCAATTTTATTACACCCTTTAGCCAGACAAATAAAACAGAGATAAAGGGGAGAAAGGAATCAAAATAGATGAATAATAATAATAACAGCAACAACAACAACAATAACAACAACAACAAAAGGAATAGAGCAATCCATCTTAAATCCTACTGTAGATGTTGGGAAACCTAATGTTAACAAAATTTTTCAATATTACAGGTTGCAAAAAACCTTGTCAGCAAACAGAAAATTAACTTAGGAGCTGTCTGATTGTCCAGAAATTGCTGACGGGAGAAAAATAAGATTTAAATCTAATATTGCCTGAAACCTGTAGTATAAAAGAATGTATGCTACTTCTTGTGAACCATAGAAAAGGCCATGAGCCATATATATTATTGGAGATGCTAAATCTTTGCTGGATAGATGTCAGGCACTTTATAACCAGGACTCCTTCCAGGAAGACACAGTTGAAGCTGGGCAAGAGGTGATGCAAGCAATGGCCAATAACTGGAAATCGCAATGGCGCACATAGATGAGCTTTGAAAACAAACCATAACAAAAGCATAGGGATGTAACAGCAGACCAAGTAGCCAACCAACTGCTGAAAAATGAAGAAAAAGTAAAAACGGGCAAAAAAGTTTTAAAAAAACAGCCATCTGAACAAAGGAATAAGAGGAAGGGCAATTAAATAACTTTTTGTGGTATTCGAGCTGGAGAAAGCTATAAAGACTATGAAAATGAATAAAGCAGCAGACGTTGATGATATAAGAACAGAACCAATAGAGCCATTTTGTCCCATACTCTGGACTGGTTCCTACCATTGATGAACAGCTGTATAGCTGAGTTTAAGATCTCAAAATTGTGGAGACAGCTTAGAGTTGCACCCTTAAAGAAATCCAGCAAAGACCCAAATGATCTGAAAAATTACCAATCACTATCACTCCTCTGCCATCTCTGAAAGGCACAAGAATAGATAATTTTCAACTGTATCTCTAAATTGATTGATGGAAAAATCATAAGAGAGCAAGCATGTTTTAGACCAGGAAGATCATGTTGTGGCCAAATCCTAAACCTTATGCAACATATTGAGGATGGTTTAGAAAGAAAGCTAATTTTTGGAATGATTTTTATCGACCTACCTGCAGTATATGACACTGTTAACCATAGGATATTGTTAGGCAAGTTAAATAATAGCAGAGATAATAAGATTTCCAGTGTCACTTCACTGGCAGCTGAATGTTAAGAACAGTAGATGGAGGATGCAAAAGAACTGGCTGCCACAAGAAAGTGTATTGTCTCCAATAATGTTTAACCAGCCCCCAACAACATACATCTATTCATCTATGCGGATGATATATCAGTGGCTGGACAAGGACAAACCTTTGATGATGAAGCTGAGGAAATTATGGTAGTGTTTGATGAATTAAAATGATATTATACCATCAACCATTTAAAGCCCAACCCAAACAAGACCCAAGTATGTGTTTTCACCTTCGAAATTGAAATTCAAAGGAAGAATTGTGGCTATGGAACTGTCTAACAGCATTGTCCAATATCAAAGTATCTTGGCGTAACACTTGCACATCAGCTTTGGTTTTAGCATCTCTGAAACAGAATATGCTGCACCAGAGTAGAGTGCATTTGCTCACGCGAAACAAGTTGATATTGCCATCAATGAAGCAGTATGCTTAGTGACAGGATGTCTCAAACATATGTGTTAATTGAGAAAATATATTCTCTCTGACATTGCCTCACCTAAGATAAGGAGAAAAATTGCAATAGATGCCAAGAGAACTAAGTAAGAATGACTCTCAGTATCCTCTGAATAGACATGCCCAAACCAGCCAATTTAGATATAGGAACAATTTTATGGCAAGAACAAACATTCTTGAGGACATGCAAGAACAAAATTGAATTAAAACATGGAGGAAGGAGACCATCGAGCAAGGAAATACATTAAAGCAGGATATGACTAAAGGATCCAATCTCCCTTATACTATTTGAGGATCCTGAATATGTGGAGAGTTGGAGTGTCCAAGTGTAAATCCAATATGCACAATTGAGGACTCTTAGCAGATACCAACACAGTGTGTAAATGTGGAAAGACACAGAGCCCAGCCCATCAGCTGGTATGCCAGCTACTACCAGAAAATGTAACCATAATGACTTCTTTTTGGCTTTCTTTTTGTTGAGACAAAGCCAAGGAGGTGGCTTCCTTCTGGAAGTTTAAAGTTTAACCTAGACACAGAAGAAGAACTTATACTACAGATCATTTTCAAGTAATAATTGAGCAACCAGGTTTTTAGCTCACGACTAGGCAAAGTTACATACAAATGGTCTATAAAAGCCCACAAAGAAGGGACTTCTGATTAAAGGACTTCTTCCAAGTGGATCAGAAAGTATCACTTAAAACACTGAAGAATAGATAGGTTGAAGGCAATAATTTAAAATAATACTAGTTTCCCACTTTACTAGTAGTTTCCCACTACTATTTCATTGCTGACCCAACAGAAAGATTGGAATCAGTGACCTTTCAGATCTTCCAATCATCCTGATCTGCGCCCATGTTGGCTGGAGCTGTTGAGAATTGGAATTCAAAAACATCTGGATATGGCTGACCACAATTTTCATCCCCTATTGATAGATATTATTTTATAAATAAGAGAGCCCCATTCCATTTTTGGCCCCAAAATGACTTATAGCATTAATAGCACATTTTCTGCTATTAATTTTTGCAGTCATTCATATTTGGAGCTGGAGTCTTGCAGAAAGTATCCTTAGGCACAGAAAAACATAGTATATGTAACTTACATAAAAGTTTAATTAATTTCAACAATTAATTAATTATTACTAAGCATATTTAAGGAAGCATTTCTATTTCATCATTTCATTATTTTCCCTGAATTGAGCAGGAAAGCACTCTAAATTTTCCTTTTCATTATTCAACCAGTAGAATAAAGACATGCCGTAAGGAAACTTGTTTCCAAACTCAATGTTCAGAAAAAAGCATTAATCAGATCATGGTACTGGACACTGTCTATTTCTTAAACTCTTAGGATATGACATCCTACTTCCCAGGTAGCAGCCCAATAGTAAAAAGGATAGAATGGGAATAATGTCTGGCTCCATAATAATATTTATGCTACACAATTACTTTCTAACAAGAGATCACATGCACAGATACACATGACATATATTTCTTACACTACATCCAATGTTATATGACTATTATGACAGCCTAGGAAGAAAATAAGTGGTTCTTCTCTCCCTTTGCTTTAAAATTCAAAAATTATGTTTCTTCCACTACTGCAACTTTAGATATACATTTGATTAAACTTATTTACCATCTGGTCTGGACATTAGTAGATGCCATCCAGATGAATTTACTTTGAAGCTCCTAGAATTTGAGAATTGGTATTGTAATTATGGCTGTCCTTCTCTATAAAAAGAGAGTTCTCTAATACAACTGATAGGACCTTGCCACTAAAGATGTATATTTTTTGAGACCAGATATGTTTCTTGAATTGTAGCCTGTACATTTCCTCCACAGGAGAGAATTCACACTTGCACACTACAACAGCAGAAGCATCCTGCCTTTAGAAAACTTTGGTTATGAAGTTCAGGCACAAAGACATGACCACCAAGCTATAACAGAGAAACACCAAGCTCCCTTCAAATCCAGCCTTATCTCATGCAAACAAAAGGTACTACAAAGACCAGCCTATGCTTACCAGATGCATCTTTGCTGCAGTTTCTTAACAAAGGTAGAGTTTTTTTCCCCAAGATTATCCTAAAGAAGGTCTATGTGATGTTCTTGCCAAAGCTCAGGATTCAGGTAGTTATGGAAAGTATTACTTTTAGACAGGGAAATAGACCCAGCCTAGCCAGGATGAATGCAGGGTTTGATGTTCTTAATAACATCAAAATAGCCTCTTTGTCTTTAACCACAGTATTTCTCATGAAAGATAACATATAATTATCTGTGTTTATTGAACACACTCCTCCTTTTGCAGGTCAAGTCTGAACTGTAACACTGCTATGTCTTTTGGGAAAGTTTCTCAGTGGTTCATATGGCTACAAAGACTGTCAGCAGCCAGCTTTCTGATTCCCTGTTAATGGGAGTCTGGCCTTTAATAAACCCATGCAGCTATACAGATTCTTATTCCATGTTCTAAATAGCAATCTACATACCAATCTTTTTTTTCGCCAGATTTTTATTTCCCACCTTTAGTAAACAATCAGCATCCTGTAGCTGTTCTTTGTGCTACTTTCTCATAGGCTATTAATTTGTTTAACTCTTTATGATCTTACTTGCTATTTTTCTTCTCTTCAACTTTGGGGTCCCACTATACACATTAATAATTCTATCGCTTCTTAATGCCCCCACTTTTAAAATCCAGCCTGAGATCATAGTTCTTAGGCTGGATTTTAGTATCCCCAAGCGGAATCTACAAAATATGGTAGCAGAGTATAGTGGTTTTCTTAATGAAAGCCTTCTGTTCCTTCTAGAAGTGCACTAGAAGAGTCCTTTCCCTCCCCCTCCTCCTACTTCTCCTTTCTTCCACGGTAGCCATTAAAACCACTGAATGTTTTCAGTCCTCGCTCTTTAGCTTTCTCTCCCCATCCCTAGAATATAACACATTAACTGGTTGATTTATAATTTATAGATATTAATAAAATTTATAATTGCATAAATGTTATAATTTTATAAATGTTATGATTTATATAAATCTCAGGGATACCCTAAGCCTACTGATACTAAAGACCAGAATCTTAAATTGGCACCAGTTATTTCACCAGCCAGGAAATGCTAAGAAAACAAACAAGGAAGGCATCACATTTCTTTTCCCTTTGCTGCAATCCCTTTGTTCGTAGGCATTATCTTCTTTGCTGGTTGTCAGAGCTCCTTTTCTTAAATTGAGGGTGAGAGTTCATTTCTTGGTGACTGGTACATTACTTTTCTGGTTGCTGAGTCACAGAGAGGGTAGCCACACCTGCAACTTTAGCTGTGCGGGGAGTGGTTTGACATGGTATCAGATTAAGGGAGTCTTCTCCCCTCCTTGTTTCTGTTCTGATTAAACTCTCCTTAATCCTGGAGACGATCTTTCTGTGAAATGCAGTTCCTGTTTTTTTCAGGTTATTATTTAAGTTTTCTTTTCTACCATTGCAGGAAGGCTGACTTAAAATAGGGCTGCAAACATTAAGGCTGTAATTGCCATGTGGAAAGCCTGCACTCCTGCTGTTTTTCTAGGATGGGGGTAGATTTGTGCTTTCCTTCAGCCCTTCATGTGTGTCTGGACAAGTGGCGGAGAGTGACGTGACTCTCTCACATAGGGCCAGCACTGATTTATGCTGGGAAGCTTTCTCCAGCCATGCTGAAGCAGATCCTGTCCGACATGTATGTGGACCCAGAGCTCCTGGCTGAGCTCAGTGAAGAGCAAAAGCAGATATTGTTCTTCAAGATGAGGCAGGAGCAGGTCAGAAGGTGGAAAGAAAGAGAAGCAATAACTACCACCCCAAAGCCAGTACTGAAGAAAGGTCAGTGTATGACCATTTTCTTTCTTATTTCTTGTCCAGAATTTTATCTCACTTTCCAAGCATTGACTCAAAGTTTGTCATAAGTTTTGATGATGTTATTGAATGAAAAAGCAATATTCTGTAGCTGTAGATCAGTGTTTCCCAACCTTAGTCATTTTAAGATATGTGGACTTCAACTCCCAGAATACCCAGCCAGCATAT
>JAOYMU010000077.1:65063450-65075913 GCA_025802295.1 Psammodynastes pulverulentus
ATAGCTCATGCTTATTGCAGTTGCAGAACTCATCATACCTATTGCAGCCCCAATGATTCTGGATGGCTAATTCCAAACATAGGCGAACTTTTCAGAAAGAGAACTTATGAAAAATCATTTTCTTCTTCCTAAGGAAGAGAGTGTCCATTTGTTGCTTAATTTAAATAAGCTATTAATTTTAACTATTGTTAGTAGAACTTGATTTTAATGAATTTCAAATACCTTGCTTAAGGAATATAGATATCACTGTTAAATAATGACATGAAATAATGACATGAACTGTCAAATTTAATTTGATTTCATTATCATTTTTAGTTTGTGATGTTCTTCCCTTAATAATAAACAACCCTGATGTACGACTTCCTTCCACTTTGTTATACAAGTATCTGAATAAAGCTGCAGAATTTTATATTAATTATGTGACTAGATCATCACCAACAGAAAACCAATATCCAGGTAAAAATACTAGAGCAAAATGCATTAATAAAGTAGAAATGGAAAAGTGGAGAAATTAATATATATCAAAACAGTGGCTTGGTTCATACATCATATGAATTTTATTCAAGTATCTTAAAATCTTTAACGAAGCAGTATTGCCATGTTTCTATAATCCAGGAAGGACTGATAGAGCGCAAGGTAGTTGTGTTAGAGAGGCCTTTACACTGTGGTAATGGAGTGGCTAGCAGCAGTGACAGCCCTTGGGCTGAGGTAGATGCCTAAGGGCAGGGGCAGCTGGCTGAGACTACTCAAGACCTTGGGCGTGCTGCTATGCAGGATGACCAAAAGGGCAGAGATTGGGGGTGGGGGGAATTAAAGCGGGTGGAGGGAGTTGAAACTCCCCTGTGGTTGTAAGTGCACTCAGGCTACTAAGATCCCAAATTTTGATCACATGACTGGTGATGGTGGCTGCAATGGCTGTAACTTCAGGACCGGTGGCAAGTATCATTTGTTTAGCACCACCATAATTTTAAGCAGTTACTGAATGAATTGTTGTTAACCAAGGACTACCTATATGTTACTCTCAAAGAAACTAACGATATTGTGGCTTCTGTGATGATACTGTTTCCACAGCAGGCTAAGATAATATCTAGGATTCTACAGAATCTGAATTTCAAGTTAAGTTTTCTTCCTGGTGATTCATGGCAGCAATGAAAATGATTTATATTGTCTTCTTTCTAGTTGCTTTTTCTTTTTTCCATAGTCCTGGTATTCCCTTCACAATTTCCATCCAAATCCAGTCCTGTTCAGCTTCCAAACCAAAACAAGGCTGGACAAGTACTCAGTAATAATGTTATATTAATTTTAACCTTAATGTCCATGTTATGTGATCCTCCCTCCTAGTAAGGGAGAATTTAAATTTGGGAACTGATTTATTATGGGGTTCTTTTGTATACTTTATTTTGTATTTTAAGAAACTTTATATTGTTGCCCAACCCAGTGTTGATGAGTCTGAGCGACTTACAAATATTAAAACCCAGTGTAAAAACAATAAAAAGCAATAAAACCCAGTCCTCTGGCAACATCAATTAAGCCACTTGATGGGCTCCATCCCACTCTGGGGTCCCCAGGCCTGTTGATAAAACCAGGTCTTTAGGGTCTTGTGAAAGAGTTTCAAAGTGGGGATGTCTTATTTCAGTAGGGATGTTGTTCTACAGAGTGGGAGTCACCATAGGATAGGATAGGATAGGATAGGATAGGATAGGATAGGATAGGATAGGATAGAACTTTATTTTCACTTTAAATGTACGCTAATCAGAATACATTAAAATGAAATTTCATTGCATTCAGCTCTCAAAAGAGCTATTATGCATATATCCACATACACATATATGACACAGAGAAACATCACAGCCTAGTTTGCATGCATACATGTACATAGTGAAAAAAAGGAATCCTGTGAGTTTACAAGATAGATGACATAAGGGGAAAAAAGCTTTTACAGAATGTAATAGTCCTACTATAGATGCTTTGAAACCTTCCCAGAGGGGAGCAACAAAAACAGACTGTGAAGTGTGTGTGGGGGGTCTCTAACAATGCTTCGAGCTCTAAGCATATAGTGCTTATAAGTAATATCCTGAATAACAGGAAGAGCTTACTATCATCTCAGCTGTCCTGTAAAAAGTGGCCAGGACAGAAGGACAAAGATGTGCTGTCCTCATCCAATGCAGGAAATGCAAACACTAGTTTGCACGCTTCACTAAAGATAATGTATGAAGAGATCAAGTCAGATTGTTAGTTATCTGCCCCCCTGAGATACTTAATACTACTGACCACTTCAGCCCTTCTTGGTCCTACTAGATGAACCCAGTTAGGAGAGAGGACTCATAGCATTTTTTCCCTGCCCAGTCAGATAGATGTGACCCAGAAAAGATGATCCTTCAAATAACCTGGTCCCAAGCCATCTCTGGCTTTAAAAGTGACAACCAACACCTTGAATTGGTCCTGGAAGCAAATGCGCAGCCAATGCAGCTCCTGCAGAGACATGACACATGGGCACATCTAGACCTGCACAAAACCATGTGGGCCATTGCATTTTGAACATGTTGAAGCTTCTAGATACTTTTCAAATGCTGCCACATGTAGAGTAAGTTTCAATACTCAAAATGGGAAGTGATTAGGGCATGAATGTAATTATCATTTCATTTCTCTCATCTCTGCCTAATTTATCATCTTCAAATATTGTGATAAAGTGGAAATTTGGAGGATATCAATTCTTAGTGTTCATTGGATTTAAACTCTTCAGTACCCTACCTAGGTAGTTAATTTTTAATTTTTAATATCTTTTAATTTCTCCTTCCCACCCCTGTATAATTGTAGTTTCTAGTATTAAACTAAACTAAAAATTTCAATTATAAGACATAATAAGAAAATCTGCACTTTTGAAAAAATATCACTGTTGTCTAAAAGCAAGATAATATATTAGATTTAATATAGCCACATAATGAAAAAAAACTTAGATCTTTTTTGAGATACTTTCAGAACAAAATTGGTCCAAAATCCTTAGATTTTTATTACTCACTATATATTTATGTATAAAGAATTAAATTTCTGCTTCAAGAGGATTGTAATTTAAACATAACAGAGAAGATAGCAAAGGAAAGGAAGAGGAATTGAGGAAATAAAGAGATAAAAAATAAAATTGAGGACCCAGATTGTTGGAGCAATATGCTGATTCTGTAATCCGCTTAGAGAGGGCTGTAAAATACTGTGAAACGATATATAAATCTAAGTGCTATTGCTAATTGTAATATGTAGATTGTCTTGCCTTTATAGTAAGGGGTTTTGGATGGATAATTCAAATAATGATTGACAAATAATGCCTTTAAGAACAGATTTATTAGGGGCACGAATCAAATCTTTATGGATATCAAGGATTAAAGATAAAAATGTTTATAGAATTTAGTGGTTTCTCCCCTCCCCCATATTTGTCTTGATATTGGATTTATTTATTATCAAATTTATGAAGCTACTCTCCTCAACAGAAGTGACTCTGGGTGGCATGTGACAGTCAAATGAAACCAAAATATAAAAACAATAATTAAAACAATCATTTTAAAAATATAGGCAGTCATTTGGTGTTAACAACCATTGGAGCACATCATTAGTATTTCATATAAATATACATTACTGGAGTAGAAACCAAAAGTTGTTTTGTATGTTAGGCTAATTTTTAATAATTAATTAACTGATTTTGTTCATTTCTAGGTACACAGGACACATCTGATATTGTGTCCCCTAATAAACGAAGTGCTCAGAAATATATCATCGAAGGTCTCACTGAGAAATCATGCCAGATTACAGATCCTTGGGAAAGGATATTCAAAATACTGTCCATTGTAGGTGTGAGATGTGAATGGCAGATGGACGTGGCAAGAAGGTTTGATAATTTCTTAAAATATATCTAATTAACTGAACTTTGGCCTGATTCTTCTCCGCAGAACAGTGCAGCTGGCCCTCGATTTGTAACATTTTATTTAGCGAACATTCTAAGTTACAATAGCACTGACAAAAAGTGACTTAGCACCATTTTTCACACTTAGGACTATGGCAGCCTCCCCATGATCACATGATCAAAATTCAGACCCTTGTCACCTGTTTATGTTGCAGTGTCCCAAGATCATGTGATCACTAATGCTGTTCTTATAAAGTCAACGGGAAAGCCAGATTCACTTTACAATCATATTACTAATTTAATAATTCAAATGATTCACTTAACATTCTCAGCAACAGAAATTTTGTGTTCAAATGTCATAAGTTGAGGACTACTTGTATATAGAAATAATAGCCCATTTTTTCAACCTTTGCAGTGTTTCTCAGTGACATGATATTCATTACAGTCATTACATGTTAGACTGAAGCCCAAAGATGACACACTAAAATCAAATCAAGCCAAGTTCTTTATTTATTTATGCATAGTAGATAGATATCTCAGCAAACTAAGGCTGTAACCTAAGAGATATATGCTGGGAGATTAAGAATAAGGAGGCACTCAATGAAGAATATACCAAGATTCTTCATAGCATGCTCCCAGTTGCTGGCACATTGGTTTTTATATGTATTCCCCATTGTGTGCCTGATTACTGTTTTGTAATCCCTTCCATTTCAATGAATGTGAACACAAACACTAATTCCATTCTTGTTAATTATTTCAGTGCCAAGGTGATCATTCCAAAGGCTGGAGGAGTTGTTAGGAGGCATGCAAAAGTAAAAGGATGAAACTGATTAGTTGTACCAGTTTTGAGAAGGAAAACACAGTCACATAATTTCTCACTTAGTGACTGTTTCACTTAGTGATGGAATTGCCAGTCCCAATAACTTTGCTAAAGGAGGGCTATCTATATTGGAAGTGCAAGTGGTCCTCGACTTTCAGTGACTGTTCAAAGTTACAATGGCACTGAAGAAAGTGACTCACAACCATTTTTTGCACTTATAACCATTACAGTATCCCCATGGTCACATGATCAAAATTCAGACATTTGGCAACTGACTGATTTTTATGAGGTTACAACAACATGTGATCATTTTTTGTGACCTTCTGACAAAGTCAGTGGGGAAGTCACATTCACTTAACAACCTTGTTACTAACTACTTTCTGTGATGCCATTGTTGGAAGAAATATCCTTCTGGGTTCAGTTCCAAGTGGGGAAGAAAGGCACTAGAAACATGGTGACTGTTTGGAAAGATGGTTTAATGGTAGACAGGACACATGGCTTGAAGATCCTGGGTGAAAAGGGCGATCACATGCTTCAAGATGTTGGGTGAAGTAAAAAAGGGTGAAATGCTGAGAGTGCCTGAGTTTTATACCCTCTGTTATACCTTATCTGTTAAACCCTCTGAGTTTATACCTTTATGTTTTCTGTTCCTGTGTAAGAAATGTATCCCATTGGCTGTCAGACTCCCAGGGGCGGGGATCTTAGCTAGCTTTGTAGGCTTTGTCTGTTTCCCAGGCTTGTTTGAGTGCTGGCTGATGTAATCTTCCCAGGTACCATGTGGTGAGATGGGTAGAGGGCTAATCCTACCTTTATTATGTAGAATGGACTGGCTCAGGCTTTAATGACCCATTAAGAAAGGGGGGGGGGCAGAGTTTCCGCCTCTCTGAGTTTCTACTTCTCTTTTAGGGGAAATATTCTGCCTGTTTAGAATATCCTAAAATATTTCATTTTTCTAGGAGAGGGGTGGGCTTTAACTTCCAATACTATCATTAAATGAATGCACAGTTGTTAAGTGAGCATGGGGTACCTTTTGGGAGGGTGAGGTCCTAGGAGACAGACCCACAGCAAAAGGCTTTGCAAAGCCAAAAGCATCCCAACTGGGAGGAGTGGGGTGGGGGAGACAGACGGACTCAACTAGAGTAGGGCCTAGGACTGCATTCCAAAGCCCCAGAAGTTTCCAAACAAGCCTCTTGGCTGATGAAGCTGAGCATGTAAGCTGGGCCTCTGTCCTGATCAGCTGGCTGTGGAGAGACTGCAATCTTTATTTGGCTCTTGCTAGCCTTTGAAGAAGCCACCTGCTGCAAGATGAGAGCTTCATCCTCAGAACTTTCCCTTGCTTAATCCCCCACCCCCTTTAAGATGAAGAAAAAGTTCAGTCCAAAAGCAAAAGCAATTACAGCCCAAATCTGCACCAAAGAGCATGGCAGAAGCTGGGTCTTAAAGACAGTCATATGGGCAGCAAAAAGCTTTTCAAAGGTTTCCAAACTTTTTGCTTCTTCTCTAATTCACTTTAGGATCCAGTAGTAGCTTTTTCTTTAGACCAGAATTTTTTTTTTAGTAACTCGACTTCAAACAAGCTACAGAAAGATTTTCTTTGCTTGCTTCCTTTCTTTCCTCTATACTGTTCAGCCTGGAGTCACTCATCAAGGTTAGTATCTTACAGATTTGTCACTTTCTTTCCAGGCATGTGGTAAATTTAGCAGAGGAGGTTTTTAAAGGAAATAGAGATTGGAGGGCAGAGGTAGAAAATTTAGTTTCAGTACCTATTGGCTGGGGGGGGAAAGACCAATAAGTCCATCCTCCCAGCTTTTTTTCTTTTCTTTATTGAAGAAATGTGGGTTTCTGGGAGAGGTGGGGGTTAAGCAGTGGAAAGGCTTTAGGAAACCAGTTATGAGGCTGCTGCCTTTACCAAAGGCTAGCAAGAAGCAGGAGAGGTTTTCAGTCTTTTAGTGACCAGCTGATTGGAGTGGAAAGCTTCAAAAGTGCCACCATTTCCACAAGAAATTGTTAGAGTGCTAAAAATGGTGACTGTTTCCGGTGGCATGGGAAGCATGGCCATGCATTGTGGGGTCTTCTTAGAGTGAGATAAGGAGACAGAGGTCAGGGGTGCTGTAGCATTCCTATGGTAGGCAAATGAATGCTGGGGCGCTGGAACCACCATAAATTTAAAATGGGGTTGTATTTAACATGGGGAGAAGGGGTCTATTTTAAGTTTGAATAGCCATTAAGTGCCATTATTTTAACTTTGAATAGCCATTGAATTGTTGCATCTCAAGGACTACTTGTATTCACTTTTAGCTGGCATATATGTGCTCCCTTATTTTGTATTGTTCAGAAGATCACCTAATTTGAGGATTGAATTTTGGGGGAATAAAGTAAGAGGAAAATACTTAGGAATTGGTTTCTGTTTTTCTGTTAAATTAACTTTTGGAATCTGCTTTACTTTATTGTATTTTATAAATTCCAGTATAACTGAATGTTCTTTTATCCTCAGAAGCTTTGGTGACATATTGCTGAAAATGAAAGATGTCTGCAGATACATAAGTAATTATGATAATGAAACTCATGCAAAGTACAAGACCCAAGTAGTGTATTCCACAATGCTGGTCTTCTTCAAGAATGCATTTCAATATATCAGCAGCATCCAGCCTTCTCTTTTTCAGGGTGGGTTGAAATGATGCCCTTCCTGTATCCCTTTGGGCAGATTTGCCAGAATTACTTTTGTGTGAAGATTTTTGGCATTTTGAAATGAAGCATTTGCATTGAGATAACACTCTGTTTTCTACTGTAGTTTATACATACACACTACACTCAAAATCTAATTAAGACGTGAAATTATTAGACTTTTCTAACTAGTGATAACTGCACTATGTATTATCATAATCCACCTTTTCTTCCTATATGAGCCTTGGATATAAGGTCATAATCTATGTGCATATTTTCCTAGTTTTCATAGTTCTTTTCACCTTTTGAAGTGAGAGCAGAAAATATTTGGTGCCAGAACTTTAGAAGCTACCCTCTGCTATTATCAAACTAATTGGGATTTGAAATTTTTCTGTGGCAGCATTCCCCAAATATGGAGCCTTTTAAGTATGTTTAAATATTTAATCAAAGAAACATATAGTATTGCATTTTGATCATAAACATTTTTGGCATTAATAACTAGACTTATGGGGAAGTATATATTTGATAAACCAATTATAACAGGAAAAATAGAAGTAATTTTTTCATTTTACACCCAGGATCAAATGCTTCAAACCAAGTTCCATTGATTCTTATCGAGGATGTGTCCAATGTTTTTGGTGATACAGATATTGAACGTAGCAAACATGTTCACAAGAAACGGAAACTTGCTGAAGGGAGAGAGAAAACAATGGTGATTTTCTCCTCTATTTTTTTAATAGAAATATTATGTAATTTGTTGTAGGATTTGAAACATTACCCAAACATTTTTCTTCCAAAATACTGATGTAGATTGACAAACAAAATAAACCTGTCAAATAAAATTTTTAAACTTTCAAGATACATTTTCGGTGTCTGTTTTCCCTTCTTTAGAAAATCTTACTCTGAGGCAAAAATAATCCCAACTATTAACTCAGTGGTTCCCAAACTTTTCCGGTCCGCGGCTCCCTTACGTGCTTCCGATTTCTTCCACGGCTCCCTTAAATATGTCGGATTTCTTCCGCGGCTCCCTTAATAGGGACATCCGGGTTTTTTTACATGTTTTACTTGTAACTGCGCATGCGCACTAGGCTTTTAGAAATGGCGCGGCGCCCTTACGATGGTGCCGCGGCTCCCCAGGGAGCCGCGGCGCACAGATTGGGAACCACTGTAATACAGTCTAATGTGATCAGAATGAACATTAAATTTTAGGCTGACTATAATATTTTACCCAAATGCTGGCTGGTCCCATGATCATCTGAGAAAAATATATATTATAAATAGAAAAACATCACTGTAGTGGCAAATTAACTTCAATAACAAGCCAATATTTACTTAAACAAATAAACAGAATGATCATAGGCAGGCAAAAAGTTATGGGAGTCAGGAGAACTTTCCAAATTCTCCATTGACCTTCTTGTGGGAAGCTGCACGGGGAACCTCAGAAGATACAATCCCATGACTGTGGGGGTGCTACAGAAGGCACACTTTGCAAATAAAACTGGTGTGAACCTCATGGAAATTTCAGTTCCACTGTAGTAACAGTCCTGGATTTTTACATTTTCCTTAAGTTAGCAGATTTTAGGTATGTTGCTTAAAAATGTGTTGCAGTATAAGGCACCAAATAGGCAAACAGATAAACACAGTGAGAGTCTTAGTATTACAGTATATAAACATCAAAAATTCAGGAAAGATATGCCCAAAAATGTCCTCTGTTTTGAAAACCCCTCACGTAAATTGTATGCCTCTGAGATCTCTCTTCAGCTGTAGGAAAAAGGGATCAATAGTCGTGATTAGGTAAATCCTTATAAAGTGACTGCACAGATCATTTGATCCTTGCTTGGCCTATAGAACATTATATTTGAATTGAGGCTAGCAGTTCAGAGTCCAGGACATCTGTTGTTTTCAGTAACAACAGTATATTTTCATGCTAGGGTGACAAGTAGAAGCTTCTGATCCTCTGTTTTGAACTCTCGTGCCAAACATGTTGCAAGAATGAACAAATTCTGCCACCGAGCATCCATGTCCCATTCAGTCAGTGAAGAAACCTAATATAAAAAGAACAGCTATGTTGGTATTAAGGGAAAGATGCTTGCAGCAATCCAGGAACAAGAAGAAGTCCTTTTCCTCATGCAGATTTAAATCCATGTTTTCACCAAAACAGCCCTGTCCAAATTTCTGTCAGGTGAACAACTTATCTACATTTCTTCTTTATAATCTCCAAATTTCTAATTCCATCTTAAATGCTCTCTGGGTTCGATTTTCTTAATTATTTCCTGAAGAACTTTTTAATCAAATGCTCCCATAAATCATAGAAAATAGTATTCTTTTTTTTTTACTTAGCAACATTGCTGCACTCTAAAAAGAAATCAATAGGCTCGAGAATTGTAAGTTTTTAGAAAATTTAAATCAAGGGTGAACGACTTGTTTGCCCTGCCTATTGGTACAGGCTTGTACAAACATAAAATTGAAGAGGGGAAAAAAAAATCTGTTTTCTTCCCACAATTCTCCAGTGTTGCTGCAGCAGCTGATTTTCTAAAGACCACAGAGTTCTCAAAAAAAAAAAAGATTTCTTCAAAGGCTGCAAGGTCTAGCAACCTCACACCTATTCAGTACAGGTCAGCTGTGAGGGGCAAGCACGTAGGCAGACATGGACTCCTAAGGGGTCCTTGACCCTAACCCTAACCATCCCAAAGATGCTGAAAGACCAGTTGTAACTTCTCAAACTGCAACGTGATCATCCCCTGGCATAAAGGCCAATGGTATTGGTTAAAATTTGTTTTAATGCTGTTGGAAGAAATATCCAAGTCCAGTTCCAAGCCAGGAACAAAATGGAGGCTGATTGGAAAGAAATATTCTGTTTATTGGTGAACAGAACCAACACACACAGAGTGTGCAGTTCTGGGACACCTGATCAAATGGAGTTGAGAGTGGGTGGATTTTTATAACTTCTTTGGGCTTTGTATTTGAGCTTCCTGTTCCTGTGTAAGAACATGTCCTTTAATGTTCTAATGGCTGTTGTCAGATTCCTATGGGGTCATGGCTGGGTCTATAGGCAGAAGGGGAAATGCAAATCCTAGGTGTTTGTCTGAGTTAGTCTTGTCAACCTAATTGCTTATCTGGAGTTTTTGTCTGACCCAATCTTTCTGAATGCATCACCAAATCTGCATTTCTAAAAGATGGCCTTCTCAGTTTCTGCTTGGGCAAGGAGAGTGGTATTGGTTTCTGCCTCCCTTAAGATTTTTTTTTAAATTTCTTCTTTAGGGGAAATGTTCTATCCTGCCTTTTTAATATTCCCCAAAATATTTCATTCTCTAGGAGGGTGGGTGGATGCTGACTTTCTATAATGCCTGAAGTATTGTTTTTACTTTGTCTTCTGGCAATATGATCTTTCCAGATGTTTTTCTTGAACCTGAAAACTGATTAGATTTTAGACAAAGGTCCCTATTTTATATATTTTAAAGGCATCTTCAAACTTCCTGTCATTTTAAGCCTATGTTCTAGATCTCTCCTCTGAGAATTTTGTGGGCTATATTCTCTGTCAGTTTGCTATGCTGCACTTGTTTCTTGTCAGTTTCGTTCTATCCCTGCAAGAATAGCAATAGCAATAGCACTTAGATTTATATACTGCTTTATGGTGCTTTTTATGGCCCTCTCTGAGCAGTTTACAGAATCAGCATATTGCCCCCACAATTTGGGTCCTCATTTTACCCACCTCGGAAGGATGGAAGGCTGAGTCAACCTTTACCCTGGTGAGATTCGATCTGCCAAATTACAGGCAGCTGGCTGTAAGCAGAAGCCTGCAAATACTGCACTCTAACCTCTGCACCACCAAGGCTCCTAATAAAAATGATAATGCTTGAGACAAGTGGGGAAAGATAAAAAGCGATTCAAAATCAAAAAGCAAATGTTGATTGGAAGTAAAAGACACACATTGGCCCAGTCTGCTCCTCCTTAAAGCAAACATAAGCTTAGAAAGATCACAACATGATCTGTCCTGCAAGCCAGAAATCACATTTCCCCCTTCCAATCAGCACTGTTTCTTATTTTTATTTTTTTCCTCTTCTCTCATACAAAAGAATCAGAAATAAATGGAACAACGTTCCTTTCTTTTTTTCCCTTGTTTCAAAAACAAATGGCCTCCTTTGTCAGGGAAAATACTTAGCAACAGGAACATCACAGTTTTATCTGCTGAGTAAGGATTGGATCTTCCGTTGAAGCGCCACAAAAATACAAATGGGCAAAATGTGTGCTGCTTTAAAAAAAATCAAATAAGAGAAAATACAGAAAGCTATATATAGCAACAGACTCTCTGCAACTGATATGTAAGACATGCACATACACTCTGCAAATTGATACTGGTTGTTAGGAGATATGACAAGGAAGAAGCATCTCTTTGTGTGAGATGGGAGGCTATATAAATTTGATAAATAGATACATAAATAAGAAGTAGCACTTTGGCCTTAAGAAAAACTACTATGAAAAGTATATTAATGTGTCTGGGCACTTAGGGGACCTAACATTAGACATTACTGCTTGTTTCCATAGTTAACCCATGTTCATATGCATTTTTGAATCTTCCCACCGAGTTTTCTTTTTTCCCTTCACTTAAATCTTCAGTTTGCATGAAAGACAATGTATCATAGGGCACTGCTGCATTTCTTTCTAAACAATACAGAGTAATTTTCTTCCTTGTATAAGCCTGAACCACCTGTGGCTCAGATAATCAGCAGAGGCTGTTATTCTTATATGGACCATCACAATCTCAGAAAACATCCTTGTTTGGTTTTTCTTTTCCTCTTGATAATAAAAAAGACAAATTCTCCAGCTTGTCAGGCTTGGTTTTGTTTGGAGGGATCAAGTATGCCCAGATTTGTCGCAGATATCACCAGAGGGGTATAGAGTATATCTGGTCTGAAGTCATTCAGCCTTGCAAATTATGTGTAATTCCCATGCTCTTGGATATAGCAATAGCACTTAGACTTATATACCGCTTTACAGTGCTTTACAGCCTCTCTAAGCAGTTTACAGAGTCAACATATTGCCCCCAACAATCTGGGTCCTCATTTTACCCACCTCGGAAGGATGGA
>JAOYMU010000077.1:65092727-65103753 GCA_025802295.1 Psammodynastes pulverulentus
CTCTTTAATTAAGTAGTTCCAAGCCCAACCTTTCATTGCCAATCACAGTCTGATGAGTCTCCCTTTTCAATTTTGCCGCTTTCCCAATTAAGGACAAGGGGTTACTTTTATTGTATAAAATCCTTGTCTGGTTGCACAGTGTTCACCTCTACTGCTCCTTCACAATCTTGTTTCCCGGATAGCTTCCCGTTTTCGAGGCAGCCATTTTTAGAGTGCCACCAGTGCCCGTCTTCGAGGGGAGTTTTCCAAGCTGGGGAGGGGAGATGCAGCTCCCTTCTACCCAGCCGGCGGTCTCCCCTTTTCACACCACCCCT
Source organism: Psammodynastes pulverulentus (assembly GCA_025802295.1). NCBI lineage: Eukaryota > Metazoa > Chordata > Lepidosauria > Squamata > Psammodynastidae > Psammodynastes > Psammodynastes pulverulentus. The sequence goes on from JAOYMU010000077.1 coordinate 65,093,042, forward strand.
CCAGGGTGGTTCCGGTCCTATGCAGGACTGTCCAACGGGTTAGGCCCAAGTCGAAGCCGCGCACAATCGCAGACTCCAACCCATCTTCGACAGAAGTGCCACCGGAATCCTGCACCAACAACTTCTGAAGGCAAGCTGTTCCAGTAGTTAATTGTTCTCACTGTTAGGAAATTTCTTCTTAGTTTTAGGTTGTTTCTCTCCTTCATTAATTTCCATCCATTGTTTCTTGTCTTGCCTTCTGGTGCTTTGGAAAAGAACCCCCCCCCCCATTTTTTTGTGGCAGTCTCTCAAATATTGGAATACTGCTATCATATCATCTCTAATCCTTCTTTTATCTACACTAGCCATAATAAGTACCTGCAACTGTTCTTCATATGTTTTAGTCTCTTGGCCCATAATCATCATTGTTGCTCTTCTCTGCATTGTTTCCAAAGTCTCAACATCATTTTTACAATGTGACCAAAACTGGATGCAGTATTCCAGAGGTGATCTTACTAAGATTTTATAAAGCCATACTAATACTTTTTGTGAAATGTGAAATATCTGTCAGGGTAATGATGATTTAATAGCTGACCAGCTGCTGTAATGTTGTAATACTGTAATGCTGTAACAATGATGCAATGGTAGCAATGAATCAGCAGGATTATTTGATTGCTACTGCTTTAAGAGGCTGTAATATAAGAGGCCCTGTGAGGGCCTATCTCTCTCCGTGTGTACTTCTGTGTTGTAATTTGCTGATTGCTGTTTGTTCAAGGTCTGTCTCAAAGTACTTATATTTATATCTGCTTTTGTAGGGATAAAACCACTGTATGTAAATACAAACTTGTGTACCGTTATTGTTCCTGGGTTGTCTCACCTAGTCACACTGTGCTCACTCTGACAGGTTATGGGCCCAGACCAGAGAGAAGGCCAGAATGACTAGAAAAACCAGAGAGAAGAGAAACCCAGTGAGAGCTTGCACCTGAGCACAGGGACTGTGCATTGTGGTTTGTTAGTGGGTAGAATTTGTAACTGAAACTAGCAACATGGCTTCCATCAGCGTAATGGGAGAGGTTTCGCAGTGTCTCAGCTGAATGAGACAAACTATCTCTCCTGCAGTTTAAAGAGAAGGGAGGAGTTGTGGACAATAGTTACTACTTCACCAGCACTCCTGGATGATGGGGACCGGAGAAGAAATGAAAAGGCATTAGCCAGCATAATTCTGGCTTTAGAGGAAAAGTCAGCTGATATACGTGAGGGGTTTCCAGCCTGCGAAAGAGTGCTGGGAGGATTTGCGCAGTGTGCATGTTAAAGAGACCAGGCAGTAAGTGTTTCTGACAAAGAGACTGTATAAAGCACAACTGAAGCCGTGGGAGAGCATGTCCACGCATCTGCAGGCTACGAGTAAAATATTCGTGGAGTTAGAGGAAAGAGGAATGATGTTTACTGAGGCACACAAGGTATATGTGGTGCTCAGTTCATTGGATACTTCATGTGACATTCTTGTAACTAGTTTAGAGTGCAAGAAAGGGACTTAACCATGACATATTTGAATGGTGATTGGAAGAAAAACAGAAATGGCTGGAGAGACTACCAGGAAAGAGAGGATGCTCAGCACAAGCCAACATCTGCAATATCACAGCATGCCGGCAGAGCAGCTGAGACTGTTTACACAGTGAAGTGGTGCTACACATGTCGTTGACAAAGCATCTCCAAAGAGAAGAAACAGAGGAGCAGCAAGACAAGGGCGTAGGGCTACTCAACACATGAGGAATGGTTCTTCATTGTTGTCATTTTCCTTGGCAGCAACAGCGTTTGAAAGCACCAGGAACACTTGGGTGTTGGACAGTGGGGTGAGTCAGCATATTGCTAATAACCCACAAGCATTTTCTGGCTTGAGACCAGCTAAGCAGACATTTGTTAGTTTGGCCAATGGTCAATGAACTGCTGTTAAAGGGGAAGGTAATGTCTATATATCTGAGATAGGAGAAACATTAGACAATGTATATGTACCTGGCCTATATCATAATCTGTTGAGTGTTTCCAGGTTAGACAGTCAAGGGTATAAAATACTGTTTGCAGGAGGACAGTACTCCATCAAGAAAGATGGAAGAATTTGTGCACGAGGGTTTAAGAAGGATGGGCTGTACATTCTAGGAAGACAGGAGCATAATTGTGCATGAATGCTTATGAATATTCCTACACATGACAACTGTGTACATTGGTTGCACAGGAGATTGGACTATGCAAGTTTTAGAGTATTGCAGAAGATGCCAGACCTAGCTGAGGGACTTAAACTAAAGCAATACAAGGTGTACTTAGACTGCGCTATTTGTAAGGAGTCAAAGTCCAGGCTGTATCCTGTGAGTAAGAAAAGCTCAAGGCAAACAGAGTATTGCAGTTAGTGCATGCTGACTTGATTGGCCATTCTAGGACATTCACAGAGTTGTTTCTAAATCACTCCTGTGTTGTTTTGCTGTATGCTTATGATCGCTGTCATGTTAGAAAATGAAGCCCAATCTGATGTCCGGAGCTCTGTGCAACAGGTTTTCATGAAGGATATCACTGTACTTTGCTCCATTCAGCTTTCCCTCAACCAGTCTCCTAGACCCTGCTGCTGGAAAACACCCTCCACTACCACCACCATGATGCTGCCACCACTATGCTTCACTGTTGGGGTGATATTGGGTAGATGATGAGCGGTGCCTGGTTTTCTTCAGACATAATGTTTAGACCAGAGAATCTCGTTCCTCACAGTTTGAACTATTTTCTTCATAGTGCAAGGATATGTTCATAGACTATTTTTTATAATTAACTAAAGTTTATTGTTGTCCTAGACTACTAGCAAAGGAAAGTACAAAAGAAACTCAGATTGCAAGAAGAAAGCTGAAGAGGCGATTAACTTCATAGATTGGTGTAGTGGTTGAAGCACCAGGCTAGAAACTGGGCAGTTCCAGTCCTACCATAGCTACAAAGCCAGCTGTCACTTTCTCTCAGCCCTAGGAGGGAGGAAATAGCAAACCACTTCTGAAAAAACTTTCCAAGAAAACTGCAGTGACTTGTGCAGGCAGCGTCTGAGAATCTGATCAGATTGAATGGGGAAAAAACTGAAGGTGGTATAGTGATCCCTTGCTAGCCTTTCCAGCATTTGTGTTGTGATGTAGTTAATTTGGTATTTTGTAATTACTATTTCTATAAGGAATTAATAGATTTTGTCATGTTTGCATTGAATTAGAAAGGAAATTTGATAAACTTAACCAACTTAAATTTGATTTTTATTTTAAAAAAAGCTGACAGGTTTGTGTATCAGCATATTAGGATGTTTAGGTTGGCAATAAAAATTAGATTCAATAGAATTCTGTTAAAAACTTTTGAACTTGTATGACTTCCAACAGGGCTTCTCAAATGCTAATATAAAAGAGATACAATATTTGTTTTCTTATTTTTTTTAAATAGATATATGAAACAAATCTGTTAGCTGCCATTTTGGGGACAGTGCAAACTATCTCTAAAGCATCAGTATCAATGAAATTATTGCAACTTTTCATTATACAACAGCAATTAAGAAAAATGCTGGAAAAATAATAATCAAAATACTGGAGAAGGCAAAAATTACAATATGTATTTCCTGTAGTACATATGAATAATAACAAACTTCAAGTGACATTAATTTGCAGCTATTGCTAAAAAAGAATGTATTTCATGTCTTACTTTACTGCTAAATTTCTGTTTGGAAGCATTTGTAGTGTCAGTCAGTTCTGGAATGTGCATTCCGGGTCAAGCCCTGGTGGTGCAGTGTTTAGAATGCAGTATTGCAGACTAACTGCCCACAGCCTGGAGTTCATTCCTGATGGCACTCAAGGTTGACTCAGTCTTCTATCCTTCCAATGTCGTTAAAATGAGGATTCAAATTATTGGGGGCAATATGCTGAAATTGCAAACTGTCCAGAGACTGCTGTAAAGCATTACACGGCGGTATATAAATCTAAGTGCTATTGCTGTTGAACTGTTACGTTTTCTTTTCTCTTTCAAAATAATTTGATTTTGCTGTTGATTTGTTTTCTTTTGAAATTTGCTTTCACAAAATTACTAAAAAAAATATTGGAGAAAAAATGATAGAAGCTGCAGTTTTCCTAGGTGTGCCCTGGGGCAAGAAAAGGTATAGCATACTTGATGCAAAGTAGCCCTTCCTATTTTGTAAAAAAAAAAGAGGTGGATTGATTTATTACCTGTAACATTGGTAGCCTAGTCTAACAGTAACAGTTTTCTTCCATTTGAAAGAGAGAGAGAATCAGGACATGTGTTCTTCAGGGGATATCTTATATTCTCTTCAACGTGGTGAACATTTGCTGGGCTTCCTCACTGAAATTTTAACATCATCCAAGGATTGCTTACTACATTTTGTCTTTCTTGGTAAAGGCATTATTTATGCCAACAGGATTTAAATCTTCAGCTGACTTCTTGAAATCTCTGGTTTTTGGGAATGCCTAGGCTTGTAAAGCTTTTTTCTGTTTCATAATCTCTAATAAAAAAAAAATCAATTGGATGCCTGTCCTAGGATTTAGACTTTTGATTTGTAGTCCTCCTGTTAATGTATGTTACCGGAGAATTGATTTTGTAGCACAGGGGGAAGTTGGTGTGTGTGTTTGAATGCTGCTGTTTGCTGTTTTTTAAAGGACTTCTAGCCCTCCGCTGGGGTTACTGCAGCAGGAATTCATACCTGTACTACAGCCCAGCATGCAGACTGCTGACAGGTACAAAGCAGGAGGACATCCCTGCTCATAGTGTGCTGTCTTTTCGTCAATATGTTGTACTGGTCATGGTTATCAGACCTTTGTTAATTCCATGCTTTTGTTCTTCATTTGTGCCTACATCATTTGGCAAATTGTTTTATTATTGTTAACATTTGTTATTTTTTCATAAGTTACTGGCCCATGTATGTTAAACTAAGTGGATCTCTATTTAATAAAATAATGATGCTCTATTTTTTTTCTGGACAAACTAGACCATCCTTTTTTAATGTAACTAAAAATTGACTCTTAACTTGTTAAGATTGGCAGTGATTTTCATTGCGTTTTTCATATTCTTTCCTTTCAGTGCATTGCTTGTTCCTATTTTCTTTGCCTCTTGAGAAGAAAATTTGACTATTAGCAGTGGAAGAAAATTGATCTATGCAGTTTTGATGTTGATGTATATATATACACACACATACATACATACATACACACACATACATACATATACATATACATATATAGCATATATATTACTTTTTTCTGCTGGTATTTTTTAAAATTTAGGGAGGCCAGCATAGATCTATTTCAAGCTTATTAGCTCTCATCAGCTGGACATACCCTTATGGGATTTGAACCTGGGTCACCTGCATCGTAGGCAGTTGTATTAACCTCTAGGCCACAGGTTCTCTTCCCCTTCAGCAGTTTTCACCAAGCACAATTTATATATTCCGATTTCTGGTTTGCGGTTTCAGCGAGTTGTTTTTTCAACAAGAAATTAGCCTTCTGTTAAAACACTGTATGGGCAAGATAGAGGCAATGAAAAGACAGCATATAATATCTTGTTTAAAATGAAACAAATACAGCCATATTGAATATGCGGTTTAAGAAATAAAATATATTTTTTTTCATGGAATTGAGGTCAAATTGTGCATTTTTACTTTTTTGACAATTAGCCTCAGCTAATTCATGATATTGTATAATAGGAGTTTTTTTAGATAAAATAGTCGTAATCATTGTAAATCAATTTCAGAAGATTAAAGACTTGCAATTCATTTCTACCCTTGCCTCCCTCCTTTTTCCCCATTTTTATTTTGAATTCTCCACCAATAGAGGTTGTATAACACAGAAATATGCTATAGTAGTCCATGGTAGATATGCAGCAGTTTCTGGTCTCTTAATAGTTTTTTTATGTACTGATGATATTCCAACCCATTAAGACAAATGGGGTGTGCGTGTGTTGCAACATGGTTAAATCTTACCTTTTCAAATTACTTGAGAAGTCATAGGTCATAGCTGAGCACAAGATCATTGCAATAGGAGGAAAAAGCAAAGAGCTTGGAGAAATTAAAGTATTTAGAAAGCTCATTATAAAATGGCATAATCCCATGACTCATTTCTATAGCTCTTGGTGCTACAGTAATGGTTAAAGTAGAAACTTATAATTGTATTGGTAATCCTTTACTTACAACCAATCATTTAATGGCAATTCAGAGTTATGATGCTGAAAAAAGTGAATTAAGACTTGTCCTGGAAGTTACATTTGTACTAACTGCGTGGTCACATGATTGCAGTTTTGGTGCTTGGCAACAAGCTCATTTACAACAGTTGCAGTGTTCTAGTCATGTGACCTTCCCAACTAGCTTTCAACAAGCAAAATCAATGGCCAGATTCGGTTAACAACCATGTTAAAAATGGTCCTGGAATTACTTAATAACTGCACCACGCAGTGACCAAATTCTGGTCCCAATTGTAGTGATAAGTTGAGGACTACCTGTAATTTAACAGTAAATGGTACTGTTGATTCTCTTGTTAGGCCATAAATTATTTAATTTCTTATGGAGAGAATTATGCAGTGTGTTTGTGCAGGGATAATTAATGATGTCATCTCTAGAACTTTAGTTACATTACTACATATATATTGATCTGCTTTTATTCTATTTTTGTAATTTATGCTAAAAATGAAACATAGTATTAGTTCTATTAATCTTTTAACTTGCAGTCATAAAAATATTTTTGTGGCCAAATTTAAACCTGAATACAATTGTCTTTAGCATGGATACTTTAATACACTCCATTAAGGAGATATAGACATTTCAGGACTTAAGATTCTAGGATGTGTTTCCATACCTTTAAAATCATTTGGAGATTATCATTTACACAAAACCTTTGATACATGTATGATACTTATCACATTCTCATTCTATAGATATTTTAAAATGTTAACTGGAATGTTCTACAACAAATACTATGCAGTTTTCATTTTATAAGATGGTAGCTCCATGGCCTTTAATTTTTTGTGTGTGCTATTATAATTGCAGGCATCACACAATCACCAGAGGAATTACCAAAGGTGTGAAGGAAGATTTCCGTCTGGCAATGGAACGTCAAGTATCACGCTGCGGGGAAAACTTGATGATGGTATTGCATAGATTCTGTATGAATGAGAAGATTTTGCTTCTTCAGACATTGAGCTGAGTAGACATCATTTGAGCTCCTTCATTGTAGCTGAGAAGAAGCAAATAAGGAGGAAAATCATTATCATTCCATTCAGGCTAGCCAGTTATCCTTAGCTGCTGAAGCAAAATTGCTGGAAAAGTACAGCCAGACTTCATTACTTAAACATTTGACTTTGGCATTCTAAATAAAACAGTTTTCAAAATTAAATTAAATTAAATTAAAATCATGCTTTCATTAAAAAAATCTAGGTCAGACCCAAGATTGGATTTAAAATTGTGGGTAAGTAATATAAATCCATAATTCCATTACAGTTATAATGCAATAATGTGAATAGTGCAATTGCATGACTTATGAGTCATGCAAAGCAGATACAGATATTTATCATGATGTTTTGCCTGAGATCATCATGGTCGAGTGTTCTGCCTGATGTGAAGTTTTCCGGAACAGTTTCTCCAACAAAAAACTCCTATTTCTCACTTTGTTTCAAAGCACTAGGAGATTTATTGGAACAAAAACATGTCGGCATTTCTCCGGCGCAAATCCATCTGACCCCCACCCAGCCACTCTTCTCCTATGACCCTGTTATCTCCCACCCCTCCTGCATCACGTTCTCCAATGATTTATTCTCATAGCTGGCTGTCGTCACCGTTGCTCTCCAATGATCTTTCTACGTGCCAGAGTCAACGTCCTCTGCATTCCAGAGGTGGGGGTGATGTAGCAAGGGGGGCTCCTCCCTCCTCTCTCCTGCATGGCAAATTATATGTCTGCTATAGAATTTGACACCTGATACCATCAAGCAGGCAGCTTAGAGGTAGATACAAGTCATTTGTAAGCCAGACTTGGCTATTGCTTAAGAGCATCAAAACAAATAGAGTAGCTGAACTGAAGCCATGAAGGAGATTGAAGAGTACTGTTGTTCATTCCATTCTACAATCCTGAATGGTTTTCACAAGGAATTGTGGCACCATCAGATAAACAGAATATTCCTGAGCCTACATAGTCCCAAATACCAATGTATGATCTATGTGGATTTTATGAGACAAATTTCTGAATAGTTGTGAACCAAAAATTCTTTTGAAAATACCATTATTGGAAAGCATTCAGTATGTTTATTTAGAAATTGAATAATGTAGAAAATAAAGTTTGAACAAAGTCTTGTTTTACTAAATGGAAGACCAACATATCCTAAATATACAGATTTCATTTCAAAATAATCTGGAATGTAAACCAAATACAGGACCGTTGAGAAAAAAAATGTGACATTAATATGATGATGGTGGGGGGGGGAATACAATGTTCTCATAGCCCATACTTTTTTATTTGTACTAAATTGAATTATATCTTCCAGAATATCCTTTTCCGGTAGAGTATATATGATATGATAACCCATAAAGATGTAGCAATTAGATCCTGAGTCAAATGTTCACTGTGTGATTGTGTATCATGCAGCTTCCATTTAAAGGGAAAATAGTTTTCAAATATTTCATGTCCTGTATAAACAAGAATGGAGTTCATACCTATAAAGAAATCAAAAACACCATCAGAAAAGTAGTAATGCATTACAGCATGTATGTGTATGTTAGTTAAATTTGTTTGCCACCCATCTTGTTTTGAAGCAGCTCTGGGCAGCTTATAACATTAAAAGAAATGATCATAAAAGATCAGTATTTCTAAGAATAAAAATAGAATTACAATCCAAAGTAAAGGTACAGTTAAAAGATGGAGAGGAGGGTGCAGGGAGATGGGATTTTCTCTTCAACCAATCTGTATTCCCTTGTTGGGGTCCCAAGCCTCCTGTTCCAAACTGCAGGAGCCACAGCAAAGAAGACTCTTCTGGACTTTGTCATCTGAAATTCCCTATCTGACGGGCACCATAGCATGCCCTGTTTGCTGGGATAGATAGGACAGGCCAGTCCAATTGGGGTGAGAAGGTTCCTTAAGTAACCTGGACCCATGCCATGGAGAGCTTTAAAGGTAATAACCATCACCCTGAATTTCATTCAGAAGCAACATGGTGTGTAACATGGGCCACCCTAGGGGGTCCCTGGAACCACAGTAATCCACATGTGAGATGACCAGGGCTTCAGTGATTAAAAACAGGGACTCTTGATCCAGGAAAGACCATAACTGGTATACAACACAAAATGCAAAGGCTCTTGCCACCTACTCTTTGAGAAGGAGTTGTGAGGCAGGAGAACCCCCAAGCTTCAGTTGGGTTCTGTAATCCCATCCAGAACTAAAGCTGTTAAAGTCCCAGATCTTGAAGCCCCATGCACTCAAAACCATTTGGCCTTGCCAGGTTTTGGCTGAAGACTTGTCCCCAATCCAAGTCCTTACAGGCATGACAAGATACCAGTAATAGCATCACTTGGATCACCAGAGATGGTGATATAAAGTTGAGTATCATCAGCATACTGATGATACCTCAGCCCATGATGGTGAATGATCTTACCCAGTGACTTCATTTACCTGTTAAAAAGGATGGAGAAAGTGCTGAGTCCTGCAGCATAGTACAAAGTGACCATGGACTTGATCTCTCCCTATTAACACCAGTTGGGACTGGCCTTGGAGAAAGAAGCAAAACTAGCACAAGATTGTGCTGCTCAGCCACAAACCCAAAAGCTGGCCCAAAGGATAGGGTTGAAAACTGCAGAGAGGTCAGGAGTGCAAGAATGGTTGCCCAACTTTCATCCTGCTCTTGCTAGAGATCATCAGCAAGTGTGGCCAGTGTTGTTGTTTTTTTCTATAACTAGGCCTAAATTGTGATAGGAAAGTGTCAAAATAATTCGGGAACCTCTGAAGCTGCCAAGCAACCACCTCATCCACCATCTTTCCGAGAAAGGAAAAATGGGAAACTGGACAAAAACTGTCCAGACAGATAAGATCAAATGATAGTTTTTAAGGAGGGGGAAATCCAGGCCCTCTTTGAAGCTCCCAGAAACCTCCCCTCTTGCAATGAAGAATGTATTACTGCTTGAATCCACCTGGCAGTCACCACTGGAGGCTTTCACCAATCAGGATGGACAAGAATCTAATTGACAGGTGGTTAACCCTATCTATTTCATCATATCATACAGGATTAAACTTTCCCAGATAACCAGGCAAGACCTTTCCTTGGGCATCTCATATGGACTTACACCATGCATAGGTTCAAATTTAGAAAAAATCCAAGTGATTTTGTCCATCAGATGTTGAACAAATTCCTCTGTTTGACCCTGAAGATAATTACCTACCCAGATACAAAACAAGACCAATGGGGGACATTGCAAATGCAATACAGGTGTAGAAATACTGCTGTTTCTTTGCTTTTACTGCCACAAGATAAGCCATAAAGCAGCTCTAAGTCAGATTACCCTTCATTTTCCTCCAGTGTGCTCTAGGCCAGTGTTTCCCAACCTTAGTCATTTTAAGACATGTGCTGGCTAGGGAATTCTGGGAGTTGAAGTCCACATGTCTTAAAATGACTAAGGTTGGGAAACACTGCTCTAGGCGTCTCTTAATGCTTTTCAGAATCTGCAGCTCCTTCATGAACTTGTGGAA
>JAOYMU010000077.1:65141163-65155005 GCA_025802295.1 Psammodynastes pulverulentus
GATACAAGTAATAATGCTTAAATTTAGAGTTCTTAGAAGCAAAAACCATGTTGTAATTATATCTCAATTTGAACCATAATGCTTTCCATCCCATATTTTAGATTGAGATAACAGCTTCATATACATGAAATTATGACCAAATTATTAAATGACTTGATCTTAATAGGCAAAATGTGCACAGTCCATATGTGCTGTTTTGGTAACAATAGCATAATATAGTTATTCACTTTCCAAGGATCCTAAGCACAGCAACACAGACAATACAGAAATGGCTTAGAGACAATTTTTTGAATGTCCTAGAGTGGCCCAGACAGAACTCTGACTTGAACCCTGTTGATCATTTCTGGAGGGATCTAAAAATGGCTGTCCATCAACAGTTGCCATCCAATCTGACTGAGTTTGTTTGATTGCTTATTAATAACCTATGACTATCTTATGTTATTATTCTTATGATTCTTGATGAATTTATTTTTTAGGTTTTAATTTTCTTTATGTACATGAGAGCTTATACACCAAGGACAAATTCCTTGTTTGACCAATCACACTTGGCCAATAAATTATTCTATTCTATTCTATTCTATTCTATTCTATTCTATTTGCAAGGAAGAATGGCAGACAATCTCCCAATCCAGGTGTGCAAAACTTGTCACGTAGTACCCCAAGACTCAAGGTTGTAATTACTGCCAAAGATGTTTCAACAAAGCACTGAGTGAAGGGTCTGAATACTTTTCCCAAGCTATTTCCCAAACTATTTCAGTTTTTTTCTATTAATAATTTTACAGATGGTTCTAAAATTCTGTTTTCACTTTGTCATTGTGGGGTACTGAATGTAGATTGAGAAAAAAATGAATTTCAACAACTATAGGATCAGGCTTGCAGCATAACAAAATTGACAAAAGTGAGGGGGTCTGATATTTTCTGAATGCACTTTATTGTACCCTTTTTAAATAAGTATTTCTATTTTGCATTTTTATTATCAAAAATTATATTAAGAATTTAAACGTGAATGGAAAGAGACAAAGCATGATCTAGTGAGTAAAGGAGTGTTATTTGGATGCTTTAAGAAGCTATGGTAATACAATGTATGTATCCATTCAAATATCTACCTAGAAATATTTAAATGTCCCAAAATGATCAAAGTTGTTTTCACACAAAAGTTAGGATTAGAGTAGTAAAAGTCAACCAACTATATTTTTAGTTTTCCAAATTTTCTTATTAAGAAGTAAATAGAAAGATATGTTTCCTCTGTCAGCTTCAGGGCATAAAGGCTTCATATTTCAATCAGAATCTGAGAGCAAGGGAATATATCACTCTATACTGTTTTATCTCTATGTGCAAACGACAGACAACTCATGTGGCTCAAAGCAGAGGACCCTGGGATTGTATTATGCCGATAGTAATAATGGTATATAAGCTGTAAAAATAGGAAACAGGTAAGCCTAGTACAATAGAATAAATCTATTGAATTATATTTATTTCATTCTGTCTAGAATTTCTGAGATGATGCAAACCAGAAATATATTTTTTTACTCGGCTGTTTTTCTAAATCCTATCTGTTTCTTTAAGATCTGTATATCAATTTAGGTATATCGGTAGAAATATATTCCATTACATTCTCTATATTAAACTATCCACAAGAAGATGGATTTCCTGTAAACAGAAGTTGTGAAAACACTCAAAACTTTCTGAGAAATAATCAGATTTTTAAAAAAGGAAAAATGTAGCTTCCATGAATTCGTGGGTTTTTTTGTTTTCATTACACACTTAAAAGTTTATAAAATTTTAAAATTTATTTAAAAGCTTAGTGAATTCAGCTGGACTTATTTGTCAATAGTCATATACAGTGCTATTGACAGTAAATATTTCCTATTGAAATCATTAAAACCAGCAGGGCTTAAAATATTGGAATTTGGGTTATACCAATGATGAAAACATTCATTAATGATTTCTAGCAGAGATCCATAGAATTTGATAATTAAATAATCTTTATTGTTCATCAGGATACTTGTACTATATTCACAAAGAAGTACAGTAAAGTCCTTATGTAATTGAAGAGCAGAACCAAGTCATGAACAATCTTCTGCTTTCCTTTCCTAGGTCCATAAGTGGTGTGTACATTTATTCCCTTATACATTTCATCATGTTCTCCAGAAGGCAATGAGATATTTTGCTTCAGCAAGTTTAATTTGAAATTATTTGGGTTTTTTAAAATTAAAGTATTAATTGAATCTCATACCAATCAGTAAATAGATGCAAATAGATATGTGTGAATTGGATCAATGCATATTTTTTGCTATGTGTGCAGAATTGTTTCAGTATATCTTGATTTTTGAAAGTAAATATATCACCTTAACATTCTCATTTTATATGTATATTTCATAGAATTGCTACACACAAAAATAAAATAATTCTGAAATATTTAGCCTGGCCATCATTCCTTTTGCTGCTTTGTTATGTTCAATTAATAATTTGTTACTGTTTATTTTTCAGAAATTATGAAAGATGATAGTTACAACATGGACAAAAAAGGCTTGTAATTTAAAGAGTGATATTAAGCAAAAGCTGATCCTTTTGGCCTTGCTTTTGTTTTTAACTGTGCTGCTTGTGATCTTGTTTCTCTACCAATACCTCGGCAATGTATATTTTTCCTATGGAGAATCCAACATTGAGCAAAATTTCTGTCCACATGGCTACTTCAAATTAGGAACTATGAAGAACTGCTCACCATGGTTGTCTTGCAAGGCTATAAAAAGAGAAGTCCGTAAACTGAAACATGTTGGTGGAGGAGCTGTGAAAAGGGTTTGTTTAACTTAATGGATCTCAAACTTTTATACATTTCCAGGTCATTTATGCCAATGATAACCCCAATCTACACAGAGATGCCTAGCCATTCTCAGAATCCACTGCTGTTGTTAAAGTGATGAAAGCAATAGTATATTGTTTTGTACAGAGAAGCAGTCGCAACACATTTACAGAAGGGAAAAGTTTCTGTCATATAAGCACAACATTACTTTTGTCACTTCCCTTTCATGAAGATGCTGCTGAAATAATCGATGTTCTTAATATATCTGAAATTGTTTTGTAAGTAAATGCTGATGATTCTAGATGAATGTGGATGATGTCTAGAAATACTCGTTTATATATGTTTTACAAGCGCTTATAATACAGTAAGTTATTTACATTTACTGAAATATTTCTAAATAAAATATTTTTGTTGAGATATGGCATAGACATGGTACTTACTAAATTTTCTTGTGTTATTTACATCTAATTGACACTGATTACTACATTGATAAATGAACTCTCCTCTTTTAAGATCAAAGTTGGGCATGGCTAAATGGTGCTGTTACCACCTGGATTAGAAAACAGTTGAATTTTAATTCCCAGCTGCTTTCCCCATCTTCTCTTTCCACTTACTTGGGAAACAAAGAGTTCAGTGGAATTCTGACAGAAGTTTCTTAGTTTTATGTACACTGAGTATGACTGAGCTGAGCTTTAAGCAACCCCCCCCCCATTTCATAAAGACAGAAAAATATTTTAAGCTCATATTTTGAAGGAGAAAATTAGATATTTGGAAAGGTATTCACTTTAATATTTTAAAGTATATACTTATACACTTTAATATATACCAATCTCTATAGAATAAAAGCTGGGAATAGATGTAGGTGTATGTGCTATAATAAAAATATTTTTGGTTCATTGATAGAAAATATTCCATATCAGTTTATAGATATGATTATAGATGGATTTGACCGATCTTTGTAAGGGACCTAAGGATTACTGAAATGCTGCTGATTAGTTTTCTATTATGCATGGTCTGTTTTGAAATACTGTAGTATAGTGGCCTTTGTTATAACTGGATGCTTAGTAAGGGTGTACTCATAAAATGAATAGCATGCATGTTTAAATAATAATGAACATTAGTGGCTCTATGTGTGAGATACATATGCATATTTCTCTCCCCCACTTTTCTTTCTAGGTCTTTCTTTCTGAATGGAAAGAAAACAAAGTGGCACTTTCCCAGCTAACTGTGCCAGAGCTACAAGAAGACTTTATGTATGGGCTTCAGACACTAAAAAAGTTACAAAGCAAGCATGTGGTCAAACTCCTTGGATTTTGTGAAGAGGAGTTCATGATTCTTACTGAGTATCACCCATTTGGATCCTTGAAAAACGTTAATGAGATATTGAACCTTCCAAAATATAAAAATTATAATACATGGCGTAACAGATTTCTGCTTGCCATAGGCTACGTGAGCATTATCCATTTTTTACACAACAACCCCCTTGGCACTTTCGTTATGTGTGACTCCAGTGATCTGAATAAAACACTATCACAATACTTATTGACTAGCAGCTTTCATGTGGTTGTGAATGACTTGGATGCCTTGCCCCTCTTGAATAGGAGGGCTGGTGAATTGATCAAGTGTGGTCATCGGGAACTGGACGGTGAATGGGTTGCTCCTGAGCAGCTTTGGCCGTATGGAAAAGAAGTACCTTTTGATGACCAGCTCATGCCTGCCTACAATGAAATGATAGACATATGGAAAATCCCTGATGTTTCTAACTTTCTTCTGGGAGATGTTGATGGGAGTGATCTTGTCAGATTTCATTTATTCAATATACATGAAGCATGTAAAAAGAATGCAGCTGAAAGACCTTCCGCTCAGATGGTAATGGACAGATATAACAAGGTTCTTGCCTCACTTGTGAAAGAAGCAACTGTGTCCAATACAAGGGACATGTTATAAAAAGATTAATGGAATACTTTGATAGCACAACTAATATTTGATGTATTCAGTGTCCATTTGATTTTTTTCAATCTGAAAAGTAATTGAGGATGCTAAAATATAAGCATAAGTGGGGAAATTCTCAAATAACTTCACATGTTTATAACAGTTTGTATAGGAACAAAAGCATGTGCTTGAAAATTCATATTGTTTTCATCTTTTAATTTAAAAATAAAATTTCTGTAATATTGGTAGCACTAGTATACTAAACATCTATCATTTGATAGAGACAATTCTGGTGGTTCTTTAATTTATGATTGATGATGGTGCAATCCTCTCTCTTGAATTTTTTTTTTTAGTATGTTCCCAATTAACCTCATTTCTGTCCTGGTAAAATCGCTCCTTGGATTTTAATTCCATCAAGATATTAATGTAGTCTTGAATAAGTTGTGCCAGGATCAATATATGAAGAACAAACACTTGAGTATGTAGTTATAACAAGTGTAGGAATGTTATAGTTTCAGATATAACTATTGTCGCCTAAGGAAACATTGCTGCTCAGTTAAGCTAGTTCAAATGGTATGAAACAAAACCAGTGTACAAATTCCATTTCTCCTTATATTATTAACAAAAGCATCTGTATTTTCTTATTAACACTAATACTAATGTGAGAGGATTTTAATATTTTGACAAATGCACTTTTGGCAAACATTTCCTGTGTATAATGATTTAAATCCACTCCAAGAAATCTTTTGAAACTCAAAATGAACTTAAGTGGGAGAAAACAATGCTGATTGAAGCCATTTTCCAGGTATAATAGCAGATAAACATTTTCCAATAGGATGAATGTTTTCAGCAGGAAGCCATGTTTCTCACTGATACTACATCTATTATCTAAATAGTAGTATACCCAGTAGTGTAGTACATTTTGGTGGTAGTGTACCAAAACATAATGTACCATACTATTGAGAACAATAGTATCCTTGTTCTTATAGTTAGCCTTTGCACATCATGCATTTTGCACATTTTTCATATTTATATTTATTGGATTTCCATATTGCCCATCTCCCTAATATAGCAACTCCTGATAAGCTCATAATATAATAATATTGTATTTATAGAGAGAAATCCCTTTAAAATATTTATATAGAGAAGGATTAGGCAGAAGATTAATCTTGATCTATTGGTGGAATTTCTAGGTCTTAATTACTTAACAATATTCTTCCTAAATTCTTGAATAAATTATGAATATTTGGATAACTAAGGAAGAATTTTTCTGCGGAAGGATTAAAATCAGCTCAGATCTGGTATTCAAAATAATTCCAATCTTCTACTTTTCTTAAGTCTTGAGTATATTGTTTTTTGGGACAAGCTTCATCTGAGTTCAATTGTAACAAAGCTCATGTTCATGCTTTAAAAAATGGGTTTGGGTTTTAAATTTGTTAATTTTAATTTTTAATTTGAAAAAAGGGTTAGGATTTTTACTTAATCTTAGAAAAGAGTTATAATTTTTCAAGAGCAATTAAAAAAACAATAGTAGTTAATGTTAGATCCACGAAAAAATATTGAG
Source organism: Psammodynastes pulverulentus (assembly GCA_025802295.1). NCBI lineage: Eukaryota > Metazoa > Chordata > Lepidosauria > Squamata > Psammodynastidae > Psammodynastes > Psammodynastes pulverulentus. Next base: position 65,147,463 of record JAOYMU010000077.1, read on the forward strand.
CCAAATTACATTAAAGAATGACCGTCAACTCTCAAAATGACTCTAGCTAAAGCCATATTTTCTCTGCTTCGTTTCTTAGTTGCCATGCTTATGAGGGGGAGAGGGACTCATGGAATGTAGAATGTTTTCTTCAAAAGTGCCAGACATAACAGCAATAAGGCTCGTGAGAACCAAGGCTAGCTTAACATGCCCTAGCATTGGCAGGAGGGAATGCTGAGAAGTTCATCACCTGCTTGGTTGGCTAATGTGACTTGTGACACAAAGGGGTTGACCAGTATCCTTTAATTATACCAAAGTACGGGAATTATTCAGAGTTGGTTTCACATTTAATCATGCTGATGTGATGTACCCAATAAACAGGATCTTTTCAGAGAGCCACGGCCTCAGAGTCTTGAACTAATTGGGAATATTACTTGGAACCCTGACATTGAGTTTTAGTGCCTACCTTACTGTTTCAAGAGGATTGCACAAATATAGAATTTTGGGGAACTTCTGGAAATATATTTTTAGGCCCAGAAACATTTAAGTTTAGTGAAACTTATCATAAATAAGGGGTATAATTGAGGGCTGCATCAGTTATGATTGCCCTCAAAAGTGCCAGTTGCATGTAAGACTGATGACTCAGTGCCTAGGTGGGCATGGCTGAATGATTATTACTGGGTCGCTCTGTGATTAGGTGGGTGTGGCTGGATGGGCATGGGCAGTTCAACGCTGCTCACTGGGCACAGCTGACTTGGAATGGCTGGGTCAGGATGGAACAAGTCGCACCGGCTAACTTGACAGGACTCAATTTTTTTTACTACCAGTTTTGTGGGCGTGGCTTGGTGGGCATGGCAGGGGAAGGATACTGTAAAATCTCCATTCCCTCCCTACTCCAGGGGAAGGATACTGTAAAGTCTTCATTCTTACCCCGCTCCTGGGAGAAGGTTACCACCGGCTCTTCAAACTACTCAAAATTTCCCCTACCAGCTCTTCAGAACTGGTCAGAACCTGCTGAATACCACCTCTGAATTTGATGCTCTGCAAGCTCCTCACCTCCCCAAACTGCTGGTAGCTAAGCCTGTATGTATGTGTGTACATGTACACACACACACACACACACACACACATGCATTGCATTCTAAGTGGGGCCTTTCATCCACAGAGAAAGGAGAGGATCTTTCCAAGCCTAGGCATGATTGGCAGTTTGCAAGCTCAGATGTGGATAAAAGCCAGCAGAGGCACTGCTATTGATTCCACACTGATCTACAACAACTTTGTGGTGGCCACCCAGGCTGGAATGCAATCAGCCTTAATTTTGCCTGCGGGGCCACCCTAGACACCATCCCTAACATGCCGCCTCCTAGCTAGATGGGCCAGGGCTGAGTCAATGGGGACCGGCCCCTCGCTCTCTCCAGGGTGCTCCCCAGGCCAGATCTAACCATAGGGTGGATCTGGCCTTCAGGCCTTGTGTTTGACCTGTCTGCCCTAGATCAAGTATTTAATGAACTCTGTAAGAAGGGTGAACTAGAATGCATCTTCTTTGACAACCATATAGATGCAACTAAAGTTATGCTGAAAGTAAACAATTCAGACCAGCAATTCCCCCAATTCCATCAAAGAAGAATATTCTGTGTGCAGTGAGGCAGGTGGAAGATATCTTTATGATTTGACTCCAGAGAAAGGCTCAAAAACAGGAAAACCTGTTCAAGTGATTGCAGATAATCTGCGATGTTTCATGAAGAAGAAAGGTATTGACAAAAGCTTAAAGGCCATTGGAGGAGATTCTACAAATATTAATACTGACTGTGAAAAGATGGTGCCATGCACTGGGTAGAGGCGAAGCTTGACTGGAAGTTGATCTGATTGGTGTGTGCACTCCACGTGAATGATTTACACCTACAATACTTAATCACAAAATTGGATGGGAAGATCTTGTCTAACTATAGATGAGCAGGTAAAATTGGTAACGTGCTAGACACTGCAACAGATGTTGACATTGATCATTCACCAGAGTTTCAATCGTTGAGTCTCTCATTTCACTGAGTGACAGTATTATAAGGGATCCTGATCGAGTGTAGGGATATAGGTTCACTCAGGCAATAAGGATAGGAGAACTTCCCGCTTAAACATTTTTTGTAACTCAGATAATTGCTTTCTGATGATAATTTATGTTGGCATGGATTATTTTTTGCTTAGCTAGATAAGATTCATGCAGAAAAAAAACCTTTAATTTTTGTAGGACAAGGTATAATTTTGAGAAGATAAAAGTTATTTGGGTTACAAGAGAGTCTGTGCTCCCTTTGTTTGCTGTTAGAAAGCAGTTTTTAGTACCCAAACGTATACAGTTAGTCCTCGACTTACAACCAAGGAGCAAGAAGGCACCATGAGGCCAGGCCCTTGATATCTTTGTCTAGCCCACTGGAGCTCGCTGCACCAGGGAAGAAATGAGACCCCATTGTCCTGAGGAGCCCGCTGCCACTTGAGTTGGGAGGAGGAGGAACAGGAGGAGGATTAGGAGAGTGGTGAGGTTTTGTGCCAGCCAGCTGGTCAGGCAAAAAGTAAGTCAGGCAGGGCTGGCTGGCTGGGGAGGGGACACAATTTTGTCCAAGCTGAAGAAAGTGGAGGTGCAGCAGTGGGATTGCCCTCAAAGATCGCTCCATTTCCAAGTGCCCAATTTGCATGCAGACACCCCATTTGCACGCATTATGTTACAGTTTATAGTCATGGTTATAGTTACAGATATGATATAAACAGATATGATACTGTACTTTGTGTTTGGGAACCTAAAATATTATTGAATATTTTATAGAGATGCAATAAATAAATAAATGCATACATATGAGGATAATTTTGCCATTATATACAAATGTCATGTGAATGTTCCATATATTTTTAAAACATCCTTCTGGCATCAGCAAACCTATAGATTTTATCATTGGTAGCCACTAGAGCCAAGGATAATAAGAACTTTAGCTCAATATAATTGCAGTTGCTCCAGATGGGAGAATAGTTATTCTGAAATGTTTTTAAGCCTCAGGATGATAACAGTAAAAAAAATGGAGGACAAATAATGTATTTAATAATAAATTCTTCTTTTATCTAATTCATATGCAGAATTATGAGTCTTCTTCATCTTCCTCCCACTCTTCCTCTTCTGAACTGTAGATATAAAAGGAATAAAAGATGATATTACAATGTGCTTATAAACCTTCATAGTCTTCTAATCAGAGTGTGTAAGTTTTGTCAAGCATTATTATTGTAGTAGGTCCAGTATCTTTATTCTTAGCTACTTCTAAAGTAATATCAATCTATTGATGTGTTATTATTTTTCTGAGAAGAGCAAGAATTGCTCTATTTCAGAGCTGTTGAATTTCTGCCATGCTTTGTAGGTAGCATGCAGGAAAGAGCAGAAGAGAGCAACTAGATTTAGCAAAGATAAAGGAGTCCTAAGACAGGCCTGTCACAATTCAAGCAGTTAAAGGTAGGAAGATAGTAGAAAATCACTACCCCTTATTTCGATTTCATGTCAAAGCCAATGACAATGCCAAAAAGAGCTTAAAAAGAATATTGAGGGATTATGAATAACTAAGCAGGATGGCAATAGGGTGTTTTGAGCACAAAGGGTGTTTCCATCCATATTTCGAACAGAAAGTAGAACGGACATCTTGCTATTACCTCTCTGCTAAGATGCAGAGAATCAGCAATATTGTTTGCATTTCTATCAGCTTTTTCTGCAGATGCCTATCTTACTTAGAGTGTCAAAGGTTCCAAGTAATGAATCCAACCAATCCAGCAACTATGAGACTTTCAGCTTTCTCACAGAACTGCTTCATTGTATTGTAGAATTTAAAGACACACAGAGAATTCCTGGGTGAACAGAATTGGTTTAATTGCGCAATGATTCAAAGGCCCATAAAGCTGGCTCAATGAACAATGAAAAACTTAAAATCATGCAGCTTTATACCCTCTTCTGTGTATTCAGGAAACAGACAAGATAATGACAGGAGAGACACAGTATGTTTCCATATATGGTTATATATAAAACATCCTGCCGCAGACAGAGACAGGTTGCTAGTTTCATATTCACTCGTGGTTAGCTACATTTCCTGTTCTGTTAGAGCTTCTGACTTTATTTAATATGCCTTTGCAAAGTCTTCACATTTTATTAAAATATCTTTTTCCCTTAAAAAATATTTTCCCAATATTTTTCTACATTAATGGAAGAGTCATTCTCATTTGAAATATAAACTGGATAAATCACTGACAATTTTATATATTTATTTGAAGTTCAGCTTTAATTCCTAATTCCTTTCTAACAACAACCTGCTCAGAATGTTTGCAAAAGATTAAATCAATTTTTCCCAATTTCCTTCCTGATTTAGGGGCATGGGACATAGGAGTTTGTCATAAATAAAGTTGGAGTTTGACATAAATCAAGTTGGAAAAGTGTTCTAATCCATGCTGGAAATTTCTGTTTTGAATTATTATTGAAAACATTCATTAAAAAAATTCAGACGCTAAGTAAACTGTGTAAACAATTCGTGAATTACTGGACACTTGCTATTGGTTAATTCTAGGTAACATGGACTACCCAGTCACAGAAAGAATAAACTATTTTTTGTTTTTACCCCAAATATAATAGACAAGTATACATTGTAAATGTATACAGCATATTTGCAGGGGCTTTTTTTCATGCCAGACAGTAGCAAGTTGGAAAATACAATTTTCTTTCATGTCATTAATAAAGCTACTGAAACCTAGCCATATATTAGATACGGTTAGCCATATTACTTGACAGTTGCCATAGTAAATCCTTATTCTCTTTGAAACCAATCTACATTTGCACAAAATATATAGCGTTCCTTTAAATGACATTTCACAGACTAATCATGGATGGCATGGTGCCTACAGCTCTTTATGTTGATGCCCTTAAGAATATAACTTCCAGAATTCTCTATGCAGTTCTCCATTTGTCTTGTTCTTTTACTGAATATTGTTCCTATCATATCTCAATAGCAGCAAATTGGGGAAAGCTTTATTAAGTAGTTCATATACAACTTTTGAACTCGATTATTCCTGGCAAACTATAGGAAGATATACCTTAATACCTTGCTCACATTTCTCTTGACATTACAATATAAACTGTACACAATATTCATATAAAATATAGCATTGACTAAAGCATGTGCATCAAACTAAAAAGATTATTTATTTATTTATTTATTTATTTATTTATTTATTTATTTATTTATTTATTTATTTCCTAAAGTACTGACTGACCTGAGTTATAGCATGTTTTTTATTTTGTTTTTGCATTTAAATAATACTGCCTAGATATCAAAGGTTGCATGTTTTCAATATTTCTAGCTAGCCAAGCAATATTTTATTAGCCAAGTATTTAATATTTATACATGCAGTAGGATAAAACACTCTGACATTACTGTTTTCGTTAAGAGTAGATTCTTTTTTGCATGTGTGAGAAATAATGCATACAACACCTGTTGATGAAATATGGCACATAAAAAGCTAAGCCAGAACATGGCACGATACCTTTCAATCAAGAATATGAGATACATAAAAAGTAATCCTGACTTGTAGATTGTCTAGTATTGGATTTTTCGGATTGTCTGCTTTTTATAAGTAAAGTTCCTCAAGAAAAGCAAATTAGTTTCATATTATATTGTTCAAAGCAATGAATAACACTAAATGGTTGTAACTGAAAATGAAAAAAAAAGTTTTCTAAGCATAACTGTAGTAGTACCCAAGCCAATTTGTTTCTTTCTCCACATAATTATGTGATTCTTATATTCTTGTATTCCTTTCCTTTTGGAGTTATGGCTTCCCATTACTTGCTCTGCTGCATTTGCACATTCTTCTGAATTTTTTATACTGGTTACAACTAAGGCATATTATTTATATCCAGTTAAAGTAGCAGGCAAGAGTTGCTAGGAGAAATTATGAAAGGGTTAGTACAATGGAATATATGCCAGGAAGATATATAATAAAAGCAATAGTACAATGTCATGATGCAAGACCTGTATGGAAAAAGGCTAGAATTTGTTGTGCAAAGCTGCAATGCAATCATTATGACCATTCTTTTTTTTAACTTTTAAAAATTTAGACTTTATTAATGTAAATATTAAAAACATTGAACATAGTAAAGTTTCTTTGACAATACAATTCAGTTCTCAACCTTTTACATTTAGTAATAAACTTATATGCATCCATATCAGCCTACTTACATATTATCATATTATTACCTTCTTTGAACTCCCTGTCCTTTGCCACCAATCGTAAAATTTATTCCAAATTATATAGTAATTTGATTCCTCTTGTTCTTTCAACTCCCATGTTAACTTATTCATTTTAGTGCATTGTGTTATTTTCTCAATCACTGCATCTTTACATGGAATCTCACTATTTTTCCAGTTCTGGGTGAATATAATGCATGCTGCTGTGATTACATGAATGATTAAATGGGAATCAATTTTCTTTACGTTTTTATCTAATATTCCCAATAGGAACATTTCTGGTATGTATTGGATTTCTGAACCTGTCATCTCTTTCAACCATAACCATATTCTGTGCCAATATCTTTGTGCATGTTTACATTGCCACCATACATTAAAGTATGTGCCTCTTTCCTTTTTACATTTCCAGCAGTTTGGTGATTGGTTACCATACATTTTTAAAAGTCTAAAAGGAGGGAAGTGCCACCTATACAGCATTTTATATGTTTTCTTTGTATGCCATTGCCAGTGTAATATTAGTGTTTCGTTCCCAGGTCTGTTTCCATTGGTCTGAGCTAATAGTATGTCTGAAATCTTTGGCCTAAATTACCATAGTTTCCTTCACCTGCTCCTCTCATAATTAATGTTCTAGCAAATATCTATAAATGTGCTTAATCTGTTTAATTTCCGGGCCAACCAAGACTCATCTAGTATTGTGCCTTGTCTATTAATTCCCATTTCTTTTTTATCTTTTACATATTTTGACTGAATTTGAAGGTAGGCCCACCATTCCAATTCAATACCTTGCCTTTTCAGTTCTTGTCTTGATTTTAATTGACCTTCCTCAGTTAATATATCTCTGTATGTGATGGTTTTGGATTGATGGTAAAAATGTGGGTGTACTATGGCTTCCAATGGGGACAGCCAATCTGGGATGTCCATGTAAATTTGATTATGATTCTTATTGTCATTGTCATTATATCATCATCATCATCATCATCATCATCATCATCATCATCATCATCCTAATAAAAGTAGAAAATCCATGAAGTTGTTCATGGGTTAAAAGTTCATGATAGTCTTCAAATCCCACAGATTAGAAATTTAGATTGTTGAACCACAAATCTAGAGATAAGTATTTCTAAAAATCATTAAAAAATTTTTTTAGAAACATGGAATAAGATCTACCGGTAGTTATGTTTTGAATTCGACTTCTGGCTTCCAGCGGCAACGGACGGCTGCGGGGCTTTCTCCTGCCCCCAGCGCCCAAATCCAGCCACCGCTGAGGCCCCTAGGGGCCAGGTGTCCCGGAAAGGGCACCTGCCATTCAC
>JAOYMU010000077.1:65161602-65174064 GCA_025802295.1 Psammodynastes pulverulentus
GGCCGCCGCCCGAGGCCGCCACCCCTCGAGGCGCCGCCGGTGCGCCCGCAGTGGCCGCGCGGCCGTGGAAGTCCAGGGCCGCGGACCCCTGACGAAAGCCACCCTCGATGGCAGGCGCCTTGATACCGGGGTGCCCGGCCCCTGGGGGCCTCCCAGACGGTGGGTTGCGAGCGCTGGGGGCGAGCTAGCCACACCAGCGTCCGGTGCCACTGGACACCGGAAGTCTTCCCTGCTTCAGCTTATTGATTCATAGTTGAGAGTGCGAATTAAAAGATAACTGGGTTAAACTGTTGGACCAGGTATGGGGAGACCCAAGTTCAAATCTCCACAAATGTCATGGAGTCCTCTGAGTGATTTGGAGCCAGTCACTTCCTGGGATAAATCCAGAGGTGATATACTACTAGTTTGGCCCAGTTCGGGCAAACCGGTGGCAAAAAAAAGCTGCCGTTCGGGTGAACCAATAGATAAAAAACCTCCGACAATCAGCTTAGAGGATCAAAGAGTCCTCTCAGCTGATTGGCATGTGCATGCGCTGTAGGTGCATACAGTAGAAATGCACACATGCAAGGAGAGGAGATTGTGTGCGCATGGAAGGGGGAACACGCGCATGTGCGCACTCAGCGAACCAGTGGTAACACTGGTAGGAACCCAACACTGGATAAATCTATCTCACGGGTTTGTTGCTGTTGGGATAAAATGAGTGGGGGCTCCTCTATATGCTATCTTGAGTCCACAGGGAAAGAAATGGTAAAACATATATCCAATAAATAAGAACATAAACAAATATATCTCTAATTTTGGTACTAGAAGTGGATTAGCTTTCTGGAAACATCAATGGTTCATGTCTCTTCTATGCCTCAAGAGACTGTTAACAATCCTACAAGACAGGATGCAATAGAAGAAAAAACTCATTTTAGCCAATGCAAAATTTGTATTTGTCATTGAACAAAACAGGATCTGTTTCTGACATCTATTGCAGTTCTTTTAGACTCTGAGCCTTAAAGTTTCTACCATTTAAAAGCACATCTTAAAGGCACAGTTGTTTGTTTAATTGATTCTGCGCCCAGATGCCATTCCTGCTCTATGTTAACCAGTTTTGAGGGATTTACATAATTTTGGGGGGGGGTGGATTTATTTATTTAACAATCATTGTTTGTGGGCATGCCTTCATATCAGTGGTGACTGGTGGCAAATGTTGGGAGTGTCCCTGTGGTTTTCTTGGAAAGATTTCAGAAGTAGTTTGCCATTGCCTCCTTCCTAGGGTTGAGAGAATGACTGAACCAAGGTCACCCTCCTGGCTTAATGCCCATAGTGAGACTAGAACTCACCATCTCCTAGTTTCTAACCTGGTGCTTAAACAACTGCAACAACTGGGTCTTGATCAATTGTAGCTGTTTCTAAAATGTTAGTTGAATCCTATCTCCACTTTTGGATTGCTAAAATATGAGGAAAACGTAGTTACATTTGAAAAATAAAATACATTATTGCACAGGACAAGTCCTATAATACATAGTCTAAAATATCTATGGAAAATTTAAAAATTCAATGAAATACAATAAGTATTCTTCCAATGTTTTGAACTCTGCTCAGTTACCCAATTGTGTTGGAAACAGCATTATTTCTAATCATTTCATTTCAAAAAAAATTCATTTGAATTCCTGTGGTGCTCTAAATTTTAAACAAGAAAACAACATTAGTAAGAATTTTGTAGTTTATGTAGTAACTCACGTTATTTCCACAGGAAGAGGCTCGGGGATTTCTGAAGATCTGATAAATAAAGAGCAGAAATTACAGAGTTTGTTGTATAACAATAAGGTCTAATAATTTTTTTTGCAACTTGTATGGTTTATTCTTCACATACAGGTCTTGTACATGACAGTTGTAAACAAATCTATTTTCAAAATGATATTTTATTTATTTATTTTTTATATTCGTATTTATAGCCCGCCCCATCTCCACAAAGGACTCGGGGCGGGTAACAACAATAAATCAGCACTACAATACGAGAAAATTAAACCGGATAATAAAATTTCAATATAAAATTTAAAGTTATAAAATTTAAGTTTAAAAGACCCTAACACTATTACATATTACATACATTGGCTCTGCAGTGGTATATGCCCATGTTTAGAGAAAACAGCCAGAGCCCAAAAAGCTAACTATTATCCCCAGCAAACTACAGAAGTATATGAAGAGAACATCCAAATTTTGCAGTTAGCAAGGGCAACATCTGCAATTGCACACATTTTTCATTCTTGCAGGTATGTTGTGCTTTTTTCAATGGAAGAAGGAGGAAAGCATTTCTATGGAATGCCACATATTTACCTCTATAAGAAATATTTATATTTCTTAATACCCTTCTTAAACAAAATTCTGGTTAGTGATAACAATAAAATTAATAACTATTAAATCATAAAATGAAAATAAAAACCAAGCACCTCAGCCATCCCCTTGGGATGTTTCAACACTAGTTTCAGATATTCTTTTTCCAACCCTGCACCGGGGTTTGCTAAATCTTTTGGGGAGAGAGACTTCCATAAGATAGGGACAGTCCCAGAAAAAAGCACTCCTCCGAGCCCCCACTAGATGGCAAGACTTCAAGGAAAGGACCTGGAGCGTACCTTATCTTATTGTTTTTTATTTGTCAAATATATATGAGAAAAACAAGTATATGTATGATTTGATTTGATTTGATTTATTTTGATTTATAGCCCACCCCCTCTCCCCAAAGGGAACATGACATATAAACATATAAGAATAAAAATGATATGAACATAATATATAAACATATAAATATAAGTAAGTAGAAATAAAAAAACATTAGGACAGGGACAGTAGGCACGCTGGTGCACTTATGCACGCCCCCTACAGACCTCTGAGGAATGGGATGAGGTCAATAGTAGACAGTCTAAGGTTAAGGTTTTTGGGGTTTGGGGAAGGAATTACAGATATAGCGTACTACACACACACACACACACACACACACTTGGTAGGATGGGCAGATACTGTCAGGGAGAGACGATCCTGCAAATATCCTGATCCCTGCCATGTGGGGATTTAAAGGTTACAACCAGGACCTTGAATTACACCCAGAAGGAAACTGGGAGCCAACATAGCAGAGGTGTAAGACTGGCAAACCTAGGACTATGTGCCACTGCTTTTTGGCCAGTTGTAGCTTCTGAGTTGCCTTCAAGAGCAGTTGAAGTGATCTTCAAGGACAGGCCAATGTAAAGCACATTGCAGTGATCTCAATTTGGACAAATCCAAATTTGTTCCGAGAATTTTCTAATGAAAAATATAAAGATATTCTCTTAAGTTGCAGAATGGAATCATTCCCTCTCTAGTTTTCTTTTGGTCATGTCATGCAGGGGAATTCACTGGAGAATGCAATTACATTTGGAAAAGTTAGCGGTAAAAGGAAGCCAGGTTGTCAAAGAACATGGTGGCTGGGCACTATCAAAGCCTGACATCAACCAGAGCAGACAAAAACTAAAAGAAGTAGTGCAAGATAGGAAGGTATGGTGAGACCTGGTCCATAGAAGTGACAAGAGTTGGACATGATTAAATGCAGTATTATCAGCATCATCCTCATGCTTTGTGAATTTCTTTCTTATAATATGTGCCAAAGGGGAAAAAAGAAAAGAAAAATACCTTGGCCTGTCACGTTTGAATATATCTTCATCTGAGGATTCTTCTTCATGAGTTTCATCACTGCTGTATTTTTTTTCCACTTTATCAAGAGATTGATAAATATCCTTAAGCCAGGGAGGCTTTTCAAAAGAAGCCGTTGAAATCTAAGCATGAGGAAAATATGTGAAAAAATGATAATAAAACTTCAAACTGAGATTTTAATTTTCATGTGTTGCATTCTAATTTTATTTACATCTCAGGTTCAAATTCCAGATCCTGGAATGGAGGTTCTTCCTGAAGAAATATGGGGCTAGCAAATTGAAGCAAAGTTAACTGTGGACTCCTAATTAGGTCATGAATTTTAGTTCCCTCATTAACTATAAGAAGAGAATTCTGGAATGTATTTTGTACTTCTGCTAATCAGTGTTAATGGACAGTAACATTAATAGTTAGCTGCAGGTAAAAAAATTCCTCCAGTATTAGCATTTCTAAACTTTGCAAATGTTATTATGCTTAATATATGTTATTTAATTTGGGTTTAATTATGATGTATAAAATAATTGTATGCCTTAATGTTGTACAGAAATAAAGCTTTTATCAATTCATCTGGTCGATGCAACTCTGGTTTAAGTGGATTGTCACTATTATTCTTATGGGATCTTTGCAAAAGACTAATTTTGCTTCATGCATGCTATCTCCCACATTAACAGGTTTGACAGAGCTGGAAAAGATGGTTGCAAAATCTTCAAAAGCCATGTTTGTTCACCTTTGGTATATTTAATAAGTTACAAATGGTTGTAGCAAAACTTTTCTCCTGAAAAGATGCATTAGGAATAATGATAAATACACAAAATATATAAAACTGTAAGATATCATTTCCATATTTGACTCAATACACTTCACACATTCAGATTTTCCCTTCATGTTTTGTGAATCCAGCGATTGTGATTTATTCCATCAATAATTTTCTGGTCATCCAGAGTTTGGCACAATGTGGGAACTATGCCATAAAAAGTCTTCAAATAGTTTGAAATAATGCTTCTCCCCCCCCAAATACCATAGTATATATATTGGACATTTCAAGTTGTCAGTTATCTGGTAAATCACAGGTGTAAGACAGACGGGGGTCCAGATCATTGGACATTACAATTGTCTTCTCATTCTCCACAGAGATGCTAGGGTGGTTCTGAATTACTTCTACATGAGCAGAAAATAAGGGTGCCTCTTGTTCCTAAAGACAACTGATTGCCTTACAGGATCCAGAAGAAATGGTGAGAAGCAGAGGAAACTGGAGGAAAGATTCAGGAGGAATGGCTGGGAAGCTGCCATCTTTATCCACAGTACTATCAATATGGAATGATTATCCTGCCTGGCTTAAATGACTTTAAATCTCAATGAGTGACTTTAAAACAGAAACAGCTACATTTAGAGCAGTGGTTCCCAAACTTTTTCAGTCCACTGTCCCCTTGGTGTTACAAACACATGCTCAGTGCCCCCCACCCCAATCTGCCCAATGACCAGCTGGGTGGGTGTGGCTAGGAGGCCATGTGACTGGCTGGGTGTGGCCAACTCAATGTCACTCATATTGAGGGACAACTCCCCAGCCTCTATTCGCTCCTCCCCTCCCAGCCACTCCTTGCCTGCCCGCCCGGGCTCCTTAGGGCCCCAACAGGAAGCACTTGTTGGAGCTAAGCAGCCACCAAGAGAAAGAGTTGGCAAAACAGCTGGCTCAGTTAAAATTGGATCTGATCGAGAAGGAGGCTCAGCAGAAGCACCTCATTGAGGACTATGAGCAAGGCTTTCCAAGCAGAGGCAAGACCTGTGGGAATGCAAGGCCAGATACCAGTGCCAGGAGGCTCCGCAGGCTGAAAAGGTCAGCCAGTTCCAGGCCATGATGCAGTCCCACTGGAACCCTTAAGGTCCTCTGGCTCTTTGCTACCATCAGCACTTCCCTCCAGCTTTTGTCCAAAGCCCTGCACCAGGAGGGTGAAATAGACCCAAGTTGGGATTCCTGCCCCCCTCCAACACACACAAAAAGACTCAAATGGGGAGATTCTCCACAGCAATCCTGGCATGGGCAACTCAAAGGAGCTGGCATGGGCCAAGGTGGGACCGCTGCAGCCCATTCTCCAGCAGCAAAACAAACTGCAAGGGATCTCAGGGCCCAGTCATGAGAAGTCCTATGCTCCTAGGAAGATGGGGAAGAAGCTCTCTGGTCCGCTGGCCTCCTTGGCGACTAAGTATTTCTCTCTGCCCCCCTTTCCTGTTTTGTCTGCTGTATCTACACAGGGGGGCATCAACCTAGCTTGACCCATGGGCGCTGTGTGTCCAGACCAGGCACTTACTCTTCACCTCTGAGGCCCAAGAGAAAGCACCTTCTCCAGGCACACAGCCTTCCAGGAACTTCTTTTGTGTTCCTTCTCTCAAGAAGCTTGGTGAAGGAAAATAAAGACAGGCAGACTGACGTTGGTGGGAAAGTCAGTCCCATACAGCTGTAGTAGCCACAGGACTGACCCTTTGGTCATCCCAAAGCAGCTGTTGCCGGATCCCATATTCCAGAGCTGCAGTAGTCACAGGACTTGCCCTTTGGTCATCCTGGGGCAGCTCCTCCATAGCAGGCCGATGCACTCAGGTGGAGGAGCTGCTCCAGGATGAACAAAGGGCCAGTCCTGTGACTACTACAGCTCTGGAATATGGGATTGACTTTCCCATCAACGTCAGCAAGCCACCCCGGAACAGATTTCTATCCCCTGCTGTTGGTCTTACCTTACAGTTCGAGCTGCGTGGCTCTTCTACTGAAGGTAAGGTTTGCGCTTGGTCAAATGATGGGGCCAGCAGGTGGGTGGGCCATGTGGGGCGGAGCAGCCTTGTGTTCTCACACGAACCACCCAAATTTTCTCATGGACCACCAGTGGTCTGCAGACCAGCGGTGGGCGACCACTGTCTTAGCGTCCCCTGCTGCCCCCCTGCTGTCCCCTGCCTGCCTACTTTAGGAACCATTGATTTAAATTAAACCTATAGTGATAGCTCCATGCAGCTGTGACAAGACCAGAAGGCAAATTCCCACCTGGAGAGTTGAGTTCTCAGAGTTATTGAGAAATTTTTTAGCGTCATCTTTGAGCATTACCAGATAATTCCCAACAAGTTTTATCAAATGGTTGCACATACATTGGCAAATCAGAAATTCAAAGTAATTCTAACCAGGCTCTGTGCTGTATTATTGTATTGTATTGAGTAGTCAATATTACTCATGCATAAGTAAGGGGCAAGACCGGAATGGGATTCAGCTGGTTCGGACTGGTTCGGGGGAATCAGTTGTTAAGATTTTGCACAGTTCGGAGAACCAGCTAATTGCATCACTGGCTGGCGCCGCCCACACTGTTCCGCCCCACCCTATCTCACCTCACCCACCTTGGCTGGTGGCTAGAGACACCCGCGCCCAGCTACTCACTGGCTCATTCGCTCACTCGCTGGCCAAGACTACGCGGCCCAGCTGATTTCTGTGCCTCACCCATTTACCTGCTTTCGACATGGCCTACCATGCCTGCCATATGGCTCAGCTGATCTCCGTGCCTCACCCGTTCTGCTCATCGTGGCTGCCCGCAAAGGTAAGGCGCTTGGCCAAAGGGCCACCTCGGGGTGGACATGGCAAGGCTTTGCCACCTTTGGGCCTGGCTCTAGCCAACCCATATGCTGCCTGCTCACCCTTCACCTCCGGTTGGGGGATGTGCCAATTCTTGCCTCTGGCCTTCTTCAAGGCCTCTGCCCACTTGCCATCCACTCGCCCTTCGCCTCGGGTCGGAGGACACACCAGTTCCTGCCTCTGGCCTTCCCCAGGCCCTCTCCCTGCATTCCGCCTCTTACCCGTGCATTTCCTGCACTCACTCCTGCATGTTTACACCACAGTCTCATCCTTTGCTGAATCAGTTTGCTTCCCTCCACGATGTTTCCCCTCCTTCAGAGACTCTTTGCTCACTCTCCCTGTTTCTTCCCACACAACCACTTTTTTTTTCCCCATGACCTTACCTTCCTCCCACAGCTGGTGGCAGAGGGGAAGGAAAGCCAGGGCTGAGCCGTCACTGCTTGGATCTCCACTCAGATTCTCTACAACTGCTGGGTCTTGCCTACCAGGGGTTGGTGGGCATCCAGAGAGCAATGACTACACCGCCCACATCTTCCCTCTGCCAGTTGCCCCTGCCCCTCCGCCTGCCTGCCATCCTGTGCGCTTCAGCCAAGCGCGGGCTGCTCTGTGAGAATGGTGTGAACCCCCATGCACTGGAAGGTAAGGCTGATGGCTGGGAAGGAAGATCCGCTCCGAGTTTGCTGTGTTCAGCCGAAGGACCCCCTCAGTTGGGGGGGGGACACGACAAGGTGAGACCATCTTTTGGTCGAGACCACCAGCTTCGTCTTCCAAGGGACCTCCGGGTGGGAGGCCTGAGAGAAAATTCCTCCTCTGACGGCTGCCCGCTCCCCCATCCACCAGCCAAGCTGGCCTGGAAGTGGCATATCCCCTTGTCGTGGGCTGGATGCAGGATCTGAAGTTGAGGGGAGAGCGAGCAGTACGGAAGCCCAGAGCAGGGCCTGAAAGGCGGCCGAGACTTACCGTGCCTCCCCCCGAGGCAGCCCTTCAGCTGAGCGCAAGCCCAAAGCGAATCTTCCTTCCTCACCATCAGCCTTACCTTCCAGTCCATGGTTTACATTGTTCTCACAGTCTGCATGTGCTTGGCTAAAGTGTGCGGGCTGGCAGACAAGGGCAGGGCAGGGACATCTGACAGAGGGGCAATATGGGTGGCATAACCTCATGCTCTCTTGTTGCCCCCTGTCCCCTGCCCTCTGGCAGCAGTTGCGGATAATCCAGGTGGGAAATGGCATGGGGAGGCAGCCGAGCAGCGATGACTCAACCCTGGCTCACTTTCCCCTCTGCCACCAGCCGCAGGAGGTTACAGTCACAGCCAGCTGGGAAAGCTGAACCTCTGCCTAGCCCAGAGCTGCTGGCCAGGTGGCCAAGATTGCAACGCGTGCCTCACTTGAAGTTCCAGGCCCTTTTTTTTTAAATCTCCCCAAATGGGGGAAGGGAGGAAGTCCTGCCCCTGGCCCCTTTGTTGGACCCGGAAGCCTTGACTGCCTGCCTTTCTGGGCAACATGGGGCCGAGCTCGATTGTCCCTTCGCACTTGGTTCCCAGGAGACTGTCCAGGAGCACCTTGTGAGCTCGGGCTAGGCAGGCTCACAAGATGGTGGTAGCTGCTGGTGCTGGGATCACCGCTCAGGGGATGAAGTCGGGGTTGGATACAACGGGCTGCCCTGGCTTTAAAATTAAATACTTTTTTTCTTGCAAGTATGTACAGACATCAATAAAGGGAGACATGATGAGTAAAGAAGAAGGGAAGTTCTGCAATTATAAAAACTGAGAATGAAAACAATGTATTCCAGTTAAATTACAAATGGTTCTTTGTAAAGGATCTGTGAAAGTTTTTGCAATAAGACCAAAGGAACAAAAGTATAGCAGAAAGATTTAATTAAAAGAGAAGAGAAAGAATGGTAAGATATCCACTAACTGACTGCTTTGAAAACGCCTTTCAAATGTTTTCGTTTACTATGGATTGGAAATATTTGCTTGACTATATGCTTTAATGTTCAAAAAGAATAATCTTTATCAGTATAAGCAGAAATGTATTCTTCAAGCTTTAGTGCATTTTGCAAAAATCCTTGTAGTAAACTGAATGCCACTGTAAAACATTTCTCACCAAAAATGCAATTTAATGGACAGTAAAGTAAGATTTTACACTTAGGCAAGAAAAAAAAACAAGTGCAGAGGTATAAAATAGGTGGTGCGTGGCTCAACTGAAAATAACTATGAGACGGATCTGTGAGATGGAAACTTATCAAACAGATCCAACCAAGAAATAAGAAGAAATTTGCTGACAGTAAGAACAATCAGAGGAATGGGATGCCTTCAGAAGTTGTGGGTTCTCCTGGAGGATTTTAAGAAGAAATTTGTCCATTATAGAATAGGGCAGTGATGGTGAACCTTTTAGAGATCAAACTGCACAAACTACAACCCAAAACCCACTTATTTATCGCAAAGTGCCAACGCGGCAATTTAACCTGAATACTGAAGTTTTACTACCTAAAATAATGATAAACAAGGCAGAGTTCAGCTAATTGTTTAAAAAAAACATGCTAAATGCACTTTTATGCCCCTTCATTTTTTTCTGCTTTTGAAATATTATGTTTAGCAACAATATAAAAGAAAAACTTTTGTAATATAATTTCTTGGTTTTTTTCTTCATTTTCTTATCCCAATTTTCTCTGTATATTTTTACTTCTTTTCTTGTTAAAATAAAATAGCTTTATTTTCTATTATTGAAAGATACATAACCTTCCTCATAACTAAGTACCCAACAATTATTTATCTGGAAGAAAAATGTTCTGTCCGGGACAGAAGAAGAGACAGTCTGAGCCTAGATACCTTTGGTTCCAAGCTAAAAAATCCAATTACCTTTGGACAGGAAATTCAAAACAAGAAAGGGGGGAGGGCAAAGTTATTGAAATATGCCCTGTATCTTGCAGGAAAAGGCAAGGTTAGGGATGCTTTGAATCCACTGTATGGGGACCAGATAGCATTTTTTGTACTGCTTCTTTATCTAATGAGTGGTTCCAATAAAGAAATATGCTTATTTCCCCACTGAATACCTTTCTCCCAAGGACTCTGCAAATACTATGATTGTCTAGGGCTGAAAAGTACAATATGAGTAGTTACCAATTTATACTCTTCGCTTCTCTGCCCTACGCCCCGCTGCCGCCACCACCATAGCTGCTGCTTGTTTAGCGGAGGTGGCCTTGGCTATAGTGGGTGGTTTCGTTGTTTTTTTTGTCCACCGCAATCCATCTGGGTAAAAAAGATGGAGGAAAGGCCATGCATGGCTGGTGTGCACTTGGCGGCAGAAGGAGGAGTGGCATGACGGGGCTGTTTTGTTTGCTGCTGACGGAGCCACCGATCAACTGACTGTCCCGATTGAAGCTGAGCCTAATATAGGGGAGACTGTGGGATTAGTTTGGTAGGTAAATTATCCCCCCCCCCCCCCACTATCAAAGTGGATCCTGGGCGCTGTACTGCAATGTAGAAATGGGAAATGGAACAGCCAGCACAAGGGAAGGATGAGGAGCAGGAACAAGAGAGGGTCATTCTGTTGCCGATTTAACCATTGCAGCAAGTTACAGAGCTTTCCCCACCCACCACCACCCAGATGCCCTTGCTTCCCCCAAGCATTTCTTTGCCTACCTGATTTCCAGCTCCATTGTGTTTCTCTGTTGCATTTCTAGACATTGTGTGCAGGGAAACAAAAGTTTGTGGGACTAAAAAAAAAAGCTCACTAAATCAATTCCAACTTTGCGAGTTCTTTTTCTTTCGTGAGAAGTTGGAATTGATTGAGTTAACTTTTTTTTTTAGTCCCACAAACTTTTGTTTCCTTGCAAAAGATGGTGAGAAATGTGACATAGAAAGAGCTGGGGTGATGGTGTGGGTGCCCCAGGGGTGTCAAACTCAAGGTCCATGAGTCGGATCCAGCCCACTGGGTACTTAGAACTGGGTACTTAGAAGGGGCTGGCCTGGAAATAATAAAGAACTGGCCCATGCAAGGTCCCCCACATCTCATTTTGGCTTACAGAGTGGTAAAGGAGGCAGCACCTTCTTCACCTTCTCTTTAGTTGACATCTGCCAACTACAACTAGATATCCTCCAAGATCTGGATGGCTGTTGTTCAGAAGATCCCAAAACAACTGGCTCTTCACCCAGGTCTTTGATTAGAGTGAGTGAGCCCCCTCGTATCACTGAGTTTGTCATCTTTTATCTTAATCTTTTATCTGTGATTGATTTAATTGTAAATTTTTTGATAGCTGTAAGCCAGGGTCACTGGGAATCTGCTGCCATCTTCTCCATCTCGTGGCCCCCCCAAGGCAGCCTGATCAAGAACAGCCTGAGAGAAACCTGAAGGTTTCAATAGCAGATCTGCCCTGGCCCTTCCACAGGCTGAAATGCTCCTGGCTGGGCCTTCCTGGGCTGGGAACAGGTACTGGTCAGACCAATTGAAGACGCAGAAAGTCTCCAGGGCCTTAGCTTAGACAGTAAGATGAACAGTACACAAACAATATACCAATACTGTGCCAGCCTCCCAAAATAGCAGCATGCAAATTATCAGATTAAGTACTTCATGATCAAAATGGAGTTTCCATGGTCACCCCTCCTCCTCAACCTTTAATCCAAGGCTGCTGTGCCCCAGAGTAAAGGATTTTCCCTCAGCTAAATTGTTATTTACATGTCAGGTCAGACTCTTTCTTTCTAGGCTTCAGTTTCAATTGCTGTATTTTTTTACTGTTATACTGTATATTGTGATGATTGTGTTTTATTATGTACTTTAATCAGTCTATTATTTTAATATAATTTGAGACAAGAAAACAGAGGTGGTATGTGACCGGTTTGCACTGGTTCGGCAGAACCGGTGGCAGCATAAACTGCTGCTCGAGCGAACCGGTGGCAGAAATACAGCTACCGGTTCGGCCGAACCGGTAGCTCAAACCTGCCCCCGCGTGCGCGCGCTTTCCCCACCCTTGTGAGCATGCGCGCACCGATCAGCTGAGAGGACCCTGATCCTCTCAGCTGATCAGCAGCCATTTTTTAGCTACCAGTTCGACCGAACCGGTAGCTAAAAAGCTTGCACAAATGATCGGAGAGGGCTGGGGAGGCCTCTCCGATCATCTGCTTTTTTGAGTTAAAAAAGTGTCTGTTCGGCCAAACCAGAAGCTGGAAAACATGCGCAGATGATCGGAGAGGC
>JAOYMU010000077.1:65221655-65232056 GCA_025802295.1 Psammodynastes pulverulentus
CTCATCCAAGAAGCTTCTTCAGCTCAGAGCTAAAGTGAAACATCTTCAAAGAAAAAACAGAAAGTCCAGTTGCCTCTTGAGAAAACAGCTTTGGGATTACAGTGAAAGGTAAACAGTTGTAACAATTGATTAGGATATTAAATGTCATATTGCCTAAGCTAGAAAACCAATGACTTTTTTGCTGGATGCCTGTCTCAGGAAGTTCTCCTTGTTTAATCTTTTTACTTTTAATAAGGGAAGCAGTATTGGCTGTTTTCTAGTTAGTGTGGAAATATTCTTGTGTGGAAATACATTTCTTGACTATAGAAATGTATAGTCAAGAATGAAGACATATAGAATAGAGCTACAATACTAGATTTGTTATTTGCATTCTGGAAATTCATTTAATGATATTCATTGTAACTTACATGATAGATCTTATTTCAGGTGTTTCTAGTAAAATGTATTCCTGTTTTTCTAATGGAATTTTATAGGAGAAGAAGATTAAGGGGTTCTTCTTTAACAAGTTAATGGGACATTAACTTACACATTGTCACTTTCCACTACTGCTATTTTATCTGTTAATTCAAATATTTTTGTTTCTGGTTGCTTTCTTTTAGGAGCCATACTATGTCCGCTGCATTAAACCCAATGACAAGAAGTCACCACAGCTGTTTGATGAAGAACGATGCAAGCATCAAGTTGAATATCTTGGACTTCTGGAAAATGTAAGAGTACGGCGAGCAGGATATGCCTATCGCCAAACATATGAAAAATTTCTTCACAGGTAACGATGAAAACTTTTCAAATTTCTTATATTTAACAGTAAAAATATGTTTGTGGTTTGATAATACATTAGCATTCTTACACAAATCACAGTTATGCCTTAAAGTAACTTAAGAGAAATATTATCAAGATTAGTGAGACCAGCTAAAGAAAAACCCATTTTATACCCCTTTTTAGTATTCTATATAAGGGCATGTGTTTTTTATGGAAGAGCAGGAGTTTCATGGGATATCTAAAGAATTTTACACAAACCTTTTATTAAAATGCATTACACATTAAATCCAAATGGAACAGTTTTTATAAATCCTTTTTCTTGCTCAAGGCTCAATTCTCTTATTAACTAAAGCAAGACCTCTAATATTTACTTAGAATTATTTGACAAAAGCTAAAATATGCTAAAATTATGATTTGTAAACCTGATTAAATTATTCAGCCAAATCCACTTGAATGTTAACTTAGTTTAATATCATTAATTCCTTTTAGCTTTGTTAGATATCCAGTCTACTAGAAGGTATTATATATATTTGCAAATAAGCTGAGAATTTTAGTTGCCAAAATGCACTGAAAAAATAAGGTTTGTCTTATCTGCAGATGGGCTTATATGCAAACCCAACAATTTAGTTTGCATATCATTTATTCTGTGACTTAGGCAATTGTAGCTTGTTCAGTAAACTACTGAATAACAAACAAAGGTCTAGTAATATTTCACAATTATTGCAAATTAGCATTTTGTAATACATTTTTTAAGATTCCCTAATTCTATATCAAGACTGTATATTTATTTTCTTTCTATGGCAAATCTACTTTGGCAAGATAGTTGTGGATCTTTCTGCCATATTACTGATCATCACATTTAATATTGTCAAACAATGTTGTTGTTTTTTTTTTTAAAAATAATTCTTGTATCAATGCAGGTACAAAATAATTCCTGAATTTACTTGGCCAAATCACAAACTACCATCTGACAAGGAGGCTGTGAAGAAATTGATTGAGCACTGTGGGTTTCAAGATGATGTGGCATATGGAAAGACAAAGATTTTTATTCGCACACCACGGACACTCTTCACGTTGGAAGAAATGCATGCCAAGATGCTTGAATGGGTGGTTCTCTTTCTTCAAAAGGTGAGAAGCAATATTGAAATTTCTTATAAAATAATCTGTATCTGATATCCACAGATTCACAGAATGGAAAAACACAACTTATAAAATAAGTTGCTTTTAATCATGTGCTAGTCCTGGTGACTTCCATGTACCCATGCATATAGTTTTCTTGGTAGTGACAAGGAAGTGGTTTGCATTGCCTTCTTACAGAATGTTGTTGTTGTTTTCCCTTTCAGATCTAACATAGTTCCAATGTTGCTTTAACTGTAAGGGGTTAAAAATAGATGAAAACCAAACTGGATTTGAAAGACCTGTCCAGTTTTCTTCTGTTCACATGTTGGCCATCCAGATGTTTATAGGAATCTTACAAACTGAATAATAGCACTTTCTTTCTTATATTTCCCAAGAAATAATCCCTGAGAAACAACACTTTGCTCACAAAAGAGGTTGCCACTTAAATAATATGCATGATTGTCTCCTCCTCCATTAACTGGTGTCATTGATACTTAAAGCCATTCAGGGGATAGTAATCTTGGTGAAGACAGTTGTATAGTTAAGGATATGTTGCATTAAAAAAGTCTGTCCATTCAGGATCTTTGGATGATCTCAATTCAAATATTATTGAAAAGAGAAAGAAAAACAACGTCATCCCTCTGCTTCATATAATGTGTAATAGCTTATTTCTGTGGCATGTTCTCTTTTATGCAATCTTTTTTTTTCCATGCTAAAAAGTCCCTAATGTTCCTACAACTCTTGGATAATTTTTCTTGCCAGTCACACACTTCTGCATCAGCTGCTGCTGTGAATCCCCCAACAGTAGTTTTAGCAATTGCTTATTATTGGCAAAGAGCTAACAGTGTTTGTTAGAAAATATTTTGTGGAGTCCTTAGTGCTCTCTGAGCTGGGTTGTTTGCTTGCAGAGGTTTTATTATCCAACTAAGTAACATCATTAATGCGGTGCAGTTTAGTGCAGTTTAGTGTGTGTGTGTGTGTGTGTGTGTGTGTGTGTGTGTTGTTTTCATAATCTAAGTAGTAAGTTGATGGTTATATGAGAAAATGAGAAAATGAGTAAGACGTATTTGAACAAGATAAAAATCCATGGTTAGGAATAGGGGTTAGAATTCTTAATAACACAGGCTCTAGTTTGAAGCATCATATTATTAACTGATGCTTCGAATTAGAGCCTGTGTGATTAAAAATCCCAGAAATGAGGGCTATTTTTATTAGATGATAACCAGAAATAATTCATGATAAATATTCGTTCTTTGTTTTTTAAACACACACAAACAAACACAGAGCTGCGATTATTTAATTTTATGAAATTAGCTTTAAGACTTTAGACTATTTTTGGCTTGTTCATTTTATTCTTATTGGTACTTCTTTATTATGAAAAAGATGGTAACTGCTATAGAAACTAGGCAAAAATAGTTTAACTAAAGATGATTTTTTTTTCAGTATAACACTTTTTTGAATGTCTTTAAATGTATTTTGTCAATTATCTTTCCAAATTAAAATACTATCTTTTCATATTTTTTTGCTGCAACCTGAATCTTGTATCTTTTTCTTAATTTGCACAAAAATACACACTTTTGACTCCCTTGATAGTAAAACTGTCAGTGTGAAAGATTCTCTTTTATACTTGCAATAGTGGTAAGAAACATTGGCAGCCTTGTTTTTTTGTTTTTTTTAATCTTTACCTTTACCTATCACACACCACGCAGGGCTATTTATGATGTTTGTTCATAACTGAATTATGATTTTAGTACAGCACAACACATTCCCTGAATTCTTTATGCATTATTTAACACTGTTTACTACTTTTCTGTATCAGCTTTTGAGACAAGTAACAATAACAGTAGATAAAAATACTGCATATACTAAAAATAATTATTAAAGGTAAATCTAATGAGAAGCCAATGCAAAATAAATCAATTCTAGCAACAACAATTAAGCTTGTATTGAAAAGTCAGTGAAGAAAGAAGCTTAATAGTTTGTTGGTAAGGATATTGGAAAGCCTATATTTTTAGCTAAAATTTGGACAGATTCATAAACAAGAAGATGGATTACATCTTTTAGCTCTGCCTGGAAACTAGTAATAAATAGTAAAGTTCTTGAGCTTGTATAACTTTAATAATAACCAACCAGGTCAGAAATTTGATTACAGTCCACTAACACTTTTTCAAAGACAAACCCAAGTGAGTGTCATAAGGGCATAGTTTATGGGTCTAGGACAACTCATCACAGCTAACTCACCATGACCAACTCACCATGATCAACTTGCCACAGTCAACTCACCATTGGGGGACAATTTGCTGTGGGACAATTCAACACAGGCTTAATTTCTTTTATTATTCAACAAAGCATTACAAAAACTGGTAGTCATAGGAATGATTTTCTTTGATACAATAAATAAAATAATGTGGTCAACAAAAATAAAAGGAACTAAGTGAATCCTGCAGCGAGTTGTTCTGCAGCAAGTTGGCCATGAGGATGTTAAGCACTGGGGAAATCAGGAGATTCAGGCAGTTCAACTGAGTATCAAGATTTATTGCAAACTTAAGCTCTCTACAAGAATCTGAGCTACTAACAATCAAAGTGACTTGGTGGTAGATAAGAATCAAAGGAATTCAAGGTGGACTGGACTTAGCTATCTTGTGGGCTTGAAGGTATTCAATGACTAATGGTGTGTTTGAACTGCCCTCAGGCTTAGCCTAGTCATCTCCTACAGGTGAGTTGGCCATGACAAATTGGTTGTGGCAAGCCTGCTGTGGTAAGCTGGCAGTGGTGAGTTCTCCCATGCTATGGTTTTCCTTGGCAGAAACAGCAATTTGCTCCATCAGCCTCTGAGATTTGAAAGCACGTGGGCTGTTTGCAATTCTTTTAGTAATAATTTATTAAATAATTGGTGGGAGGAAAGTAAGAAGCACACCTCATGTGGCATTTTTCCAACTGCTTCATATTTTATCAGTTAGATAGGTAGTCCGATTTATATAAGGCAGTTTAGTATAACAACCATAAAAATAAAACCAAGTTTGTTTTGGAAATACTCTCATTGTAAACATCCATTTATGTTAGAACAAATAGGACTCAGTGTTTAATGCATGGCAATGTTTAAGTCATACTTCTAATGTCTATTTCCCACACATCCTTGAGCTCACCATTTTTGTAAAGCAAACTGAGATAATTTAGGAAGCGTCCAGCTTAACTTCTCAGAAACTCTTTTGTTCAGTTTCCCAAGCCACTTTCTCTGCTTGGAAAGGCACGTATTTGATTCCATCAAAGTGCCTTCGTGGAGAAAAACATGTCATCTTAAGTTTCCTGGTTCACATAGAGTAATATCCCTTCGCAAATGTAAATGTGTCTGCCATCCTTCCCAGACTTGTGAGTAGCGCTGCTCTGCCTCGCCCCCTCACCTTGAGGCATTCTAGTTTCCCCAGACGCTCCTCTTAAGAGACTTGTCAATCAAATCCCCAGCAGCTGCGGTTGCCATAGCAATGTTTCTGGACTAAGTGGTGGGTGGTGAGGGGGTGGGTGGGAATGAATAGATGAGAGGAGAGAGGAAAACAAAAGCTGGCCAACTTGTTATAATTTAATATTTTGGTTCTTAATATGTTCTTAAAATGGTCTGTGTTAGGAATTGTTAGTGGCGAACAAACAAGAGTCCCTATGATAGAAGACACTTAATTCATATTTAATTACAGACCAGCACCTTAACTGGAGACGGGCTTCAGCATAATGACCTTATCAAGGGTTTTTCATTTACCACCTTTTGAGATCAGATTTCAGTCAGTTGATAAGAACAAATATTGTTTTTCTATCAACATAATACATTGGTTATGGAAGATTCCCAGCATATGCTTCAGATTTGTAGGGAATCAGAGACATAACAGAACGGTTCCATGTAATTGAAAAGATCATTAAGGCTAACCTTAAGCCTCAGAAATCAGTTTCCATTTGGCAAATAGTTTTTAATACTCAGAATTAAAAAATTCTAAATTACTCTGAGCAAAGTTATTTCATTTTTCATTTCATTGTTTTACCAAGCTTATATATTCTACTACAATCATCAAGCAACTTTGAGGACCTCATGTTTTTTTCATATGTAAGCAAAATAATCACAATAAACCACAGTCATTTTCTGAGAGTAAAAGCACTTCAGATCCCCCTCTCAGATTATGCTGATTGCATCTGGACAAAAGCCTTCTATTACTAAGCTATAACTAAAAGAAAGTATAATTATCAGAAATATGAAGTATGGTGTGCCACTCAACAGAATAAATATTTTAATTTTAATTTTAATACTTACTAAAAAAAAGAGGAAAAATTAAGTTTTCCGGGGTCATGATTCATTGTTTGTGGCAAGATAATGTTAAAAATTTCATCAATCCCTTAATTATAACATCTTGTTTTAATGTGTCCCTCAGGGGGCAATCTTTTGAATGGTAGTTATTTTTTAGCCTCTTAATAGCCATAAAATAGAAGAGTTTTCTGCTGCAATCTTGACCACAGCCTCTGGAAAACAGATCTCATCTGAGATGTTTTGTTGAAAACAATATAAGAAAGCTGGGTGAAAATTATCTGACTCACTTCAGATTGGGTGCGTGGAAAATCAACTTTTCTTTGACAGTGTGAAATATTGTTTGCCAATTAGCTCAAGCAAGTATGAACAAAGTTTAGTGTGAATGAGTACATGTTTACATATAATTCAATCAGAATAAACTGGAAGGGACCTTGAAGTCTTCTAATCCACCCCACTGTTCAAGCAGGAGACCCTATAGCATTTCAGACAAGTGGCTGTCCAGTCTCTTCTTAAAAACCACCAGTGATGAAGCACAACTTCTGAAGGCAAGCTGTTCCACTGGTTAATTGTTCTCACTGTTAGGAAGTTTCTCTTTCATTCCAGATTGCTTCTGTCCTTGATTAGTTTCCATCCATTGTTTCTTCTCCTGCCTTCTGGTGCTTTAGAAAATAAATTGACCCCCTCGTCTTTGTGGCAGCCTCTCAAGTACTGGAATACGGCTATCATGTCAGCCCTAGTCCTTCTTTTGTCTAGAGCTGCTCTTCTCTGCATTTTTTCCAAAGTCTCAACATCTTTTTTTGTAATGTGGTGACCAAAATTGGATACAATATTCCAGGTGTGGTCTTACTAAGGTTTTATAAAGCAGTACTAATACTTCATGTGATTTTGATTCTATGCCACTGTTTATACAACTACGGATTTGGCTGCTGCTGTTCACTGCTAACTCATGTTTAAGTGATATTCCACTAGGACACCAAGGTACCTCTCCTTTTTTTGAGCCAGAAGTACAGATTAGGTTTTGCCTAATCTGTACTTCTATCTTTGGTTTTATGTATTAGGATCTCAGATAGTCCTCAGCTTACAATAATTATTGAGCCCACAATTTCCATCATAACTCATGAGGGTCATAAAACAGGTCCAAACATGATTTTATGACTTTCTTGCTGTGGTGATTAAGTGGATGCTGATTTTTACTGAAAGTAGATTTCCAGCAAAATCGTCATAAACTGCTATCATGTGACACAGGAAATAGGTGGACAGATGTCAGAACTTCAAATCCAAGTCAGAAATCTCATTTTAAGGGTCCACTATAAGTTCAAACAGTCCCTAAGTGACTGATTGTAAATTAAGGATTACCTGTATAAAGTTGTATTAAGTTCCAGTGACATAAAAGCATTTAAACGAATGTTCATCTTTGTGGATGGTTATTAAATTACCTTGTAGACTAGTCTAGGAGCTGTTTGGAAGCTAATATGGATATTTGTTTACAATAAAATTAGAAACTGAAGTTCTTTTTTTATAAAATATACTTCGGACTTGAGGTTTCTTTTTGAACAAGATTTCTGACTTGTGATGGCCAATATTTAATAAATAATTAAATAATTCATTTTGAGCTATGTTTCCATTTTTCTATCTAATATTATATTTCTCATTATTACTTCAAATATTTGAAATTAATCTCTTTTATCTCTTCTTAAGATGAAAATGCATGGGGCAAGCCTAACCCCCTTTCTTAAAATGATGTTGACATCTCATTGACTCAAAGGGGGAGTGAGTTATAAAAAAAGGTGTACTATGTGTCAAACACATGCATCTACAAAATAAGTAACAACATTGATCTGTAAGGAAAGGTAAGGAAAAATCCAACATATGCAAAATAGTGGTTAGGCCAATCTAAAGAAATTCTTCAGCATTCTTTAACAAAGGCTATATTGGACAGGTAAATGCACTCACAGCTACATGCAATCCTTTATATGCCATTCTTGCAGCATCCTCTTATTATGCCAACCAGATTCATCTATTTTGCCTGGAATTTTTATAAAGGGGGCAGAGACTTTGTGAAAATACATTATGCTGATATACCTCCCAAGACCTGAGCAGAAATGAGCCTGTTGCAGTTCTCTGGCAAAATGAAATATTTTTAAGGATAACATTTTTGCACTAATGTTCAGCTGAAGAGATTCCCAGAATAGTTAACAGCTTATTGAAAAAAACTAGATAATTCCTCCCCTTTGGTTTGTAGAATAAAATATGGAACATAAAAGAAAATGAGGAAGAGGAATTTAAAAAAAGAGATGGAAAGCAGTTCAAGAACTTGATGAAATGGTTAGAGCCCAGAGACAATGTAAGGAAACAGGAGCCAAAGGCAATTGTTCTCTATACTGCAGTTGTACATTGTTTACCCCCTCTCTGCCTCTCCTACACTCACACATACACATACACGCAAACAAGGAATTAGAAAATACTGATATATGAGTGAACAGAAAAGAAATGAAATCTTACAAAAAAGAATGAAATCAGACTTCTGAAAAATGGGGAAGTATATTAGCACACTACAATAATAGTACTGGCACTAACCAGGGTACTTGTGTGATAAACATATGTTACGCGTATGTCAGTGAGGGTTTTTTTTAACAGAGTAAAGTTTTAGCAGTAGTTAAATTTCCATAAGAGAGAGTGTATGACAATTTAGTGAATTATTTGCTCCCTCCATTATCATTATGACTGTATAGGTGTCCATGTTTGCCTACCCTTTGAATATTATGGTGGGCAGGAATTGCACACCAAAAAATTGAAGCTAGTAGGACAAATTAAAACTGATGTATGATTATATCACTTGAATAACATAATTTATAATAATTTAGTGTACTTGATATATATCGAGCCCAAATTTAGCTTTGTTCTCATGTATGTGTGTGTGTTCGTGTGTATGTGTTTATAGTCAAATTATATAAAAATAATCTAATTAAAAATTACTGATTAAAATTAATTACTTGGAAAGTAAGGTACACTGTTTATAATATTTATTGATCCCCATCAATTATCCTGTCTTAGGAACACATAGACACACTACACAAACAATACCCTCGCTCCCCCAAAAAAGAATCAGCTCAAAAAGGAGAAAAGCAGGATGGAAGGAAATACTAGTAAAGGATAGAAAGAAAAAGGAAAGAGCAAAAGAAGATGAAACAATACAAAGTGATAACAGTACAACTAAGAGGAAAAAAGGAAAGACACCTGGGTAGAAAAGTAGAGCTTATAAGAATTAAAGCATTAATTAAATCCTATCCTTGTACACTTTTGTGTTACTCTTTGCATTGTATAAATAAAATAGAGCTGTTCTTTTAGTTTACAGAACTTTCTTCTCCTGAAAATCCATAATTGCATGTCTCATCAATTTATTTATTTTGGTGCAGTTTCCCTCTTCATTAAAACTTTTTTATTTTTCACATATACAATTTTCATTTTAATTATTTCAGCAATTCCTACATATGTCCCATCCAAGTTAGATAGAACTCATAGTGTTGAACTTGTGATAGGGGTATAATTATATATATTACAAAAAGACTTTTTCTTTCCCTCTTTCTTTCTCTTGAGGAAGGTTGGTCTTCAGTTGCTATAAATATTGTCTCTTGTTGCTTCCTAGGCTGCATTTTACATCTTCTCCTAACTTGATGTAACCCACATTTATAGAGGTATATTTAAGAAAGGCTGGTTTTTGACATCATCTATATAAAATATTGATAGTTATGTTTCTAATTACACCAGATAATTAATTAATCCTAGTGTAAGTGGAGAATTTATGCCTCTCTAGGGATCTGTAAAATGCCAGCTCAGAAACAGAATCAAAGTTCTTCAGCATTTGTGAGGAAAATAGGAGTTATTTGCATACCAGTAGGAGGAACAAAGGCTCCTTTTAAGCTGAGCTGAAGAAGAAACAAATATTATCCCAAGGAAGCAATAGGCATTTTGAATAGAATGTAGCCATTGTGATTGCTTCTTAGAGAACATTACTTTCTAACTGAAATTCAATATGAGCCTCATGGGAGTTTGGAATTTATATTTGTAGAGAGTGAAGGGAACACTATTTGCAGAAATACTACTGATCAGTTTGACTTCTTACACAATAAATAACTTTCAGCTAAAAAAAAAAAAAAGAACTCAAAGTAAACCGATCCAAACTTGATTGCAGGAAATATGACTTCAGCAACAGAGTTGTAAATGCCTGGAATGCA
>JAOYMU010000077.1:65253831-65265077 GCA_025802295.1 Psammodynastes pulverulentus
GTTTGTGTTTGTATTTTATTTTATATTCATGTACACTGAAGAAGGTGTTTAATTTCATTGTACGAGGTACAATGACAGTAAAGTGAACTAACTAACTAACTTAGAAAGATGCAGGAAGAGTAGTAGGAAAAAGCCATTTAAAATAAGAGTTGGGAATCATCAGTTTAGGACTGCATACGTTTTCCCTTATTGCTATATCATTGTTTCCCATCTGAAGTTCTGAACAAGAGCGTAGAGGAGTGTTTCTAGTACAGTTTATTACCTAAGGGGATTGTTGTATAGAACAGGCTTGACATTTGTCTCAGTCTCAAGTGTAGCCGAAGCAGCTTCTGTGCCCATCTTATAAAGGCCATCTCTGAGCTAAGGTAAATTTTGAAAATGCTCAGCAGAGGGAGCTAGCGAGGTGGCCATAAATAATGTTTTAAAAAACTCCGTCTTCTTCCAGTTCCTATTTGCCTCCTATGAACTTCATGGAAATGCCCATTTGTTTTCTTGGCAACTGTACATTTCCCCTGATTCCCCGTAGGAAGCCAGAGAATTCAGACATTTTCAATAACGTCTATGTTCTATGTTCCTCCATTATTTTGATATAACAGTTGGCTAACAGCTAATAGACAGGATCTTCTGAACCTGAATTGCTACAGATTAAGGCCGATTACTATATCGTTGGATGTGCTGATTGTTAGTTAAGCATCAGTTGTGGATTTTACTTTGTTGGGAGTTTTTTGTTTGTTTGTTTGTTGTTCTTGTTGTAAGTTGCATTGCTTAATAGAACCATGTACAGCCATAAAGCCAAAACAGAAGAAAAATATAGATCTAAAATATTAAATGAAACATATGCAGCATCAGCCTTAGATGCATCTGTCATAGTGATTTGCCATATCTTTTGTTTCACTGCAGCTGTTTAAGAAAACCGTCTGTAGCTGAACATTTCAACAACTTCCATATTACAAATATTAAATGTCAGCCCTCCACCTCCCTTTTTAAAAGTATCGCATTGCTTAGCAACCTTAAACAGAGGCTGGTTTTGTCCTTCCTTCTTTAGCAGAGCTTAAAGTTCTTAATTCAAACAAGATTCTGATACTTAAATATACATTGCAATTGTAATTGTTCTAATGCCCATTTTACACAGTTAAAAATCTCATTATGAATTATATAATGTGCTATCAATATACCCTTGCTTTTGAATTCTCACCCAGTTTAAGGGTCCCACCTATGAGTTTCATATTCTCAGCATAAAATTTTGCAAACCTAACAGAGAGATAAAATAAAAGTGGGCAACAGTTTTAAAAAATATTTAAATACAAACATGGATTTGTGTAATCAAGGTATCTTGTTATTTCAGTCTGATTGGTTAAGTTCTGTTATATTCATTCCTGTGATATTCTAGTGAAAAAAGATATTATTAAATTTGAGATCTGAAACTAATTCTAATATGGTAACAATTTTTTAAATATAAAACTTCAGAATTTTTTACCTAAAAGCAATAAGCACTATATTATATCTTATGAATAGATATCTCTCAGAGGAATGCAAATCAGTGTTATATAAAAATGCGAAACAATGAATTTTTTTAATGAAGCTGACTATCAGGGTTATCTTCCTCACCTCCATGCTTGAACTCCTTTATTTTATGTTGTATAAATGAAATCATAGCACTGATAAGATCAAACCTAGAATATTGTGTCCAGTTCTGGCACACCTTTTAAGAAGGATTTTGATGAATTGGAGGGTGTTCAGAGAACAGCAGTCAAAATTGCAAGGGGTCTAGAAAGAAAATTTATGAACCATTGAGGATGTTTAGTTTGAAGAAAACTGTAGAATAACATGATAGTTGCCTTCAAGTATCTGAAAGGTTGGCATATAGAAGACAAGGCAAAAATTGGTAAGAAATAAGGGGTTAAAATTATAAAGAAGTAGAGTTTGGTTTGGTTAGGCATCAGGAAAATGTTCCCAATGGTAAAGTTGTTCAACAATGGAATGAAATATAACTTTCAATTGGACAAAATTGAAATGTATAGAGAACAACCAAACCAAGGTAACTCAAATGGGTTAACACAGTGGTTCCCAATCTGCGCCGCGGCTCCCTGGGGAGCCGCGGCACCATCGTAAGGGCGCCGCGCCATTTCTAGAAGCCTAGCGCGCATGCGCAGTTACAAGGAAAAAATGAAAAAAAACCCGGATGTCCCTATTAAGGGAGCCGCGGAAAAAATCCGAATTTTTTAAGGGAGCCGCGGAAGAAATCGGAAGCACGTAAGTGAGCCGCGGACCGGAAAAGTTTGGGAACCACTGGGTTAACATACAGAATGCTGGGACTCATGATGCCTGCAGGAAAGAAATTGGGGGAAGTTGTGGTCACTTTTATGTGATCACACCTTCCAACTACACTTCGCATAACTATGTAAGATGTGTGGCATCAGGGAAGATGAGTGGGATGTATTCCCACCCTCTTTCTCACCTTTCTCCGACACTTGTGCACCATCAGCCAGTGGCAAGGTCTGACCAGCAAGCAGCCATTGGTTACTTTGGAATAAATGCTGAAATGGAAATTTCTTAACAGTGGTTAATGATGAAGGAAGGATGCGGAAACAACTCAGATGCCTGCTGGCGAAGTAAGGCTGGCTGGGAGATACAAGTAGTCAACAGTGAGCCCTCTTCCTTCCTAGGGAACATACTGGGATGGGAAGTGGGGGTGGAGTTTTCCTTGCATTCCACAGTTCCCTTTGTTCCCCCTTCCCCAACAAAATGGCAGGCAGAATGGCTTACATGGGTCAGCTGAGGAGGGGAAGGAAAAGGCTTCACTCCATTTTTCTGGAGGTCATGAGGGAAAAGAAAAAAAATCGCTATTAAATTTGAAAAGAAGAATGACCCAGGCTGTCTATAGTTTCTTTAAAAAGGCTAACTCACACACAACAACGTGAACCCTCTGCACATGCCTCACTATCTGAATCATAGACACTATACAGGTAAGCCAAGTCTTAGATCACCATACTACTAATATGAAAAAATGTATGGGCTGAGATGACAAGTGAGACTTGAAGAGGTGGTGTTGAGTGATTGATCCTGGGGATTCAGCAAAAGTAAATTAATGAACCAAAACGGCAACATTAGAAATAATGGTTGTGATCTTCTGTGTATGTTCCTTGATGTTTATGAATGCTTTTCTCATTAGCAATCAGAGATATTGTCTAACAAGATTACTCTCACTTATACTTACATGAATAAGAAGATGATATGTTTAATTTTTCTTATCAAAGTTGTGAAAGTATCAATCATATTCCTCTCTCTTAAAATAAAAAACAGAAAACTGTGCATTATTTTCCAGAAAATGGAGCTGGTTTCATATTATAATTAAAACTATGAATCAGAATTCCTGTGTAAATTTTTTACCTTAATTATAAAGTTCAGTGCTTTAGGCAATGCAAACCTCCAACTGAGATATGAAAATAAGATAGATTTCGCTTGTAAAAGATTACAGAGATCCTCGGATATGAAACAGTAGTATTAATATTGTAGTCTTTATTATAACCCTCTAGATTGAAAGTAAGCCCAATAGGTATTTCTTAACCAAATATCCTTAAAGTGTAAAGAATATATCAATATGCTAAATATTCATTTTATTACTATATTTAAATTATATGTCATCATTCTGTCTCTGCTGTCACTAAAGACCTACATCTTGAGGAATCTCTTGATATACTGATCAAGTCCAAATAGCAAAGGCATGTATGAATTAAGTTTTATTTATTTTTCAATATACAAAAAATGTCCCTCACATCCCACAGTCTGCCCAAGACATTTTGATTTCTGAGGTAGATTAGCAAATTGTTCCCACCCTGTTCAGCATATCTGTTGTTCTTACTTAAGGTCAGTCAGCTTATTTTGACAGAAATTCCCAGATACATCTCCCACCATACCAATTGAAATATGGTAATAACACATTAAATAGTAAAGTTATCTATTTAACTAGGAAGAGCTAATCGTGCTCTATACTTTGAAGAAAATAAAATACAGTTCAGCAACTGCCTAATAATTTTTAAACTTCTGTGTAATTCCTAAATGTTTACTGAAACCTTATCTATCATTCACCATACTAAAATACTGGTTTCTTTTCTTAGTTTGTTAAGAATTAAAATTGTATGTTTCAAAGTAAATCTGCCTTTAATTGTAGTTTTAATTTTCTTGAATTTCTCAGTAATCCGAATACTGTCAAACATGAATTTTATGATACCTTTAAGTTTTGGGACATAAATGTAGCGGTATTTAAATATCTTATATCATTTGATTCTGATAAGAAATAATTTAAATAAATTGGCCTGAATAGCCTTTTTAATTTTAGAGACCAGTAAAGTTGACATTTACCTGTTTTCAGGTTGTTTGCATTGTGGTAAAGTTTAACATATGGAACATTTATGTATGTTCCTTCCAGCATTGCCATATATAAGGCATGTCAAAATGGCCTAGAATAAGCATTCTATATTGTTTTGGCACATTATCCTATTTAAATATCTAAATTCATGTTATTATCATGGGTGTCTCAAAATATTACCCTGAGGTATTCAGTATGTCTTAGTTCTGTTTTCCACTTTATATTCTGTATTCTTTGTCTAAGTACTTTTCTGACTTGTTCATACTGATGTGTATTAAGTGCCTCGGTAGCGCAGTGGTTAGAGTGATGTACTGCATGCCACTTCTGCTGATTATTGGCTGCCTGCAATTTGGCAGTTCAAATCCCACCAGGCTCAAGGTTGACTCCATCCTTCCGAGGTGGGTAAAATGAGGACCCAGATAGTTGGGGGCAAAATGCTGACTCTGTAAGACCATTTAGAGAGGGCTGTAAAGCACTATAAAGTGATACATAAGTTCTAAGTGCTATTGCTATTGTCATTGCTAAGAGCTAAAGGTTTGACAAAAAGGCAAAATGAGCATTTCCAATCGGGTGGAAATGATTATGCTATACTAATAGTGCTAACCTAAATGGGTGAAACTCTTAATTTCAATTGTAATTCAATTAAATTAAGCCATTGCATGCATGCATCTATCTATCTATCTATCTATCTATCTATCTATCTATCTATCTATCTATCCATCCATCCATCCATCCATCCATCCATCCATCCATCCATCCATCCAATTTCTGTTACTGCCCATCTCAGTCAAGAACTCTGGGTGGTTAAAAATATATATAACAAATAAAATAAAAACAAATTTCTTTGTTATTTTTGACATAGCCTCCAGCCGA
Source organism: Psammodynastes pulverulentus (assembly GCA_025802295.1). NCBI lineage: Eukaryota > Metazoa > Chordata > Lepidosauria > Squamata > Psammodynastidae > Psammodynastes > Psammodynastes pulverulentus. The sequence goes on from JAOYMU010000077.1 coordinate 65,259,074, forward strand.
AGCAATTCATTAGCAGTGCAACATGGAATCTAAAATAACTTCCTTGAAATTTAATCATTTGACCATCCAATTTCTCAGGTCCAATATAGGCATCTTAAAAATGAAGTATTGTAATACATTACTAAGATCTTAGACTTCATATGTACCTCTTTTTTTAAATGCTCTTGCAATTTTTACAAATAGAATCTAAGCGCATCTTTTTCTCATAAAGGAACTACATACATTTTCTTTGCTCTTTATCTCTTGCAATATTTCTTAACATATTTTTATATTTCTTATTTACGTAGATCTTACATAGCAACATATTGGACAGATGGTTTCTTCCATCTTGTACAACTGAATTCCATTAGTACAAGAAAGTTGTAAGTTACCCATTGCAAGGACCTGGTTATATGTTTCCCAAGAACTGGTCATGCACTTATTTCTCTCAGCTTCAATACTTATTACTCCAGAAATCTTTGTGCACATTTACAGGCACATTGTCTTGATCTTGATATCCATTGACTAGTGGAAGCATCATGGAATTGTCAAAAGATCCATTTGGCCCAAGAAGCTGTCCTAGCATTTTGTTCTCTGTTTGCTTGAGGAATTACAGACTTCATTATTCTCAGGCAGACTTTTACTTTTGCTGCCACTACTTTTGATCGGAAGGGAAGGAAATAAGGACCATCTGTCTAATAACTTAATCAGAAAGAGTTTTTCTTCTTCCCCCATCAAGCTTCTACTTTTCAGAAAAAAAATTGTCAGGGTGCAAAAATAATTTCTGGCTTACAGATAGCGTCTTAGAACAAGGCTCCCCAATCCCCAGGTGCAGCCTGTTGGGAACCAAGTCATAGAAATAGCTGGAGAGCACACGAGTGGCATGCACACCCACGTGAAACCATCCCCTCCCCACCACCACCACGGGTGCTGATCCGCAAAGACGGAAAGGTTGTGGATTGTTATCTTAGATTACACTATATTTGGGTAAGAAGTTGTCTATCAGCTTTCTTATGCCTGAATGATTGTTTTTAACATTCCAGCAAATAATAATCTTTGCTAATAAATAATCTTTCAGATAGGAAATTTAAGGTAAAGCCACATACCAGAACATAATTGTGATTCCTTGTAAATCAAACAGCTGCCATTCTATGTTGATGGCATTATTTCAAATTATTGTTAGCAATGTTCTCTGCTTTTAAAATAAAAAATCTGTCTAGGTTATGATACGCAAATCAGTAAATTAATATTCAGATTTCCATTTTTAAAACATGGGTGCTTCATAAATTAAGATTTTTAAACTTTAAAATTGGTGATTGCATGCCCTTAAAAAGTAGAATGTATCAAGATCATCAGCAATTTTTTTGAAGGCAGTTTGAATTTGATACATATTTGTAGACCAGTAGCTACAAAATTGACATGTATATATTTTCCTTCTGCAGCATGAATTCATTATTAAGAGTAGGCAACAATATGGTTTTTCCATAAACAAACCTGATTGTTCCTGTTGGCTCCTCCCATTTAGAAGAAATTGGTTAGGGTGTGTTTTATAACCATAGATTACTCCATCTGATGTTTATCATTTAGGTTATCTAAAGATTCGAGGCTGTTCTTAAGGGAACCTTGAAGAAAGGGTTCATAGTTAGCTTTAGCATTGTTCTTTAAAAACAGCTAAAGTTCATAGTACAATTTTTGAAAAAAGTCTACTCTTACAAATGAAGAGGACCTTCTTACAATAATTTTTCAGTATAAACAGGATTCAGTGAGGCCCTGCAGGTGTGGCCAACATTTCTATTCCCTGACAACTGTATACGCATACTATACTTGAAAAATAATGGACTAGTTGTTATCCTGCAGATGTTGTTAGGCCTTAATTCCCAGCCCAAAGTAGAAAGGCTAGTAATGACAGAAGCTGGAAGCTGCCACAACCACATGCTCTCTGTCCGAATCTTTCTACTGCTGATTGATTCATGTGAGAAACTTGCAGAAATATATTAGGTGATAGATTCAGATCAGAAGAGGACCTTAAATCCTTTTTAAGATGTAGAACTTTTTAAAAAGTTAGATTACATATACTTACATTTCTTTAAAAGCAGAGAGTTATTACTTTAAATTTGAAAAATAGGGTGTAATGAAGTAACTGGGTGAAAAAATAGTTATTCTGATGTATGTCATACAAATCTACTATGCAAAGGCCTTTGCTGTTTTTGTTTCATCATGAGTCTGATGAAGATATGCATTTCTTGGAATTCAGCAAGGTTTTTGTAAGTGCTTCAGCTTTTGGAACTGTACAAGAAAAGCACTGTCCTATTGCATCTATTATTTTGGTAAGTCCAAGTAGGCAAAATGATTGTTTTCTGTAGTTCTTTTTTTAGTATATCTTCATGAGGAACATGTAATTAAATCAGTTGTCTTAAAATCTGCTCAGATTTTACTGTACTACTCAATTTTCCTGTATGTGGTGACAGGAAATACTGTCAGAGTATTGATGGTAATGTTTTGCTAACTGACTAGCTGTACTTTTTGCTGATTGACCTGTCAGTTCTTCAACAGCATTCAGTGCAATGTGGCATGGTGTATTAAGAGTGTATTATTAAGCATGAAACCTAACAATGCAACTTAGGTTACTTCCTCTAGTAAGAAATATGGTGGATATTTTAGCGGTGCAAAGATCATTTTCTGCGTTTGACTGTCACATTGGTCAGTACTTTCTGAAGTATGACAGGTGCTCATCTATCTTCTAGAGGGCTTAAAACCTGCTTTAGTAATAAGATAATCTGTTCTTTCCTTTCCAGGATTTGAAGGCAGTTAGGACTACTGTGGATAGCTTTAAAACAACAGAGCGGAGAAACTGTTGTCATTTGTGAAAATATGTAAGAGTAAATGTATGTTGGAGTCTTCTTTTACTCCTAAAATGCTGCACAGAACAGTATTGTTTTGTCTTCTGGGAAGTTACTTTAAAAAGTGCAATGGAGGGGCTAAAATTCAAGATTGAATAACTTGAATACCTTGCTGAAAATGTGTTTAAGCTCTGTCCCTTCTTATTTATCCTTTCTTATATATATATACTGATACATATATCTTGGTTATCTAGGAAATCCCCTTTCCTCTAATTGGGACAGTATCGTTTTAACTGCTTACTAATTTTGAAAGTCAGAAAATCCATGACACATTCATTATTCTGTAGGAAAATTGCTTCCTGTATGTTTTGGAAAGTTAGAGGGAGACAGGAAATATCATACTCGTGACCCTTAAAGAATTCCTCATTTCAACAAAGTGTTTTGACTAAGCATTTCAGTGTCTAACATAGGGGCCAAAGATTGACATATCTGAAATTCTCTATGATAAGGAGGTTTTCATAAACTTCCACTCTCATATATATAAACAATCGGTGAATAGGCCTGCCTAGGCAAGCCTATTTCCTCTAGTCATGAAATGGAAATTCCAGGTTTCTTTCTTTTTAACCATCAGCTGACCGTTCAAGAGATGTTGAGTAGTTCTGTGCAGATCCTCCAACCCCCAATTTCATGTTCTAGTTTTATCCCTAAAGATAAAACCATTATTATCTAACCTCCAGTATTTTAATTACTACATTTATAAATGGCAAGGTTCCTAAAAATCAAGCTCCACAGGTGGTTTTAAAAGTTGTTACCAGACAGCAAAGAAAGCAAAGGCAACACCTAATTTGCATGAGTTGTTTTGTTTGAAAACACATTGGTGAGGAATTTTTTGGTTGCTATTGCTGCTTTATATTTCTACTTGGGTTGTAGAAGTGGTGTCCAAAAAAAAGCTGTTTAATTTTAGCTATGAAAGTCATGTTATTAGCATAAGCTTAAAGGGAAGTGTAAAAGAGGGTTATCTATGCCTTTGTTATAAGACAATAAGTAGTGCCTGGCAGATTCCCTCCGATGAAAAATCTAGGTTGCAGTTTAACAGACAGAAGAAACAAAAGGCAGCTCATAGTTCAGCTCTCTATAAAAAGGAAGAAAAGATTTGCATTTAATTATATACAAGAACTGATTGACTAATGTTCCGGTAGAATTGCTTTTATCTTGCATCAATCTTATTTGGTTCCCTTACTTCAGCTATTGAAATATCTTTTCTCTCGATGTATTTCCTACAATGTACATTTTTTTCTATGAATATATGATGTAACTTGTATGGATAGATTTGTTAAGTGCTGGGGCTACTGAATAAAATATCTATAATTTCTGAACAGATAACATGATTCAGTTATTACTTTCTCTTTAGTTTCCTGTCTTTAGTTTTGGATGAATGTGAAGATAGGAAACAGCAGCTGGACAGCTGGCTACATTTGAGTATCATACCATGAAATTAGCAGCAGCATACCTCTATGCTACAGTGATAGATCTCTGCTACATATTGAAGCATTCAAATAATTCTTCCTATTTTGAAGATGGCTGTCCTAAAATATCCCTGGTTTAAGTAGAGGTAGTAGTAGTTGTGAATTAAGCTGTAAGTTTGCACTGTAGAGGCAAAGCACTTTGAAGTAGGTACCACCTTCCAATTTGCTCTAGAGGTTGGGTTTATTTCTGAATCTGATCTCAAGTGAAGGACTATTCCCTTCCGGGTTCTTTTTCTTATAGAACACACAGAGAATTGCATAAGCCAGGAACATCTAAACCCTTAAACCCATTGTTTTTTTCTTTTCTTTTTCCATGTAGTTTGCTACAGATTCCGTAGCCAGCAAGTTAATTAATAGCTTCTCATTCTCTCTGGACACTTCCGATTTTACCATAACTGAAGTCAAACAAATGTGCTGGTTTCCAGCAGAGCATCCACACATTATAATAAGACATACTTAGTTTGCAGAAAATCTTTGGCTGAGCTCTTGACATTTCCAGTTAAAATGTCTTGGGTAGCAGAAGTAGGGAAAACCCACGTTCGTACCCATGGAAAACAATTGCTAGTAAAAATAGATTATGCTAGGCAAGGAAGTCTTGAGTCTGTGTAAAGCTGTTTTATATACAGGTTAAAAATATGTGATATGAAAATAAAAGCATAGTTGTATTTGCTCTGTTCACCTAGAAGTTGGCTAACTCGAGTTATTTAGCATTTCACTCTGCTGATTCATAAGAGGTGGAGACAACATCATGGAATGGCTTCACTATCTGTGAGAACCAGGTTGGGTGGTGGTACAATTAGGTTTGTGACTGATGCCCTGTGGGGACTGGCATTAATCTAGCCCTTGTTAATTTCCACTAGAGAAGCAGTACTTCAAAGCAATTAAATGCTGAGCTGGTAACACTGACAAAAGCCATTCAGTTAATTTATACTTTTTAGTATAATGAGAGTTCCAGAAGGCAGGGGAGGAGGCAATGCCCTTACTGGGGATTGCCGCTTCATCTCATTCCTCACCTTACTCTATACTGAATAAAGGTTTTGAAAATGAGAGGCAGAGATCCTACTTGCATTATTGAATAACCATATAGAATTATTAAATTATTATAACAATGGACATCACCTTGGACACTTTAAAATCCAAGATCCACGGAATAATATTTTGATTAGTCCAATTGGATATTTACAAAATAGTTACAAATTTCACGTTTTAAGAAGTGTTTATTCAGACAAGGCAGAAAACAGATTTTAAAAAATAAGAAATTGTGGCTATGCATGCAATTATATTGTTAGATATAATGATGGAAGCGTGGGCATGCACATTGGGTGTTACCAGGTACAAATATGATATTGAACTATATCAAGGAATCTTCTTGAACTTGCTGGGGAAAAAGTAAGCAAGCATATGTTTTGAAGTTCTGATTTTAAAAATATAAATTCTAGCTATTTAAAGAGATACCTCTCTTCATCTGAAACAACATCCATAGAACAGTTTGTCCATATATTAAAGCTTGGCATATTACTAGTATTAGATTGCTATTAAATTATCAAATTGTTATTAAATTATTTGCTCTTATGAAGAGAGTTTCTCCAGTGAGACGATGGTATCCAGGAATTCTGGGTAAGCTCCTCCTCCTTGCAATACGAACAGAGCTGAAAAAAC
>JAOYMU010000077.1:65315443-65326101 GCA_025802295.1 Psammodynastes pulverulentus
AGAAGAAGAAGAAGAAGAAGAAGAAGAAGAAGAAGAAGAAGAAGAAGAAGAAGAAGAAGAAGAAGAAGAAATATGTTCTCAGTGTCAACTCAAGTTCTCAAGTTTCTTTCCTGTTTATTGCAGGTTTAATCTTGAATTTGCATTGTCCTCTTCGGTATTTGGCAAGAACCCATCTGCCTTGTATATTTTCTTGTGTTCCCTGCAGAATCTTGTCAGGAAGATTATGCTTGGTCAATCTTTAAAATATAAATAGGAAAAGAGCCCATCTGGCAAAAAGATTGGTGCAATTAACCAGAGTTTTTCAGACTGATTATGATGGGGAGATTGTGTTGTGAATAGTGATACTGATATCATAGCTGAAATTGCCAGCAGCATTGACTTCAGATGAATGACTCTTAATCAGTGCTTTAAGCTGAAGTTTCCTGCTTCATACATAATATTTTCTGCTAGAACAGGGGTGTCAGGGCATCATCACATGACATATCATGATTCCCCCCCCTTCGCTAAACCAGGCAAAGGCATGACCAGCTTATTACGCATCTGGCCTGTGGGTTTGACAGCCCTGTGCTAGAAGGTGGAAAAACTACACCTCACTTCTACCAGACGTGGTATGACTTGTGGACTTCAACTCCCAGAATTCCTGGCTGGCTCAGGAATTCTGGGAATTGAAATCCATAAGTCATAAAGGGGCCATAGTTCGCCACCCCTACAAATCTAAACTAATATTTTTAAAACTTAGCAACTTTAAGATGTTTGAAATTCAATCTCCCAAATTGCTGGCTGGGAAATTCTGGAAATAGAAGCCCACAAGTTTTAAAGTTGCTAATTTGAAAAAGACTGTTCTAAATTATAGTATTTTTCCCATCTTTCAAGAATTGGTTTAGACGTTTTTCTTTGTGTTAGGATTTTAAGGAAGGCAAATTCTAGCCATTTCAGAAATAAACATGACTAACTTTGCTTTCTCCCAATGAACTTTACCTCCATTTGCAACATGGCAAGAAAATCCATGACTAGATTTTTCCTAGACATGATGGAATGTTTTGAAATCCAGCAGCATCAGAAATTCTGGAGAGCAAATTTGCTACATTCAGGCTGAAAGAAACAACACTGCCAGCTGGGGAGATTAGAGAAGGAAAGAATGTCTGGCAGTTCTTCCCTATAATGGTCTATTGGATCGAGTTGCTGGGCATTTTCCTGTAGGGCGAGGCAAACAGAACACACAAAGAGAAGTCACTCTGGGTGTGGTTTTCTTAACCACCAAGACAAATTTGGCTGCCTTTGCAGTTTATGTGTCATAAACACAGTTATTAAGTAAAGATCTCATTATCAAGTTTGTCTCCTAATCTTTTAGGCATTTTGTTTATAAAGCCTTACACATATTTTTCTGTTTATATCTCATTCATCTATTTTTTTTTCTTCAATGGAAATGCTTAAAAATAGTAGCAAAACTGCATTGAGTATTGGCTATGAGATGTGCCGTATTGATTTTACAAATACCATTTTATACTATTCACAGTTGAGTTTTGCTGCAAGTATACAGAACTGTGTTACTGTTTCCTAGCTCCTGCATCTACTGTGTTTAACCCTGACAAGGAAAAAAAAAATATTTGGACTGAATGCTGTTAGGGAACATTGCTTCATTATTATAAAAATAATTTCTCCCAGTTGCCCTACGATTTTTTTTAATGTTTTTTCAACCCATGAATGTATTTTGTTATTTAGAACAGGGGTGTCAAACTAGCGGCGTCACAGCAATGTCATGTGATGTACTGGGACTTCCCCCTCCCTTTGCTAAACTGGGCATGGGCATGGTCAGCACATGATGTATGCAGCCTGCAGGCCACAAATTTAACAGTCCTGATCTAGAAGCAGAGCATCAGGGACTCTCGGGTAGTCCTCAACATATGACCAGTCATTTAGAGACTATTCAAAATTATGATAGACCTCTCCAGGGCTACTTTTGGCCTGGATTTAAAGTTTCAATGGCCAGACACCCTTACTATGGTCACATGTTGGCATTTTGGGCACTTGGCAACCAAGCCGCATTTACCATGATTTGCAGCATCCCAGGGTCACATGACCATGATTTATGACATTTTGAGCCAGAAACTGGGATTTATCATGGGTTTCCAGAAAAAAAATCCCTTACCCTTTGTAGACAATCATTCACTTAACATCTGGTGCAAAAAAGATGTAAAATTGGGCATGGCCACCCATTCATGACCAGCACAACTTGTCTGGATTCAGTTATGATAATCATTCAAGCTGTACTTTGATAATTACTTCTCCCTAAAATAAATAATTCCATAATAAATAATCATCTGCTCTCCGATCATCTGTGCATGGTTTTTAACATAAAAAACATGCGCAGATGATCGGAGAGGCCTCCCCGACCCTCTCAGACGATCTGCACATGGTTTTTAGCTACTGGTTTGGCCGAACCAGTAGCTAAAAAAATGGGTGCTGATCAGCTGAGAGGATCAAAGAGTCCTCTCAGATGATCAGCGCGCGCATGCGCAGCAGGGTGGGGGAGCGCGCGTGCAGAGGGGAAACATGCACGTGTGCGCTTGCGTGTGCGTGCACAATGAGCAAACCGGTGGCAACACCGGAAGAAAACCATCACTGGAGAGGGCCCAAAGAGCCACAGTTTGCCGACATGCACTCTAGCTTGTTATGAAGTAAGAAATTCTACAAGGGCAGAATGAAATGTAATGACTGTGATGTTATAAACTGCCAACAGATGGCAGTACTGACAAACTATAAATACTGAAGTGATTGTTAGCATTTATTTTTTCACTGTGCTTGGTTAAAAAAAAAATGCTGTGAGAAGCGATGGTGCATTAGTGTCCTTCAAGCAATACGGAATGATAGAATTTTTGACTGAGTTCCTTCAACTGAAATTCAATGCCAAATGCATTATTTATGGGGATGACTGTGTGGATGTGAGCACTGTGCATTGCTAGACAAAAAAAAAAAAAAAAAGCAAAGATGGTGAACCAGAAAGAGGTGATTTGTGTGATCAAGAATGAGGTGGATGACCTGTGACCAATTTCACATTAGAAAGGCTGACCAATTGATTCAGAATCAGTATATAACTCAACGGAAAATTGCTTCAAAAAAAATGTGGAAACATGACACTGCTAGGCCTCACATCTCATGAACCACCCAAGAGGCAACTGTAGAATTGGATCTCAGCCATCTTATCTCACCCACCATACAGTTCACACTTACCACCACCCTATTTCTTCTTTCCTCCAAACTGAGAGGACACTTTGATGCCAAGGACTGCTAGAACCCCCTAAAGACACAAAAGAAGAAGTCATTACAGCTTTCGGAAGCATGTCCATTTTTTGCAGAAGTAGGTAGCAAATGATGATGATTATGTGGAGAGGTAAATACAGATAATAAAAGAGCTATTTCCAAGGATTATTTTCCCGCTTCATTTATTAAAATATTACTTTAAAATATGGAGATAGGGGTAATGGTTTCTTTTCAGCCTTAATTATAGCTAAGAGATGAGTTTAAAATAATTGAACAAAGTTTATAAACATCTGTGGAAACTTATTATTTAAAAATTACAAAGCATATAACATAATTTGAAAAATATAGTAAAACAGAGCTGGGAGGAAACTATAGGAACAAATTGGTTTTCTTGCAGGACTAGGTGGTGCATTCAGACCAGTGAGGGGAGGAAACTGATTCACAGGAATTCCCCACCACCGCCTTCTCTTGCCACAGAGGCCGCCTATTTTGCTTCTCAGACTGCAAGTGAGTACGATTGAGGTACACTTCTGGGAAGATCAATGGCGGTGGTGCTGCACAATTGAAGAATCATGGCGAAAAGCTAACCTGTAAGGGCCTTCACACAGTTACTCAGTTCTCCCCATTATATTTCTTCCTGCTTCTCCCCTCCCATGCCTTTTCCTCTTTTCATTCTTTCTTTTCCTTTGTACATCTGGCAAATGTATATCTAGCAAGTGCAAACCTGAGTCTGGCCTTGAGTCCCCTGAGGCTCTTGTTATGAAAATTATGTGAGCTTAGGTGCATTTTTTTCAATTGAATTTTCCATAACTACCATAACCTACCACTTACTTAGCCTTGACAAGTAAAGTAGAAACTTGGGTTACTCTGTCACCCTGTATCTATGACATATATCCCATCAATGGGGTTTGCGATAGGAAGAGAACTCAGAGGATATATTAGGCAACTACTTGGCACAGATTGTGCCAGTTTCTAGCAAAGCAGACTTCAACAAAAAGGTGAAAACTGACCCTGGATGTCCAAATCAAAATAATAAGTTATTGCCTAAAATGCCAGCAAAGCCGGATGGGCCTCTGATTTCTGAGTTTATTTCTAGTTCTCTCGTAGGTGATGAAAGATCCTTGTCTTCACTGTTTCTTAAAAGCAGGCAGGCTGATCCTTCATGAATACTTCCATTGTGTAAAAATCATCCACTATTTCTTCACCCTGGCTGGATCTGAGGCTAGAAACCTGCTTGAGAAAGGGAGCTCAACACTCCCGCTTTTATTTTGAAGGATAAGCCTCTACTTGAAGAGGGAAAGACAACTAGGAAACAGCTAGCAACAGTGAGCCCCTTCTTTCTCTATCCCTTCAGCAGAAACTGCAAAAACGGGTGAGGCACTTCTTTGCTTGTGGCATCTTTTCTTCAAAGTTAAGACCCTATTCCACTTAGCCAGGATTTGTGTCAGAGTGGCCATCTGAATACACGTGGAATCTCACTCCTCTCACTCCCAGATCCCTTCCTAGCAATCAGATGTGTAGGCACATCTACGCAGCCAATGAAATATGCTTTCATGAGGTGCCACACCAATTAGCCCTTTCCCCTGTGCTGTCCTGTTAACAAAGTAGGGAAGTGCAGCTTCACTGAGTTTACTGGAGGGCAAGTTAAGGTGTGGCAATTAGTGGATTTGTCTGCCAGTGGAAAAACATCCACCAATTACTCCCCTTGATGTGGGCTAGGAAAGGAGACAGGTTCTAAGAAAGGCTACAATAGCAGGTTTAATCACTTCCCTGAACTTTTAAATATAAACACCAGGCATTTATTTCTATGTGGACCTGACATACCAGTCTTTATAGAGAAGTCCTGGTCTGCTGCTCTCTTTAGCAATTTGCGTGCTTTTTCTCTTCTCTGAATCTTCATAGTTCATCTCTTGGTTTTGTTCTCCATCTACTGGAAGTCCTCCTAGATTCACAGCTCCTGTTTGATGAGAAGGTAGTAACTGTGGCCAAGAGGATCAGTCACTCATATTTTGCTCACTTCTCAATTGAACTATTGCAATGTACTGAAGTTAGTCCAGAAAGAAACAGCTGGAGTAGTTATGGGTGTTTTCCAATTTATTTTATTTTATTATTTGATTTGTCAAACGCTTACAAGATAATAGGTATAAGAATAAATATGAGTATGAATACAGGAAATAGGTACGGATAAATGAGGACAGTAGGATAGGCACGATGTGTAGGATTCCCGTGTAGGATTGAAAGTATCTTGGCGACGTTTTGATGAGGTCCCACTTGTCATCTTCAGGCTGGTGCTTGTGGCTACGTGCCTGTGCAAGCAAAGCACGATCGGAGCTGCCGTCTCTCTATAAATACTGCTGGGGAGGTAATGGGCTGTGTGGTAACTTCCTGAGCTCCAGTACTGTGGCTTCCTGAGTTGTCAATCTTTTGTGTGCTAATGACCTTTTGTGTCCTAATGGGCTGTGTGGTAACATCTTGAGCTCTAGTATTGTGGCCTCCTGAGTCCTGTGCTGCAACATACTGGGTATTTGGCTGTGTTGTGGCACACACACACACACACACACACACACACACACACACATACACACACACACATGTACATAGGTCCTGAAACAATTGTATTTGTGCTTCAAAAATGGCAAGAAAGAGGATTTCTGCATGTCTTTACTGTTATATAGTGGTGTTCTGGATTTCTCCAGCCTAGAAATGGTAGGTTAATCACACAGAAGGCTTTTATGTTCTTCTATTAATTATTTTTCTTAATGGTATTTCATCATAATAGGAAAAAAAAAATCCCCTAAGGATTGTCTTTGAAGTTTCTTGTTTTGGTAAAAAAACCAAACAAACAAAAAACAACTACAGACATTTCAACAGTTACATAATTTAGAATTTTGCTTCTATGTTTATTCTTTTAAATAATCAAGTTCTATTTTTTTTACTGCTTTTCAATCTATGTGCTTTGCATTATTTTCTAGGTTAGCATCAAAATTTCCCAGTAAGTTTGCAGAAGTATGTCTTATGAAATGCACCACATTAATATCACATGAATAGAGATATTGGAAAAAGATTATCTATGATATAACCAAGGATGGAATAAGAGGCTATGAAAAAATGCAGATCATTATTGCATAGATTAATGGATTAATTCATGAATAAATAATGTAAATAGTGGTTCTAATGAAATAGGAGGGACAAAGGGAAAGACATTCTGACATGGAAATATGGAAACTGCAGTTGTAGAACATTCTTAATATCCTTGATTTGAAGACAAGACATATTTGCTAATAATGGACATGATACCGATGGAGTGTTGTGTTGCAACTACTAAGAAACATAAAGTCTTTAGAAAGATTAGTCATGGCATCTGGAGACATCTGACTGTGAGTCTTACTACATTAGTACATTATTCTTAATAAGCTAGAAAAACCTCTTAGGAGTCAGGACAATCTTAATGATATAACTGTGGCATTAGATAGACCAACAAAAAGATAAAGAGACAGACCGACAGACGCATTTCTACTCATCCAACATAATGCACACAACAATTTTCAGTTCATTTCTCATAGGATACACATTTATGACAGGATTGCAAAAATAATTTTTTTCTGTGCAATCCACTATTCCAGCCCAAAAGCAGAGGGCCTTACTTTGGACTTTCTATACAAATATTTCTCAGTAGCCTGACTTTTGCAAATATTCTAATTTGAAAGTGTGAGAAATTATTAGAATATAAAATTTGCAGTAATGTATAAGTTTTAGAGATCAATGATATCGAATATTCTCTTAGTTTCAACATTTCTTGTTGCTGTGCAGAAGGGCTGCTGGAATGGCAGTCCTTCCCAATTGGTTTTGTTCCGTGGACTCCCTTCTGTTCTGCTCATCAAGGAAGGCTAATAGCATTGGCTCTGTCGTGGAGGTCAAGAGCTTTACAGAATTCACAGGTACAGTTTTTGTAGACAATAAATATGAGAAAGAGTTCCCAGGCTGAATGATTATATAATGACAGCCATATTCATTCATCTATTTATCGAAAGGACAACGTTTCAAAGTTCAGGCTTACTTCCCATGGGTCTGGTGAAATGTGGAAAGCAAGCTAGCTTGTTTGCTTATACCCTTTTTTCCCCCTCCTCTTCTTCCCAACAGCGGGCTAAGTGCAGGGAGGTTAAACAGAAGTCCCTTTTGCTTCATAACCCATTAGCTAATGGCAGCACAAGTCTGTCTCTAAATTCTGTTTATTCCTTAACACTATTAAAGAACACCTGCTGGGGTGAAGAACTCACCTGACAAATAAGAGTGATAGTTGAAATAAAATATATATTAAGAGCTGTTAGAAGGTGATTCTGTATTGTTTAGCACGCAAAGGGCAGAACTGGGATGTAAAGAGGAGTTAAGTGTTACACGCATTGACAAAGAGAAGACTGAGCATGCAAAATTAGTACTGGAGAGTCAGATTATTTGGAGATGCATGCATCGTAATGTGTACATCTGTGGATGTACTGATAAGCCAAAGTGGTTTGCCAGCCTTCTTAAACCTTTTCAGCACAACAAAAATACATAAATACTTACATTTTCTAAGCTTCTGAAGTGTAAGAATGGAGACAATATTAAAAAGAATGGGTACAGCTCAGAAGTTTTCTTTCCTTTATCACAATTAATATATGCTGACATATTATGCACTGGGTAAACACTGTTGGTTTATTTCACTGAGGTAGCAATCTTTCAGACCACTTAGAAGAGTTTATTTGTTCAGAGTAAATTAAATTATACATATGAGAAAATCCACTAGGAAGAAATGAGCATAAATACAAGAGCATTGCCAAATATGCCCTAAATTAGGGGTATCAAACTTGATTTCATTGAGGGCCACATCAGAATTGTGTTTGACCTTGGGGTATATGATGTGTGTGGCCTGAGTGGGCGTGGTCAGCTGGACATCACTCATGTCAGGGGCACCTGTGGTGTCCCAAGCACTCTGCCAGCGGGCTTCTGAGCTCCATTTTTAGCTGTGACAGCCTCCTGCAACACTCTGCCAGTGGAAATGGAGCAGAGCCCTCCTGAGCTCCATTTTTGCTGGCAGAGGGACTGCGGGCCAGTCCTTCACTGTTTCCAGGACAGCCTGATGGACCAAATCTAAGCACCCGTGGGCTGCATCTGCCCTAAATAAAAGTAAATGCCATGGAGAGGGCAGAATAGAAAAATTGCTGAGTTGTAATACTTCTCCCCTTAAGAACTCTTTTCTGACCTCTCCCCACAAAAATATGCCAAAAGTCTTTTTGGTATGAAATGCATTGAAATAAATCAATAATCCTTATAAAAGTACTTTTACAACTTTAGTTATTGCCAGAGATATGTGAGAGTATGTTTCAGCCTTGTCCTTCTACATCTCTAAAACAACATGCCAAACAATGACAATAATTGATGTGCTGAAGATGGTAGAAAGCTGGTGTCATAAAAAGAGCAATGAAAGAAGAATAGCAAAAGTGGCCATTAGGATACTGTACATCAATGGCTGGGAGAGGTATTTTGGACAGAGGAAAGAGAAACAATGGGTCTTCAAATGAAAGATATTCAGCATCCCAATTTCTCCTCAAACTTTATAAATTAAACATTGTTGGTTATTTTTTGAATGCTAGTTAGTCGCATTGGGAGATGTAATTTCAATTGGGCCCTGTACATGAAATAGTAGTGACAGATGAATCGAGAAACCATATGTAAAGCTGCTGCTCCCAAGTATGTTTGTTAATTATGTCAATGTGTAGAGTGTCCTTTGGCTTATCTCTGGAGGTGCATCACAATCAGATGTAGAGGGTTTGAGGTTTACTTACATAGAGAGTAAGTGTGTGTGCGGGTGTGTGAGTGCTTAAGTTTCATATATAGTAGCAATTTTCAGAATGGAATTTTATAATTATGCCCGCCTGTACTTCTAGGGACTATTATTATGAATCATGACTCTTAGGTTTGTATCAAGGATATATGGTACTGTACCTCCATATCTGTTCCCTTTTCCACTGTAAAGGTAGAGTTAGTTTTTTGGAATGACAGCTAGAAGCATGGCTCAACTTGTATATTAAAGGTACTTTGCTTCCTTTCTAGGAATGTGTTTTCAATAAGTTTACATTATGAAGACTCCCTGTGTCCCCCTTTGTAGTTATCCTTCACAGTTTTGAAGCAATTCCTTTTGTGTTCAGAATCTTTGGCAGCTCAGACTCCCTTTGATCAAGATTCTATATGAGATCCATTTAACCTTATATTGCTTTTGGCAAGAGACCCGTGAACTTGCTATAACTTGCTAGCTTTGGAACTAATAAAACAATTATTTGGATTCTCTTCTATTGTTAGTAATTTGCTGGTGGGTTTTCCACCAAAGGCCTGGCAAAGTAGACAGGATAAGAGTCAGATGGTATTGGGGAAGGAGACAAACCCTGTCCCACTGGAGGTGGGGACTCTTGAGGTATCTACAGTACTAGACTCTGGATCCTTTTTATACTTTCTAAATGGAGACTTTAGTTTGTTTTGTTTGTTAAAAATATGGGTAGCTGGGTCACTGGAGAAATCAATGTCCTGAAGCAAAAGTTGTGGCCCTCAAGACAACCTGTCTTCCCCCTTAACTACCGCAACACAATGCAATACAATACCACCCTCCTCTATTATTATAAGGTTAATGCAAAACCCTGACCTACAAAACCTTTAACTTAAATCTTTTCACTCCTTAGACACTATATCCCACACAAACCCAAAATGTGTATTTGTGTGTGTGTGTGTTCTGTTTTCTTTTTGGTTGACACTGGAGGTGATGGTTCTTGACTTATCACTTTCCAAGACTACCCTTCGCTGATGTCTGATCTTTTGTAGTAGGAATTTTGGAAACTTCCACTATGCTCCAGAAACCAGATCACTTTGGTCTTTTAATTGTATCTCGTGCCTTTGTAGTGGTAAGAGAACTGAATGTCAACCTGTTAGGGTTTGACCTGCTTTGATAAAGGGGTTGCACCCTGCACTGTATGCCCAATGGGATTTTTCCAACTTTGATCAGCGAACAGAAGTTAATCATTAAATACATTCATATAATTCTGAAACCAGAAAGATGCCAGGAAAAAAATTACTATCCTCCATTCCTTTTACTTTATTTTTCTCTGATCAACAGCCCCAGGATATGATAGATCTACCTCTTGAAATGAACACAGGTAGAAAAAGGTCACATTTACAGGAAAATAGATCTTTGCATTTCTACCTTAATTTTTCCTTAACCGAATTTCATTCCATATTCACGACAGCTGAATCAAATTGTATCAGATCAAACTTCAAGATTCTTTTTTTTTTTTAGGACTTCCGGCGGCAACGTAGCCCTTCGAAGGTGCTTCTTTTGAAGCGCCCGTTCTGCTTCTCCGTTGCCGCGGCGG
>JAOYMU010000077.1:65336909-65354397 GCA_025802295.1 Psammodynastes pulverulentus
ACCCCAGGCCGGCCTGCCGGAAGAGCCAAGTCTTTAGCTCCCTGCGGAAGACTCTTATATCAGGGAGCATCCGCAGCGCAGGTGGCAGTTCGTTCCAGAGGGTTGGCGCCCCCACAGAGAAGGCCAATCCCCTGCTTGAGCAGGAGAGTCTATTCCAGATATTAGCCTCTACATAGGATCAAACTCACAGCCTCCTGATTGTGAGACTAGAGATCCATCTCTAGGGCAACACACTGGAGATAAATGGTAGTTCAGAGTTTCTCAATCTTGGGAAGTTTAAGATAGGTAGTTTTAATTTGCAGAAATCTTCAGCCAGTATGGCTAGCTAGGGAATTCTGGGAGTTGAAGTCCACCTGTCATAACGTTGTCAAGATTGAGATACACTGGGTTAGCTCAATTTACAAAAGTAGTTTAAGATCAGTCACTGAAAGGGAGGATAACACTAATATAATTATCACTTCTTTCAATTTTTGCCATTTGTGTGGTTCCCAATGTTGGTTTTCATAGCTTTGCTTTTTAATGTTTTAATTGGCTATACACATCACGTTTTTGTTATTGGGATACAGGAACGCAAATAAATTTTGTCTCAAAGGTGTACTTTTACCTGAATCACTACTGCCCTTTGTTTTGAAAAATCAGCAATTTATTTTCCTTTTTCCTGGATTCTTTAACATCAAGTAGGTTTGCATTGAATGCAAAAGAATAAAAGCCTGCTAGATCTAATTAGATTTCAATCAGCCGTCTGAGCTGGGGTTGCAAGCGAAGATTTCAATGCTGCTCTCAAGAACTATTCTTTTTTAGATAGGAGAGAAAGCTAAACTGATGGAGCAGTTACAAATTAGCAAACAGTATTTTTATAACAATAATCTCTGAAAAATTATATTCAGGATCCCCTATCTAGTTAACTCTAGTGATTTGAATGTCATTTCACACAATCTGGTTAGCAGAAAGAAGGGGCTTGCCTGACACTCTAAAAATGCAGCCTTTTACATCAAGAGATTTTCACTTTAATTCATGAAATATTTGGCTCTAATGAAGATGGCTTGGCAAATATATCAAAACCTTGGATTTTTAAAAAAAATTAAAGGCATATAAGTACTGTATTTTGCAGTAAAAAGCCTCAGGTCTTTAATCACTAACAATTCTCAGAATGTAGAATTCTGATTTATTTCCTAGTTGCCAAGTTTTATTTTCCCAGACATTGCTCCTGTGCCTTTAACACAAATTTTCTTGCCAACTTAAGCAGGTAGACTTTCCGCTGTCTCTGTGCCAGGAAAAACTTCCTTTATTTGAACATTGCTTTAAAAAAACAAAAACAAAAGTGTACCCATAAATTGGTAGCACTAGTGTTTTCTTACATGGTTGCTTATATTAAAAAAAATATGTAAATTGTCCCAGTGCTGAATGTCCTTGCCATGGTGTGTTCCTTAGGAAACAAGCTTCTTTGCGGAAAGAAATACGTAAAGGAGAATTGGTAGAAAAAGACATTTGCGATATTTCATTTTCAACTTGCAGTGTTCACTAATCCTTCCCCTAATACTGGGTATAGTGCCCAATTTTCTTAACTAGTTGTCATGCTGAAGAGAACAATGTGTACTGGTGACTTATGATTGGTCTGTTAGCAGCCATTCAAAATTCTGATGCCCCCCCCCAAAAGGGGGCTTATAACTCAGGTTTGAAGTTCTAACTATCAGGCTCCCTCAACAGTGACAGGACTTGATTTCAGGAGTTTGGAAACAGACAGCTGCATTTATGACCGTTTACAGTGTCCCGTGATAACATGATGTTTTATTATAGTTTTGCCAAAAACCACACCCATAGCAAACCATTGGTTCACTTAATAACTGTGGCATTCACTTAACTGTGGCATTCATTCACTTGCAACATTTGCTTAACAACCACCACAAAAATATAGTACAATCTTAATGAAAGGCATTCATTTAATGACTGTCACAAAGAAGTCATTAACTTAGGATAATTTTACGGCCCTCACAACATATTATCATAATGGAAAATTCCATTACAGTTGTATGTTGAGGATTACATGCAATCCAATAACTTTTGGACTCCCAAGGGTGGAGAAATGCAGCAATCAAAACTGGATGAAAAAAACCTCAGCTTTGGACAAAGCCATGTAGAAGCTTAAGTATACCTACCTTGTGGAAAGGCAAATGAACTAGAATGGTAAATGCAGAGATGAAGCACCAGTAGTCCTCTAGATACAACCTCACTATATAGGCTTGGAATTGTCAAAAGCAGTTCCTGCTGCCTACAAGTACACCTAAAACATGTCAATCCTTATAGTGATTTAATAAGACAACCTCTAATCCAGACTAAAGTCACACTATGTCATGCCCTGTCAGAGTCCGAATCCCAGGAGGAAGATGAGCAGCTGACAGGGAGCAGAAGAGTGGCTCTGTTGGCTGTGGAGGAAACTGGGGAAGGGCAAAGTCAGGCTGGGCAGAGCAGGGAAGAGGCAGAACAAGGGAGAGGGAGTTCAAAGGAAGATCCAGGCCCACCCCCTCTTCATCCTAGGGCATGCAGGGAAGAACAGAGAACAGAGCAACGTGGGTTGCATGGATTACGAGGGAGGAAAGAGCCCTGATTCCCTTCATTAGGCACACCTGGGATGGGAGTTTAAAAGGAGAGGCAGCTGAGAGCTGCATTTGCTGGGAGCAATCGTGAGTTTATCTAGTTGTGGCTGTTATCTGGGTTTGATTTACTGCAGTTTACTTCATTTCTGGAACTCCTTCTCTTGCCCTGCCAGATTAATTACCTCATCTTGCCTTGATTGGATTTATGGTTTAAAGTTTTCTGTTGACAAGTTTTGGACTTGAATAACTACAGCCAAAGGCTGTTCCAGGGAGAGTTTTTTTCCAGACCAGAAGATAACTGGGACATTGGGGGCAAAGTTGGAGCTAATAAAGGGATCCATCTTTATTCTCTGGCTGAGTTGCTTTTGTGTCATGCCCCAGGTTATCACACACTACATTTTAGACCATGAAGTTAACCACATTTTAGCCTAATACATTGGCTAAATACACCATGGCCTTTGAGGTTCATGATCAAATCTATCATGTGAAGTCAAAACTTTGGGCTCTACAATCCACATTTCAGTTAGTCGAGGATCAGTGCATTGTGCACACATAGTTCACGTGAATGATAAAGAACTTGTGCTCTTTTTAGGTGTTAACTACATCTCCCGGAAGACCAGCTCACATGGCAAATAGTAAGGACAGCTGGCTGTTGCAATTCCTCAATGTATGGGAAGCTACTTATTCCCTACCCTTGCCAAATGTGAATGCACATACTTTTAAAAAAAAAATTTGATTTCTATAGCCACCCATCTCAAGAAGTTACTTTGAGTGGCATACATCATACATGGAAGTGCAACTCAGAGGTAGAGGGGAAAACAGGGATAGATCTTAATTACAGTTAGTCTTGGGAGTCCTTTCTTCTCTGGCATGCCTTCCCATCTGCTCTTTGCTCACTTTTCCTCCTGAAAATGAGCTCGTATCAGAAAGAGGAAAGACAGCTTCACATTCAAATGTACATGGCTTAATTGATTTTCAGTTGATGGTTTCTAGCTACGGATGTGACTCCCAGAATCCCATTGGGGAAATGCTATGTTTGAGGTGAAATGCAGATTCTGGTGGGTGAAGCCCTGCAAAGAGATTTGTATAACATTCTTTTGATGTCTAGGCTAGTTTGCTTTTATCCCCTTTTGGTGACATGTTACACCCTAAGTCTTAGGACTTATCCTAAGGACTGTTTAATAGCCCTTATAACAAAACAAGAGAGAATATTTGCTTTCTTGGTACTTTGCCAAAATTAAAACTCTAGTTTTTGGTATACGCAACAGATATCCATGTCTCAGCTTTTCTTGAAAAAGTTGTTAACAAAGAGTGCTGAAAAATTCCAATGGTACATTTTGCCTAATAAGATACCCATAGATAGTTTGTATAATATTGGTGAGAGTGGTATTGACTTGCTACTTTCTTCATGCAATTGTGATGTGAGAGCTTTCCCAAGTGTTACATATATTATATTTTTTATACTGCTTATAAGGGATCACATTAAAAAAACAACTCTTACTACTTTAGAAAACTGGGTCAAGTGGATATTTGTTTTCTCTCTGATGAGCTCATTTACCACATGAAGTAAGGTTCTATTTTTTAAAAAAACACTAATGGAATATTTCAAATATTTTTGCATTTCATTCTCACAGAGCTTTAAAACTGCTAAGCAATATATAATTGATCTACTATTAATATATGGAAGCCAGAATATCAACTATGGTGTAACATTAGATTATTAAACCAAAGCATGGGAGAACACCTGCAGTGAACGTGCTAAACCTGGAATGCAAATATTTTCAGAAGGGGATTTCGCAATAGGCATTGCCACTGAAAAAGATCCAGTCTTGGGTTGCCACTGTTTAATTTCAAAAGGGGTGGATATTCTCAGCCAGGGTTCAGATGATGATTGCACTGAACAGCAAAGCTTCCAGTGGGGAGATTATCATGGAGATCCGAGCTCCAGGGCACAGTACAAACAGCAGTTTGTACTGTGCCCTGCAGCATATTTGAAGAAGCAAGTAGACAAGTTAACATTGGCAAAGTAGCTTTGTGTTGTTGTTGGATGGCACTTTCATAGCTATCCGTTCTCAGAAGTAATCCCACATGTAAAGCTGTTAAGTTTTATATCAAACAGATTTAAACAGTTATGGAATTAATGTCTTCCACGGTGGGAATAAAACTGCCACGCCACATTTGGCATTAGATACCATACCACTGATGCCATAGCACAGTGTTTCTCAATCCTGGCAACTTTAAGAGCTGTGGACTTAGTAAGGAATTCTGGGGTTTGGTCCATGCCTCTTAAATTTGCCAAGGATGAGAAATACTGCATAGCAGGTAACCAGATAAGTACAAGTCAGCACACCAGAGATTTTGCTTTTTTCTGTATTGCTTTCTTGATGTATAGTTAGTCGTTGTCTAGATTTCTGCAAACCCAGGTTGGGGAACCCTCTGTACTTTCAGCCATGATGTCACTTGGGCTTCTACAGCCCAGCTGGTGTTCGGACTGTGCAGAAGGAAGAGATGAACTATTAGCCTGAGCAGTAATGAGTGAAGCATCTCCATGCTGCAGGTATTTGCCTCTTTCCTTTTAGTTTATGGAAACAGGATTAGGAGGTAAACCACCCAGATTATGTGCTTTTGCACATTAAAGAAAAAAATATTGGCTTTGTTTACATTAAGTGCATGGTGCCGACATACTCACTAGGTAGGCTTCCTTAATTCAGTTTCACATGTCCTTTGTCACTTGCACCCTAAATGACTCCATCTTGAATATCTTATCTCTAATAACTGGATTAAGATGAGGCAGCCTTTTCAAGTTCAAACTATACTGTGCATATTTACAGTTAAGGTAATAATTATATATGTTGCGCAAATATATCATTTTGATAAAAATATTCAAATCTATTTCAACTCATTTCAGCAAAAATGTTTAATCATAAGAATATGAAAATGTCTTACTATACTTGTAAAACTTGTGTTTATTGTTATAAAAAAACATCATAAATCTTGCCAACTCATTGGCTTTTGTAAGCAGAAACATTTCAGGACTCCGAACTGGCCCATGAGTTTATTATTAAACCTGTTTGGCTTCCAGGGAGCTGGCATTGGAGTAATTGGTAAAATGCTGATACCATTCACTGTTTTAAGCTGTGGCTATGGTGTAATTCAGAAGTTCATTAGTCAAAAACCGCTATTTCCTTTTAGAGATGAACATTGGGAAATATGAGTAAAACTTCCTTCTTACATTTTACTTGCAAACACAGGAATTTTAAATGAACTCAAATGTTATGCCAAATTCCCTTTACCTTAGTCAGAAAAAAAAAGATCCCAAAAGATTACACAAATTACACACACACAAACACATACAGACTTCATCAGTATATTTTGTTGCTGCAATTAGCAAAAAGAAAGAAAAAAAGGGGAGGGGGGGTCCAGACTCCTTGTATGTGTGGATTTTTAACCATAAATTTCAACATTTGAATTCCCACATTGCTGAAAGGCACAAAAGTCTTGCTATTGACAAATTTTGCCAATCCCCAGAGGGAAAAAATTTCAGAGACAACAAAACTATTGCCAGATCCACACTGATGCTAAGCAAGAGCTAAGAGTTACATAGAACTCAACAGCTTCTACAGCTGTGAAACCTATTTATTCGTACCTTGCACCAGAAAAAGTTGGACTGAGAAAAAAAAATCTGCTTTTTATAAATAAATTCCTCCTAACTATTGAAAATCAAGGATATAGAAAAATAAAGATTATGATTTCAAAACCAAGTTGGGTATTTCTGGATGAAATAGCAAGTTATTTTGCCTGGCTTCCTCCCATAAGCTATGTAATCAGCCAGACCACTTCCTTTCAGAGGAGCTCTATGGTCTGTTGCCTTGGAGTAGAGATACAAGCAGTATTTCACTTTAGAACACACCAACTAAAAACTCAAGACCTCTCCCTGGTATCGCAGTCGGAGTTCCACCCTTCCTGCAGTTTGGCGGCTGAAGGGGTGTGGATGACATTACATCCAGTCCTAAAAACACCCCCCCCCCAAAAAAAAAAAATAAGGCAGAGAGCTGCTTTCGAATTTCCCACAAATTTGGATGAGTCTCTCCTCTGGCAGAGGCTGGAAAGCCCCTTCCAAAAACTGCCAAGTCCTCACCAAATCAACCTCCTCCCATTCTCTAAGAAAGAATCATTAGACGACTCAACCTCCACTACAGAGCAGTAAGGTTGATTTGTAGATTTTGGCCTTCAGAAGGCTGGTTTTGTCTGTCAAGCTTCACTTGTGGAGTAAACCAACTATCCAACTTTGTCTTATAATCCCTAGGGGGGGGTGTGTTGGTATGTGTGTGTGAATTAAGACAATCTTCAGTCTAAAGGAATTTGGCTAGTGAAAGGGAGAACTGAACAGTGGAAAGTAGCAAGGCAGAGAAAGTATCCATGGGACAAATGAAGAAGGGGAAAACTAATGGTTGAAATGGCCTCAGAAAATAGTGTCAGGTGGCACTCTTGAACCAGGATGTATCTACAACCTGGAATGACCGTATGATTCTGCGATCCCAGTTGTCTAAAAGAGCTATCAATCAATTCCTGTGCCATCCTTCCAGTTTCTAGACTATCCTGGGAGGGAAAAGCCCAAGCAGCTCATTTTTATCTATTAATGCAGAAATGTTTCAGTGGCTAATACAACTCTAAAACATGAAATTTATCTAATCACTGCAAGAGTTGTGCATTTAGTTAAGAATTCTAGAATGCCCTCTAGACAAGTCCTCCTTGCCATTTCATGACTGCCTCCTTGCCATGTTCACAATTAAACTCAATGCTGTCTGTTGTCTTAATCAATATTTCTCATTGTTAAGGAGTTTGAATATTAGCCCATAATTTAGTCAGGGCTCCATTCTAGATTCTCTTCCAGAGAGATCAAACTGGTAGGCATGAAGTGAGGCCTTTTTTTTTGGGTCAATATTGGTACACCTTCCTAGTGGTTTATAAGACAAGCCATAAATATTTACAGATTATTAGTACCTAAACGAAGTTGTCTAATACACTATTAAATACATTTCTTTGCTTTTAAAAATGAAGAATGAATTTATTTTTAGGAGGGAAGACAAATATTAAATATGGGAGTATACTATGAAATTAGACAGCATTATGTATACACCAAGTCTGTGTATGCACCAGAATAGAGTAAAATAAAATACAAGTTTTGTGGTAAAGGCAGAAATCTGTATTCACTAAACCCACTCCTGCATTTTCGTAGGTTGAATTAATCAAAATGGTAACTTGCTTTTACAGAGTTAATGGAATTGTGTCGGGAGCACAAAATGATCCCATCTTCCTTAACTTTCAACACTAAAAAAAAAACCCTAGCCCAGGGGTGGGCAAACCTGACAGTTTTAAGACTTGTGGACTTCAACTCCCAGAGTTCCCCAGCCAGCTAACCCCTGCCCTAGCCAGTCGATAGCTTGGATAGAGGCTACCCAAGTATGAACTTCTCCACGTTTTTTATTCTCAATTGGGAGTTACATTAAAAGAAGTTATCATAACTATGGCAGATCCTATGATTGCTTAGATTTTATCCCATCAACCTCAGATGGCAGTTCTAATAGAAAATGATTCTTTTAAGATTATGATTCCATAACCAGATTACACTAGGCTATCTGATGCATAGGATCATAGCTTCCTTAATGTCTGCAGGTATACATGATCCTCTTTATGTTTGCATTATCATGATTGGAGGGGGGGGGGAGAATTAGACTTCCCATATAAATAATCTGTCCATATAGTTGAAGAAAGTGAGCTAGGCTACTAAGCTAAGATAAAGAACAGAATATCTGGCAAAACTTGTTTTGTAAGATAGGTGGCTATATCAATTTGGTCAACAAAACAAACACAAAGAAAAGTTATTGCATACTACTAACTGGGCTGGCCCTTGGAAAATTCCTTTTTTGCTGTTGATCTAAATTACAAAGTTGGATAGCACAGCAAAGTCATCCCATCCTATCCAAACAAAAGCCTGAACTTTTTTTAAAAAGAGAAAGGTGATTTGCCACTTCCTTCTCAAGTATTACCTAATAATTACTTATTAATTCAGCAAAAGAATTTGTGGATAAATAGCAAGCAATATCCCTATTCAACATTTTCAGTGACAGAAAACAGCAGTTAGGCAACAGGATTTGAATGCTCCATCTCTGACTGCCTTAGGCAGGTCATACCTGCCCATCCTTTGACTCCACAGTATAAAGATGGAAACAGAGACTTACCATGCAGGTTTGGTGTGGAGCCAAACAGAGCAACTAAATAAAGTAACTTGCTTTGGCAGCTCACCCCGTCTACCCCATAATTATAAAACATATAACAAATAAAGAATGCTCTACAGTAGGTAAATAAAGTAACTTTGGATAGCTGTGAGGTTTCTCTTTGGTCTTCTATTAGAATTACCATACAGTGGCTTAGAACAATCCATCCTTTCCAATTCATATTCTTTTAAAGCAATATCCAAATGTTGCCTGGAAAAATTATTCACAATATTCTCTGCCAAAAGAAAATATTTTGAATTATTTTTCTAGAAATCACACCAGAATAACTATGCTGACATGACTTTCAGTTTATTTAAACTCTCTTCATGAATCAGGATAGCCTCCCCCCCCACCAGAATGTGACTATTTTACATGGCCGTGCCCTATTCCTCTTCACCAATATCTCTCCTTTTTACAAGGATCACAAATTCTGTTTCTGCATGAGTCCGATGAACTTTTAAAAATTTTCCTAGGAATGCTGGATATTCTGTGTTCTTATTTTTAAAAAACAAATCCCAAACCCCTTGATTACACATAATTAAAAAAAAAGCACACACTATATTAGAACTATCTTCAAAAACAGTGTAAGATTGTGAATTTATTCTAATTAAATCACATAAAGTCCTGTGTGTGTGTGTGTGTGTATGTGTACACACATATACTCCCACAATATGAATACAGCATCTCGGGATGGTTTCTGTCCAATTCCACTTATGTCCTCAGAATGTTCAATTTCATTCTCCCAGTTTAGAGAAATTGTTCTCTTGTTCTCTGCCAAGTTCCTTTTCTTTCAAGAGTTTCTGGTTCTCAGCTCTCAACCTGTCCAGTTCCTGTTCTAACTGACTTACCCTGGGGTCCTCTGTTGAGTCCTCTGCAAATTTCTTGTTCTCCATCTGTAGGCGGTTGTTCTCATCCTCCATCCTGGAAAGACACTTCTCCAACTCCAAATATTCCTTGATCAATTCCTGTTTGCTCATATTCTGCAGACTCTCTACATGATATCTCTCATATGTCTCTGAAAAATCTTTCTGAAGGAATTCAGTACCATCCCCTCCCATCCCATCACTACCCCCATCCTCCTCTTCCACAAACTCTTCCTCACTGGTTTCATCTGACTTGGTGGCAGATCTTTTGGGGTAAAGGCTTGTCTTCAAATCTGGTTCTTCTTGATCATGATCCTCCATCAAAAACTGTGTGGTGTTGTATGGTGCAACAGGCTGTCCTTTAGCAAACATCTCTGCCCGCATCCTGGAAGCACGTTGACTCTGCTTCTCATCAAACTTCTTCTTCTCTTCCCAGCTGAGTTTGTAATAAGGCTTCCAATGTTTCTTCTTCTTTGAAGGGCGCCTCCTATGTTTCTTTTTGCCCAACTGTTTTTCCTCTTCTCCACCAGACTGGGATCTGCAACTCTGGTCAACAGTCCCACAGTATCCCTGCTCCTGTAGGTCTGGCTGTTCTCCATATCCTGCATCTTGGGTGTCTGCAGCTGCACCAAATGTCTGGTCCTCAATCTGATTAATTCCTGGGGCAACCAGACCGTGGCTTCCCTTAATCGCAGGAACTGTGAGGTCTGTACCAGGGAAGACAGCATCAGCACTGACCGGCCTGCCATCCTGCTGCTTAGCCACCTCTCTTGGTTGCCACCTATCAGCAATCTCTCTTCCTTGGAGCAGTTCCTGGTTAGTGGGTGGAGATCCACCAAAAGGTCCCCCTCCACCAGAGTCTCCTCCACCTGCACCCCTGCAGGGGGGGAAAGGTGTTTTGCCATTAGGCTGTTGCCTCAGATTGGCAGAGAAGGTGGCATCAGCCATAGCTGGTGCTTTTAGCTATTTCCTCAGAAGGAGATTGTTGGCTAGTAAGTCCGAGGTGTTGATTCCCTCTTCTCTTGAAGGAGAATTTAATTAGCCTACCGTGCCTTGCCCGGAGCTGCCAACTTCACAAGTTCTGAGAAATCAAACACTTTTTAAACACTTCAGCCCAACTTGCAAGCCTTTACAGAACTCTTACTGCTTAATCGCAGAGTAGTTATCAGGAGTATTAATCTGGAAGCCTTTCTTCCTCTTTCTTAAATTTCTAGAGTGTTACAAACATTAAACTTTTCAGGGGAAAAAAAAGAGACCGGCAAGCTGTCTCGGTCAGTCTTTAAATGTTGGTTACCTTCTGGGAGGTGTGGAAGCATCCGTTTTTTTTCTCCAGTCTCTACTCCTGTTTGTCACACTGTAGAAAAGATGCACACCTCAAAGTTCAGGGCCGAAAAAGTTCAAGGCAGTTTCAATGCTAAGAGTCTAAGTCTGCAACAATTCTTCTTTTTTCTCAACAATCTGGATTCCAAAAATCGCTTGAAAAATATTTCCGTCCCAAGCTTCAGTTATGAAAAACTCTCCAGTCCCGAATGAGTTAAAAATGGTTTCCTCCTCCTCGGAGAGGAAAGAGTTAACTAAACGAGGGAAGGTTGGCTCCTCCACGCACACCCAAAGTTCGAATCTCCCCCTCCCTGCAGTTAACCCCACCCCCTCCTTCCACCGCTTTCCTCCCTTACTCAAGCGCCGCCAGTTCTCGACTGCTACTCCTAGCGCGTTTCCTCGCCTTATATAA
Source organism: Psammodynastes pulverulentus (assembly GCA_025802295.1). NCBI lineage: Eukaryota > Metazoa > Chordata > Lepidosauria > Squamata > Psammodynastidae > Psammodynastes > Psammodynastes pulverulentus. The sequence continues at coordinate 65,348,377 of JAOYMU010000077.1, forward strand.
ACGAACCAGCCCCTTCAACGCAGTGCGCAGCCTCTTCTCGTTTTCCTGGTCCCAAGGTATCTCGGGAGTTGTGGTTTCTCCTTCCGATCGATTGCCCAGTTCTCTTTTAACACAATGACTACCCTTCCCAGAATCGCGGCAAGAGACTGTTGTTCAGCCAATCAATATTCAAGGAGGGCTGGGACAACAAGGAAGCCCTCTCTGGTAGGCTGCCTAAATAACTAAAACATCAATGGCTAAAATGGGAGTCCTTCAATATTAACTGAACCAATCAGAGAAGAATAATTGGAGGCGGTGTAGGAGGTGGGAATTGGAATATACCAACAATTTATGAGAATTTTGAAATCTTAACGCGTATTGAACCGGCCTTTTTGAGTTCTCCTAGAGAGTATCTTCAAACGAATGTCACCTCAGGCACTTTATGTCATAATAGTGTTGAAGGACAATAGATTCGTAGTTTACCCCTCGAGAAAAAAAACATGGTAGTGTCCAAAAAGTAGTTCCAATGTAACTATAAAGATTAAAAAGATTTTGTAATGAGTCACTCGTTTAAGATTGAGGAATTTCAGTAACTATTCGAGAATTTAGGGAGAGCAGTGATGTCATCTAGTGGCAAAAAAGATTTGGACAGGAAAGTTGAGTAGGAAGCTCTTGCTGGCGGAAGGTCACTACTAGTTGTGTAAAAAATCGCAGCGATGTTAACCTATGACGGTGACTGATCTACGTGGAGGGAGCTGTAAACAAACCGAAATTGGAAACTAGTTCCGTCTTAAAGGCACTCCTCCCGCTAAATCAAATGATGTAATTGAAGGCCTGGAAAGGGGGCTGCGGTTAAAGACTGAGATTTGGACTCTTCTGCTTTCGCCAGAGGAAGATTTGCCCAAGTTGCAACAGATCGTAGTGGAAAGAATTTATTAATCAATTGCTGTTTTTCTCTCTGGCTGTGAAGAAAGCAGGGTGGAGAACCGTGGCTGAAAAGGAAGCTGCAGAACTTGAAGCCCGCGAGCTCTTCCCTTCTAATGCCTAGAAGCTGGCTCAAGTCATCAGGAAGTAGCACATGCATTCTGTGTATGCTCAGAGACTAATTTATCCTCAGTTCTGTTCCACCCGTTTCGAGCCAGGTTGGGCGATCCTCATTTCCACTGAGATGAAGCTGGGACCCAGACCCAGGCTGGCTTTGATTGCCTCAGTGGAGGTACAAATCAGGAACTCCACTTCTCAGACCCTCACCTGAAAGGGTTGCTGGAGAGGGAGAGGATTTCCTTTGCCATCCACAACTGCTCACCTCTTCCATCCCAGATCCTGACTTGTCTTTCGCTGCTGTTTACATTGTGGAGTTGTAACAGGACAAGCGTTGGTTAGCTTTTACAATGGAAAAAGTGATCCTGATGCATAACAATTTTGTAAAGAAAAGGTAAAAAGTATAAACTGACCGTGTTGGGGTCAAAGACTGTAGAATCTTTGAAAATTGAACCAACCTCTTGAAACTAATTTAGAATGATAGAAAGCCTGAGAAGTGATTAAATTTAAAATGCCAGCATGTTATCCTTTCCTATGAAAACATACTGCATGACTGTAATTGCATTAAGCTAATTCTATAAAAAGTACATTTTTAAATGGCAGAAAGTTTTAAACATTTTTGAAGAGTTTTAGCAAAAAACCCAAAAACCACTGGTACACCTCAAATTAGCAGAAGGGTAGTTCAAAAGTAATGTTAGAAAGTATTACTTCACAGAAAGAGTAGGGAAAGCTAGGAACCAACTTCCAGCAGAGGTAGGTAGTTGATCAGTCATAAATGACCGAGTTTAAATATGTTTGGGGGAAAAACATTCTATCATACAAGGTAAGTAAATAATAAAATAATGGCAAATCCAGTCTGAACATTTGGCTAATTGCAAAAAACTAAAAATAAATTTTAAAAAATTGAAAATATTAAAACAAAACAAAACCCTCAAAGGGCAGACTGGATGGATCACTGGCTCTTTTTCTGCAGTTGGTTTTCTATGTTTCTCTGCTAGTTTCCTTATTCATTTCAGTTCAGCACAGGCTGTCTTGCTAAGTTTGCTGCAAACATATCGTAGACTAGAATGATTCCTTACTGCTACACAACATTTCTCTATAATGTAATCATCTTGAGAATATTATGAAATACTGTACAAAAAACATGAAACAAATAACATTGTACAGCCCAAAATGCAAATGTAACTCCAGCACAACTTTCCTGTAAGCCAACATTCTATTTCACTTTTATTTTGAAGTACGTTTATCATTTGGAGCAACTGTAATTTATCACACAATCTAATGAACCCAAGTCCTTGTCATCAAGAATAAACATTTTAAACAATTGAAATTTCAAAAAATAAAAATAGTGTATTTACTGCTGACTTGTTCCACAGTGGATTTAATACTTATCAGAAGCATATAAATCAGGACAAACTAAATTTCCATATCATACAAGTTTAGCCTGAAGAGTATAGCTTCTTTTTTGTGATTTTCCTGAATTACTCTCAATTACAAGTGCGAAATCTATGACAGAATTCCATACCACTTTGAGGCATACTATACAACAAGACTATAGGATAACTTTGAAGATTCACGTAACACTGTTAATGTAAGAAATTTTCCAAACTCAGAAAACAAAAAGTGTTGTCCGCATTAAATCTATAAAAGTGGTATGAAAGTAAAATGGAGAAATTAGGCTCAGAAAAATGTAATTGCCTAAGGTTCTCATCCTTATCCTATGGCAGTTTTGGCTAACTTTCTTGGCACCAAGTGCCGAAACAGGAGTGTGCGCACACAGGCGGGGAAGTGCCAGAAACCAGAAGAGCAGCTCCCACACGCGGGAAAGCACTGGAAACCGGAAGAGCAGCACGTGTGCACCGGGACTCCCCACTCCTTCAACCTCTGCAGCAATGCTTGCAGCACTCATGTTTATTTCCCAAAGCCAACAGCAAGGGCCCTCAACTTCTTTGGTCGACCATGGTGAGGCCTGTTCTGAGTGGAACCTGTCCTATTAAACCACTGTATGGTCTTGGCCACTGTGCTGTAGCTCAGTTTCAGGGTCTTGCCAATCTTCTTATAGCCTAGGCCATCTTTATATAGAGCAATAATTTGTTTTTTCAGATCCTCCGAGAGTTAATTGCCATGAGGTGCTATGTTAAACTTCAAGTGATCAGTATGAGAGAGTGGAGTATAACACCAAATTTAACATACCTGCTCCCCCTTTCACACCTGAGACCTTGTATCACTAACAAGTCACATGACACCAGGGAGGGAAAACGGCTACTTGGGCCCCATTTGAACATTATCACTTAGGGATGTACTCACTTTTGATGTCAGCAGTTTAGACATTAATGGCTGTGTGTTGCGTTATTTTGAGGGGACAGCACATTTACACTGTTGCGTTATTTTGAGGGGACAGCACATTTACACTGTTATACTCACTACTTTACATTGTAGCCAAGTGTCATTTCTTCAGTGTTGTCATGAAAAGATATACTTAAATGTTTACAAAATGTGTGTGTGTATGTGTATGTGTGTAATACTTTCAGCAACTAAATTCTTTGTTAGAAATTTTCTATGGAGCACTTTGATTCCAAGATTATCCTTACAGGAAATCCAATTACCAATTAATGAGAGGAGGTTCAGTTTTCTAAATCTGCAACTATATCATCATGTTTATCTATTGTCAGTATTAAATTCTGGACACTAATAATTAGTGTTAATTTTCAGATTTGGGCAACTTTGGAATATATACATATAGTATGATTAGTTGAAAGGATAGTATTAGGATCTAAACATTAAAACACTAGTATTTCTGGAAACAATTGCATCAGTTAGAAAATTATGGAATAGAATGTCTAATAAAAATGCAACTCTTTCCCCCTGCTATGACTTTATGTGGAAATCCAATTTTAATATGATAAAAATATGAAAAATATGATATGGAAAAATTGGATGGAAATGGAGATATTGTTCATAGTTCATTGAACAGATGATGAATTTTAAATATATTCTGTGTTAAGAGATATACCCGATGTAATTCAATAGCAATATTTACAGTGACATATGCCAACAACATTGTTTTGACCAGCAGCATTCTTAGATTTTGACTGAGAACAATTTATTAATCCTTTAAATTTAAGAAAGACTCAATTTGTTTGTATAGATATTAGTTATCAATAAATCAGTTTGATATGCAGACGTTAAGAAATGAATGGAATAAGTAATTACAGGTTCTTGTATTGCCTGGAGAAAGTTTTAACTTACGGTATATACCAATAGTGTCAATGTATCTTAAACTATGACAACAAAATACTTAGAATTTATTGGATAGAGTCCAATTATATTAAAGGATTATCTACAACAGCATTTTATTGGAGATGTAATAAGTATAATGCTTCTTTTAAATATTTTTACAATGTTCTATGTTTACTAAATTTTGGGAGAAAAGTAGTGGATTATATAAATGTGATTGTGAGACAAAAGCTAGAAATTATAATTGAATGCACTTGGGTTAATATAAAAGGGGAAGAAATGACATTGCCATAGGTGTATATTATAGACCACCCATCTAAACAGAGGAAATAGACTAATTTTTTGCTAATCAGTTAACTAAGGTATGTAGGAAGCACATCACAATAGTAATGGGAGATTTCAACTACCCTGACATTAACTGGAAGACAAATACTGCACCAAGTGAAAGATCAAACCGGTTCCTGACAAACCTAGCAGACAACTTTGTTTCCCAAAAAGTAGAAAAGGAAACAAGAATCAGCCAGATTGGACTTAATTCTCACTAACAGAGATCAAATGATAGAAGGTGTTGAAGCTACAGGAACATTGGGGGGCATGGTGTGATCATGCAATATTGGAATTCAACATTATGCAAGCACAAGTAATAGAACAAAGTCAAACTAGAGTCTTGAACTTTAAAAGAGCTAATTTCAATAAACTTAAGAGCTTGGGAAGGATTCCATGGATGAGAATCCTCAAGAGGAAAACAACTCAAGAAGCTTGGGAAATTTTGAAAAGTGAAATTATAAAAGCCCAGTCTAGCACAATACCAATGAAAAAAAATAACAGCTCTCAAAAGAAATCCCATGGCTGCATAAAGAACTCTCTGATAAATTGAAAGACAAAAAGGACAAGTATAAAAAGTGGAAAGAGGGGCACATAACTAAGGCAGAATATCAGCAAATAGCCCAAGCCTGCAAAGATGAAGTGAGGAAAGCTAAGGCTTAAAATGAACTAAGGCTTGCAACAAAAGTCAAAAGTAACAAAAAAAGAGAGCTTCTTTCAACATGTAAAAAACAAGAAAAAAGTCAAGGAAATGAATTGGTTCACTAGTGGGAGAAAGTGGCAAGAAAGTGACAAGCAACAGATAGAAAGAAGAATTATTTAACACATTTTTTGCATTCGTTTTTACATAAAGGGAAAAAACAATCTAACCTATCAGAAACAGTAACATAAAAAACAGATTAGAAACACTAGTTAAAATAGACAAGAAAATGGTAAATGAGCACCTGTCTACCCTAGATGAGTTTAAATCACTGGGACCAGATGGATTACATCCCAAGGTTCTGAAGGAACTGGCAGGTGTGATCTCAGAACCACTGAACTATATCTTCCAAAGATCCTGGAGAACCAAGTAACTACCAGAGGACTGGAAAAGAGCTGATGTAGTTCCCATCTTCAAAAAAGAAAAAAGAATAGATCAAGGAAACTACAGACCTATCAGCCTGACTTCAATCCTGGGAAGATTCTGGAAAAGATTATCAAGCAACGAATCAGTGAACACCTAGAGGCAAACAAAGTCATAACCAAAAGCCAGGAGTGTAGAGAAGAGCAACAAAGATGATTCGGGGACTGAAGGTTAAAACATATGAAGAACGGTTGCAGGAACTGGGTCTGTCTAGTTTGATGAAAAGAAGGACTAGGGGTATAGCAGTGTTCCAATATCTCAGGGGCTGCCACAAAGAAGAGGGAGTCAAGCTATTCTCCAAAGCACCTGAGAGCAGG
>JAOYMU010000077.1:65431882-65446733 GCA_025802295.1 Psammodynastes pulverulentus
GCCAAATTGCTGGCAGCTGGCTGTAAGCAGAAGCCTGCAATTACTGCACTCTAACCTCTGTGCCACTGAGGCTCATTACCACCGAGATGGTAAATGAAAAATGTTTGAACAATTAAAGTGCTAAATAAAACACATCCTGGTATGAGATTTGCTTCCTCTTCTGGGAGGGCTAGATTATTATTCCAATCCTTCCCTTAGGTATAAGCCTAAGCATCATAAAATCTTTATTCTGGACAATTTTTAATGAGTTTTTGATAGACTCTTGGTTGGGAAATAAAGAAAACTACCTTATATCACAGCCAAACAATGCTTCATCTACTTCAGACCCACCTTCTGTCAGCTGATCTGGAATGATGAGAATTGGAATTCAGTATAGTTGAGAGATATCAAATCAGAAAAGGTTAATTGGCACTCTCCAGGGTCTCAGAGATTGGCTTTTCCAGCCCTATGGTGAAATATTGTGAGTTGAATCTGGAGTCTTTTGCCTACTCTTTCTATGCTCTACTATTTGTTTATTTATCAAATGTATATACGGTTCATCCCATAGTGCGAGGCAACTATAGTCTTTCCCTGTTTTCTTATGGACAATGAAAATATTTTTCACTGAAAGTGGTAGGTATTTGGTGAGTTGAGATACCTAGAATATTTTAAATTTTTATCTCTCTCCATGAATGACTCCCTTTGATACCTTGTCTTTCAGTCTCCATCCTCCATGTTGAAAGTGTACGTGAAGGTTACCAATCTGAGGGGCTTCGGAAATTTGGTGGTTCTTTTGCAGAAGAGCAGTGTTTCACTATAGTCTTCAGGGGTAAACGGAAAAACCTGGATCTGGCTGCTCGGACTGGGACTGAAGCCCAGCAATGGGTGAGGGGACTCACAAAACTGATGGTCAAATGTGAAGCCATGAGCCAGCGAGAAAAGCTTGAGCAATATCCTTTCTTTCTATATCGGCAAAGACTTAGAAATGTGGTAGATATTATTCCCCCTTAAACTTGAGACATTGATTTTAAAAGGGGAAAGGAAGTTTTTGTTGAATCAATACAAAACCCTCCTTTCTCTTTTTAAAATCTATGCCTCGGCTTGTGTTAGACCTCTGAGTTTTAAAAATACATATTGTACCACATTTGAAATGGGATTTGGAGCCACATTTGGTTTCATGGGTTGCAGGGCATTGGTGATGCACAAAAGAAGCAAACAGAATTAGTGAGCATATTACCCCAACTATCTTGTAGTATCTTCCATGGCAGGGGAATGCTGTTATACCTTTATATGTAGGGCAACGGCCACCGAGTCAAAAGTTGAATAATGTCTCAAAGGCCAAAATGCATCAGCAAAGGAATTCTGTGGCAGTGAGGTTGCTGGAGTGCAACCATTCTCCTTTTTTGAAAACCCTTACCTAACAAAGGATAATTTATTGGTTTTAGAAGCAGCAATTTATTTTTTTCTGAAATAGGTTATATGGTCAGAAATTTTTCTTTTCTTACAACTTGAATTTGATAAAGACATTTTAATCATATGTCTAAGAATTAGATAGAAATTGCTCAATCAAATATTTGTGGATAGCTGATATCTTTATACCCTGTCTTCTACATTTAAAATATGCCCCAACACTCCTTCCCTTTTTCTTAAGAGTTTGTATTAAGACTCATCTTCACAATTTTCTTGAATTAATTATGTAAGACAGAAGGAGAGTGAATTTAAATTTTAAGGCAGATGCTTCCCAGATTGTTTACATTGTCCTTACATCAGGCCCTACCTGGATCCATGGCATCTTACATGAAGCCGACAAGAACAAAGACAATAAGATGAGTTTCAAAGAGATCAAAAACATGTTGCGAATAGTAAACATAGATATGAATGACATCTATGCCTATCAGCTCTTTAAGGTACTCGTATTATTCTCTGTCTTGCCTTCTGGGTTCTGTTTCATACCCTTTTCAGCAGTAGCTTTATATTCAAAAGGTGCTTTGACGCCTTTGTATATTCCATAGTTCCTGCACTAGTTAAAATATTGGACAAATTGGAACTTTAAGTCCATTATCTGCTATGGAAATTCTCTAGTTGATTTTGAACTATTGTTTCATAGATCAATCTAGCTCCCAATATTATTATTTGGGTTTCTGGAGTTTCTGGAGAAATGTATATAATATGTGTTTCCCACCCAAACATGGCACTGATTTGATCAATCCTAAGATATAATGAATACTAGTACTTGGTTTCTTCTCTTAGTTTCCCTTCCATTATACTTACTGTTGTAGGCCTTTCAGTCTTGCTGGGTTATTAACTCCAAAGCTCTGCACAAGAGTGTCTGTTCAAAAGTTTTGAGACAATTCATAGAGATGAGAGACAGTAGTGTTGTCTCTTTATTTGGTGATTTTATGTTCTCTTTTAATGCAACTTTTGATAATAAATAGAAATACAGAACATGGATCTCAGGCCATAATACTTATATTTCATTCTGAACCAAATAGTTTTTAATGCTGTTCGTAATTTCATGTATTTTTTTTGTTGCTGTAGTCTAAACATTGTATGTTATGCAGATGTGCTTTGTTTTTAATTACCTGTTTTAATTGCAGTGTAAAGGGGAAAAAGCAGGTCACTCTTAGTATAGTGCTGCCTTTTCCAAACTGTTATGCTTTAGATACATTGGGACTGCAATTCCCAATGTATCTAAAGCATATCAGTTTGGGAAATCCTGGGAATTCTTGGCAGCTGTCTGAGCTGGGAAATTGGGGAATTATAGTATCAGTATACCTGAAAGTTGCCAGGCTGGGAAAGTCTTTTCCCATGTTAGACATTCAGTTGCTAATCAGGTGCCTCTGATCCAGTTTTCACTGCAGTTCATTTATTCCTTTGTCTCTCTTTCACCAGGAGTGTGACAAATCAAACAATGACCGCTTGGAAGAATATGAGATTGAGGAGTTCTGTACACGACTAATGAAACGGCCTGAGCTGGAGGACATCTTCCACCAATATTCAGGCGAGGACTGTGTGCTTTCTGCTGAGGAGCTGCAGGAATTTTTACATGATCAGGGTGAAGAAGTAAGCTTGCAACAAGCTCAACATATCATTCAGACATATGAGCTCAATGAGAAAGGTATGAATGTGTTCCGTGTATCTCAACAATATGACAGTACATTTTCCAGTAAGCCAGTTACAATAGTTTGTCCTCCAGGCACCATTGTTTGTTATGGTGGCATACTGCAAGAACATCCAGAAAGACTGGGCTACTTAGGTATCCCAGCTGATCAGGAACCTGACACAAGTTGCATGAAGGTACTTATTTTTGTGGAACAAGCCACAAAGTTTTCTGCCTGCTCCCACTTTTGGAGAGGTGGTCAATCCTATACTGACATGCTTGTAACAAATGCAGTATAAGGACTACTAGGACTGGGAGTATTGCAGAAAAAAATGATTTGCTTGGTTTTACTAACTGAATTCCCTTGATTTTTTTTAAATATTGTACTGTATAAAGTAACAGAGAGAGGAAATAGTGCAGGCCAAATACAGGAAATGATCTAGTAAAATACTTCTGGCAGAGACGGCTAAATTGACTGTTTTGATCAAAGAAAAGAATGTAAGTACTTTGTGTCTACACGGAAACCACTTTTGGACTTTGTGCTTGAGGTGAAAAAATTGAAACTTTGATTTTGGATTTTATAGATTAATTGATTTGTTGTTATAGAAATGGCTAGTTTATACTATTATGGAAAAGTAAAAAATTGAGGTTCGATGTTAATCCTTTATCCTACTGCAATAGAGGGAGTCAAAAGTTAATGCCTTTCCCCTACTCTCTTCCTCACTTTTCCCCTCCCCACCATGTCCTAATATTTACTTTTGTATTTTTGTATTTTACTATACAATCTAATAAAATGTTAGAATTAATTTTTTTTTAATGTAAAATATTCCAGATTTTATTAGTAACTTAGAATTTTTAAAAGAAACTTGATACGGTATTTAATATATTTTATCATATGGCAAACCAAAATAAGCCATGTCAAGACTGCCTTGTGCTTTCTGCATTGCAGAGACAATGTTGGTGCTGGTGTAGCAGTCTGGCCTAAACGGCATTCTTGCTGCCATTTATACAAACACTCTTAGATAAATTCAGCCCGTAGATCAACCAATCTTTAATATTTTGTTTAGAAGTTAAATTCATTGTATTAGATAATAAAATTAACAATAAAATTATTCTCAGCAATTTAACAGTAGAGTCTTCTATGAGCTGAGCTTGTCTACTTGTAGATACATGTATTTTCCTTTGTGTTACTGCCACTATTACCTTCAGAGATTTTTTTTTAAATGTTTCCCAGTGTAGTTTATAGCCTTGGAATTTTCTGGTTGTCATATCAGAAATACTTAGTCAGCACTGAACCTGTTTATTTCTTCATTTTTAGTCCAACTAGAGTCACGTAGGTACTGCTACCCTAGGTAGCAAATGAGGGGAAAGACGAGCCAGATATAAGCTCATTTATAAAATGCAGCTGCTAGCCCTAGTACTTCCTCTTTCCTCTTAGAAAATTCTACACACCTTTGAAATGGAAAAGCAAAAAAGTCACCTTTGCCCAGCTGTTTAACTCAGTCCTAAAGCTTCAAGGTCCCAGATTATGAAACATGTATGGTTTATAGGATGATTTACTCCCATAAATGCTTTTCTCTGGAACTTTGGTTGGTACAACAATACATCAAGCAAGTTCAGTTTTGCTAGCAGTATACAATCAGTGCCCATTCGAATGTACAGAAGAGGTTGTAACACATAGTAAGGAGTGAAAGAGATAAGGAGTGTCTTCTTGTAAAAATATCAACTGAAACAATCTTTTAGATGGCCCTAAATCTCATATTTAACCTCCATTGGCATCTTTTCTTGAGATTATGACTTCATTCCTTATTGGCATTTAGTTCTATATTCTTCAAGTTGATCCAAAGTATCTTAAAACTGGACAATTAGAACTGTAACCACTTAATTGAACAGGAATTTGTGTAGATACAGTAGCCAAATTCTGACTTCTATATAAGAAAAAGTGTATCTGTGTGTGTATGTGTGCATTCTATTTCTATTTCTTCAGGTTCTAATTTAGAGAGAGAAACTTTTAAAGCCATTCCATGGTTACTGTTGTGGCCATACCATAATTGTTTACAATCAGAACAACAAAACATTTTATGACATTTTAATTAACTTTTAACTTTTGGTCCATTTGCAGCCCTGCCAAAAATACATATGTAACTGCAGCCACAGGAGATACATTTTTGGAACAAATTTTATCTTTTCCATGTCTAATTTGAATTGTGATTCAATGTCCAAGGTTGTGATTATGGTAGGATATACAAAAATGAATGTTTGTATTATGGACAATAGATCAGCAACTCTATGTTATTATAAGCTCCTATTCTTTCCTTAGTTTCCTTCTTCTGTTTCTTTTGGAATTGCTGTTTTTTCACTTTGAACTCTAACCCTTTCTCAGTATCACGATTTTGCTGAAGATACTTATTTTTACCTCTCTCTCTCCTAGAATTTTCTTCTGTTTTCCTGTCTTGCATCTGGTTTTTCTATGGGATAATTTATTGAACTATTGAAGTTCTTTGGGGCCAACTTTATACAGTCCTTTACCTTGTTAGACAAAGAAGTCTGTGAATGATTTTCCATCACAGCAGCTTAATTTAGATAGGGTATTTTTAATAATGCCGGTAGCAAATGCTTGAGAGACAGAAATTCTATTCTAAAATAACTTATACCATTTAGAGATATGCCTTTTATATCCAACCTTCCTGATTATATTATTGGTGCTCTCTGAGCTTTGTGGTTTCCTTGCAGATGTTTCATTACCAAATAAATATTATTTTCCATCAATGTCTGTGCTAGCCTGAAACCCCAAGCCAATATAAAGCCACAGTTATAAGTTTATAAACTTTTATTAACCTTTCATAACACTTTCAGCAGAAGCTACGGCAGAGACAGAGGTGGGTTATTGGAGAACAAGAAAGAATTGAAAAGATAATGCAGAGTTTTAGACATGTAAGCTACGTCGGAGCTTAGAGGTTGAAAATAGAAAACTTAGGTCATGCAAGAATAAACTGCATGTTAAGAGCCAAAGGCACCCACAAAGCTCACTCCAACAGTTAAGGTAAAGGTCTGGTTACAAAACATGGGGCAGGAAGTGATGGGAAGCAGGAGAATTATTCCCCAAAAGGGGAGGTGATCTGGAGGATGCTCAGACTTTTGGGCTTTGCCTGATTGGGCTAGTTGATATTCCCTTCTCCTGAGGAATCATGCAGATATTTTCTCTCAGTCCTCTTTAACTGGTGATATGATTTAGAGATTGGCAGTCTTCCAAGGCTGAATCAGCAGCCACTTATGCTGTATCTGATTCACAGGTCACAGGATGCTTGCAGCCTCTTCCTTTACAAGCTAAGAATCCATAACACAACATATGTTTTTCTGGTTTTGTGTTTCACTTTTATGTATTAACTTAGTGTTCTGTTGAGAAAATTGTTTGTTTGTCAATATTCTGACCCTTCAAACTACATATAAATCTTCAGGCTCAGCACTCACCTCTGATTTTTTTCTCTCAGCGAGCTTCTCAATCTTATCTTCAAGGCTTCCACATCCTTTCTATTTATAACCCATTGGTGTCAACCTGTACCTGTCTTAGCCACTGGAGGACCTGTCTCAGCCTCTGAAAGTCTACTTCCTTCCTGCTCCTAATTTCTGTCTCTCAAATTGCCCCAAGGTTACCAGCTTTTCTATTGTTCTATCTTCTAATCACTTTTTCCATGACTCCTAAGACACTGTTGTGACTACATCTAAGTGCACATAACTAAAATAATTGGCGATTATTTTCGTGTTTATTGTTGTTCCACTCATTCCTCATTCTCTTTCATCTCACCTGTGTATACCAGTTATTACACTGTGAACTTCTTTGGAGAGGGATCTTTAAATCTGTTCTTTGTAAAGCTCCATTTACTGTATGTAGATGGCATCTTATAAATAACAATACAATATTGCCTTTGAGTCTTTGGAAAGTTATCATCTCTGTGTAGCCACAAAAATAGATGTTTATTCCACAGAAGATGCTCTATTATGGATGGTGGCTGCTGAACATAGATATGATCTTCTTCCTTCATCTTCAGAACAAGATCCATGAGATGATGATGCCTTCCTTTTCTTAAAAGTGGACTCTTTGATGGTTTCATCACAGTATTAAAACATAGTACCTTATCAAAAAAACAATTCAATTATTTAAAAGATTAAACTAAAAATAAAACAACAACTGTAAAAAAGCCATTGAGAATGGAAAAAGTTAGATGTGCACATTCATTCATAAGAATTTACCATGATTTTTTGGTCCTTTACTTTTTCCTTCTTCTTCAAAAAGTGGACTGAGGAGGAAAAAAAACAAGGTTCCATCACATTATATATTTTGTTCATTGCAGGAAGAGGGAAAGAATGAAATGCAGATATTTGGAATTTATACAACAGTACCTGTTTCATGGATTGTAGTCAAACCTGCTTCACCCAACTGTCTCTATTCCACAGCCAGGCAACATAATCTCATGATGCTGGATGGTTTCACAATGTACTTGCTATCTTCAGCGGGAAACATCCTCAACCAGGCCCATGCTGGGATTTATCAGGATATGAGCCAGCCTTTATGCCATTACTTCATCTCTTCCTCCCATAATACCTACCTAACAGACAATCAGATTGGAGGGGCCAGTAGCACTGAGGCATATGTTCGGTAAGAAGTTTTCATGACCCAACTGTGAACAGCTATAGCCAGTGTGGGTCATATTGAAGAACCTGATAGAAAGGAAGGAGGCAGAGTAGGTATGTTCTCAGAAATCCACAAGTTCAAAACAAGTTAGAAAATCAGATATTTGGGGGTAGAGGTGGGGATGAAGATCTTGTCATATCTTGAGAATTGGTAACCATCTGTTGTGAGGTTTTATCTATGATTTGTGGAAACTGAAGGGGAACTTGGTGAGCAATGGATTAGGAGAGGATAATTGTTTAATGGGAGAGGGTATAGTTTGAGCAGAACAAGAGGAACAAGGCCAAGGCAAGATGACAGAAAGGAATAATTAGACCGGTGCGTAGGGAGGGATTGCCCTTTCCATCTGTTTATTAGCTTTTCTAGTATCAGACGGTTCCATTAATTAGATAGCATATAAACTTATTATTCAATTCATATGGTAAAAATTACCCTCAATTGTCCTTAAATGAATGGTTTAGGGGCCATTTTGAACAGGACGTAGCGAAAGGCACATATGGTCAGCTGATATTATTTGCAGTTCTTGTGAATTGAAGGAAGTATGCAGAAACTCTCCGGGGGATTGGTATCAAATCCAAACATTTGATTCCTTGTTACAGCCAGGGAAGATATTGAATTTGGCCAGTTCAACAGGAGAATCAGATTACATATTAGTAGCTATAGAAAATCCAATGGCTCACATAATGTATAACAAGTTAAACCATTTCTTTTACATCACCTGCCCAGTCTGACTACATTTCCTGAGCTTGTTCCTCATTTGTCTGATCCGGAATATACCGGTAATCTTTGTTTTGTGAATATTACATAAAATGATTACACTGCAACTTCTATATTAATTGGTTTGATTATGCTACCCAGCATAGCTCATTGCTTTTCCTAGGCCATCTTATATGTATCTATGTATGTAATTTTAATTGTGGGTGTCTCCTGAATTTCAATAGCACATATAGTTTCACATAGTCTAGATTTGCTTCAGAAGCTTTAGAGAAGCATCTTGATCTCATACAAAATTGAATATCTTGAGTGCCAGAATGAAAACAATAAATTCTACTATCTTTTAGCTCTATCCATTCCCATCTGAAATGCAAAATCTATTTATGTATCCCTCTTCCCCCCATTGGCAGGGCATTAATGAAGGGCTGCCGTTGCGTGGAGTTGGACTGCTGGGAAGGTCCTAATGGAGAGCCCATTATCTACCATGGCCATACTCTTACCTCCAAGATCCTCTTCCGGGATGTAATTGAAAGCATCCGGGACCATGCCTTCAAGGTAGACTAAACTACAATACACAAAAATTTTATACTTGAGTCCTTTTTTTACTAGAATCTTATTCCCAGGTGAAAACAGCCAGAACCACTCATAAATAGGCCCAAGTAGATATTTTTTGTTGATCACCTGTATTACAGGAATCTTAACAAACTGTCTGACTTTTCTTGGGAAGTGGCAGACATAGACCTAGAGTTTGATCTCAGGAGCTTCCTTTCCTAACCGATCCTAAGCTGGAATGTCTTTTTATTATCCCTAGAGGAGCCCCTTCTCCTTTAGCCAGTGATTTCACCACATTTAATGATATCATTATTCATATGCAGTATTATTGATTAAAGCAATAGTTGAAGTAAAAAAGCATCCTTGATTTATATATGATATGGCCTGGATATTTTATTAGAAGAAGCATTATTTGTTGTGTGAAACAAGAGTTTTCAATAGAGGCTTCCCAGCACTCCTTATCAAGTAGCATTATATTACTCATATATTGCAATGCAACATTCACAATACTCCCTGTATTATTTAGTGCTCCAGAATTAGATTTTTAAAAATATTAAATATTGGTTGAAAGCTTATGAGATCTTTAGGATGCCAAAATCTTAAAAGATCTGGGGCATTTAAAAAAAAGGATGCTGAAAATTTGCAAGCATTTAAACATATCTAATAGAGATAGCTTCTAGTTTCTTTTCATTCTCATTTTCTAATAAATTGTCAGCATGTTTTCAAAATAAAACTTTACTCTAGAACCATCTAGAATAGGAACAGTACATCTAAGATGGTGCTTTGTCACTTGCTATCTTAGTAAGTCCTTGTATTTGAAATAATTTAATGCCATATATTCCTTCTAGCCTAATTGTACAACTGTTGATTGATAAATAATAAATTTGCATAAGGTAGAAAGGGTTTTTCATGTACCCTCCACTTAAACTTTTTAGGGCCTTAAAAATCAACGCAGCAGCAGAATTGTTGTGAAATTTTCTGAATGTGTGCATCAAAAAGGCATCTGGGTAACAATTCTTAATTGTGTAAATGTCATAAGAAATTTACTTTGGTCCATAATAGCAATAGCACTTAGAATTATATACCACCTCACAGTGCTCTACAGCACTCTCTAAGCAGTTTACAAGTCAGCATATTGCCTCCAACAATCTGGCTCCTCATTTTACCAACTGCTTTTTACCAGAAGGATGGGTGGCTGAGTCAACTGTGAGCCAGTCAGGATTGAATTCTTGGCAAACAGCAGAATTATCCTGCAATACTGCATTCTACACTGTACTACCACAGCTCAATACAAATAAAATATTTAGGGCCTTCTAGGAAACGTATTGATTTATTCTTCTGGAGTAGCCCCAGCATATCACATGAATTTGACAAAGCTGGCAACAAGATTTATTATAAATACAAATGCGCTTGGTTGTCATCATATATTTTCATAGATAATATCAGTTTCAATAGTTGAGTAATTTTGTTTTCCCACTGTTGAGACATAACGAGGAAATGTTTCTATGCTGTTATTTATATTTTATATTGCTTTTAAAACCATAGATTTGCAACCCACGTGAAAAAAATGCCAGATCTATATAAAACTATATCCAGAAGTTGTCTCCGAACTAACAGGGGAAAAAAAACGTTGCTATGAACAATATTTGAAAAGGCTGCTATAGAGAAATGATATCTTACAATCCTACTTTATGCCCCCAGCACTCTTCCTATCCTGTGATTCTTTCCCTGGAAAACCACTGTGGCTTGGAGCAGCAGTCTACAATGGCCCATCACCTGAAAACTATTCTAGGGGACATGCTGTTGATCCAGCCACTGGATGGAGACCTGTCCAAGCAACTGCCATCACCAGAGGTAATATAGCCAATTATATAATGAAAAAAATATTTTTTCATTATATAATTGGCCAGCATTGCATAGGTGGGGGATCAACATCTTTCCTAGTAATCTACAGGCTATGCAAACCACACTGAGAATCATGAAGGGATTTGATTTGATGAATAGAATCTTTCTAGGCTTCAGAGCAAGAAGCATGAATTCAACAAATCAACATGGCTTTGCAGCCATTGTCCAATTTGTAATTGTACAGTATCACTGTCCCAGAAATTTGAGGGATTAAGAATTGCACTTTACCTGCTTCTGCCATTTGCAGTAATTGCACTGTTTAAAATGTTTATTTTATATTTTTTAGTTCTTTTTTTTGTACTTTTGACCGTCTTATAATATCACACTTGAAATAGTGTTTTATGGTGGGATTATATAATGAATAAACAACAGTTTGGTCTAGTGATTAAGGCACCAGGCTAGAAAATGGGAGTCTGTGAATTCAGCTGGATGACTTTGAGCCAATCAGCCCAACTCACCTCACAAGATTTGTTCTCGTGGGGAAAATAGGAGGAGGAAGTTGTGTTGAATATGTTTGCAGCCTTGAGTTATTTGTAAAAATAATAAAAGTCAGGTATAACTAAATAAATTTTTATTTTTCATGCCATATTGGTACTTCACAAAAATCTTTGCCAAATTAAATGAAGAATAAGAACACCGCGAGCTACACCTTTGCTGATTTAAGGATGTAGGAAATTACAATTCCCTGGACTCCGCTAATTAAAATTGTTAGGAAGGATTTATTGTAGAGCTAAGTTTATTGATTTTTCTTTCCCAAACCTTACAGCAATTGAAGGGGAAGATATTAGTGAAGGGGAAAAAGCTATCAGAGAACAAGACTGATCCAAGAGTTTACTTGATCTCCAATCGTGAGGAAGAAATGCAGGAGGAAGAAGACCAGAGGGTGAGGTTTAGATCCATGTTTCTGAAGGAGTGATTAAGAGAATGTTAGTGAAACCTCTAGGGCAGGCACTCTGTAACAGCAAACCAATACAATTGAGTGTCAAGAATGCAGCAGAAGTAGCTCTGCTGAAAACAGTGAAAGTAGGAGTTCCCTGAGTCCCAAGACAAACTTCTCAGATGGGGCAAACTTTAAACTTATCTCAACTTCTTTGTTTACATCCAACAGTTATCTGGATTTTTGTAACCCAGATATTGTCATGTAGCCAAATGTGTCAAAAGCATAAGGTAAAGAATGATAATTTTAGGGAAGCTAACACCCCCCAAGCCACCACCCCCAAAATCTGTGCCTGCAGCTCTAAGATCACCGTCTCTCTGCATTTGCTATATTTATGCTGTTGAGGAAGAAGAAGGAGGCGGCAAAAGTACTGAATATTTTTAGTGGAAATTTGTAAACATCTTCTTCCACCTGCCCCCCACAAATAGCCCAGTAAAGATCAAGCATGATTTATGGCCAGAGAATGATGAGGGACGGAAAGCTCAAAATTGGGTGGGATAGAAAGAAATTTTCAGAAGAAATCATGCTGGAGTTCTTAACAGAGCATTACAACAACTTTGACATTTCACCCTTGTTGCTGTGGAAGAATTTATGTCATCAAATGAGGGCATAATTTCTTCTGAATTAAAATGGAAAGTTGGGGTCTTCTGCTGTCAGAAGCTTCCTTTTAAAAGTGTCAGAGCAAAATAGAAATAGGGTGGTCAGCTGCAAGCCAAAAGATAACCATCCTCATCTAAGGTTAGACAGCCTCTGTGTATTTTCTTTTAGATATTTAAAGTATTCTTAGGAGTTTGCTGTAATTCAAAAGTCCTTGTTTTTTTTAAAATAGAGAAAATAGTAAACAACTTTCTTTTGGGCAAAGTCTACATGAAATGCTTCAAATTGGGAACTGCTAGCAAAATGAATCAGTTCCTATGATTCTTAGTAGTGTTTGTATGTATGGGACAATATGTATCTATGATGGGTAAACTTTTTAAAAAAATAATGTATATTTACAATAATGAGTGGACTGTTGACTGGCAAAAGTCAATCTTTCTTTCACACAATGCCTACTTTATTTTTGAAATGTAATGTTGAAGGTGTGACTGAATAAAGAGCAAAAAGGATGATTAGGCAAGTAGATAGAGAATAAATCCAATAATAATAAGAAACTATTAATTATTATAGCCGTATGCAAGCAAGATCAGAGGTTGAAGTTCTATTAATAAAATATCCTGGGAACAAAACCTGAGGAGACAGTAATGCCTTCATGCCTTTTCCAGAAGCATCTGGTGGGCCATTGTAGGAAGGAAATGAGATCCTGGATCATTAGTAAAATCCAATAAAATTGATCATATTTTCTTAAATACAACTAAATGTATTTTGTACACACAGAGATGTTCTAATTTCTGTTTCTGCTTCTTTCTTTAGTTTATGTCTTCTCTCCAGGAAATCAGACCTTTGCAGGTGAGTATTCCTTCCTTCTTGGAAGAGATCCCAACATGGCTGGTAAGTGCGATGAGCAAGCAAGCGTTTCTTACCTATTCATACTTAAATGTTGCCAAATTTTAGGGTATCCTCTTCATTTTGGCTGATGATTAAAATATTGTGACAAAACAAGAGAAAACAGCTTTCTTTATTTCCTTGAAATCCTTTGTGGATTATCGCTCCAAGGTAGAGGAATAGGTGTTTGCTAATCTAAAGATCACAACATAACCACGTTGAAAGAAAATATCCCAGGGAAAGAGAGATGCTATTTTCACAGGGTGCTACACCCACCCACAAACATAATATCCGCAATTACTTTTAACTGCTTTTCATGATGATTTCATTACATGCCCCTGCAAGACAATTTGTTGGCGAGGGAAGGTTAACATCCAATTCAGGACCCAGGAATTTCACTCTTTGTGCTAAAAGGGGCATGCCCACTGTTGCTGTGCTAGAGTGTCAACATTACAGATAGCTTGGTGTTGGACCCAGAAGTAGTATTTTCAAAAGAGCTCATCTTTGTGGTAAATACATCCTTACATAGTCACTTAATAATGCTGCCACACTTACCAGCCATGTTTCAAGTTGAGCCTTACTTTTACTGCCCGAGGCATGTAGTTTTCTTGCTGGTTCTACAGAAGTTTTCATTTCTCGGATTTTTCGGACTCCCAGTCTCCTGTCCAAGTATATTTGGGGCCACTCTACTTAGTTTCTAGAGCTGTCAAAGGTTGGCTAAATACTGCCACCTGCTGAGGCAAACCTATGTAAGTCCGCTTATGATTATAGCTAGATCTCCTAACCCCTGAAAGACATCTACTGTACAGAATCCATGATATGACCCATCAAATAGCATTAATGAAGGTGGGGGGAGGAACTTTCAACTTACAAAGCTTTCAACTTACAAAACTTTCCTCCCTAGTTAACCGGAACTAGTTACTGTTAGTAGCTATTTGCAAGCCTGAATTAATTTATTTGCAAAGTAGGATGTGTTACGTGGACTCTTAAATTAATTAAATTAATTTTTTGCACATGGTACTTTTTCCTTGCCCCCAGGCAAAGGATGTAGTGCAGATTTCGCGAGAGCTCTCTGATGTGGTTGTATATTGCCGGGCAGTTCCATTCCAAAGCCTGTCTGATGCCCTGCTCCACCAGAAACCTGCAGAGATGTCATCATTCAGTGAGCGGAAAGCTAGGAAGCTGATCAAAGATTCAGGTATGGGAGATGGATTTTTTTGGGATGCCAAGGACACTGATGTGCTGGCTTGCTTTGTGGCTCGGTCTGGCTCAGTTGGCTGCCTAAAATACAATTGAGTCTTTTAAGAGTACAGTATAACCTTGGACATTATTGATTGTGATAAAACTAGTGAGAAGGATAGTTTTGTTCATACATAATACCAACTTTTAACCCCAAAGGTGCTTTTTCAAAAGACAGCTGGACTTCCTTCATTTTTCGTTGAAGATGTTTTGCTTCTCATCCAAGAAACTTCTTGAATAAGAAGTGAATCAT
>JAOYMU010000077.1:65446833-65456880 GCA_025802295.1 Psammodynastes pulverulentus
TATGAATATATAAAATGGATACAAATAAGAGAAAAAGAAATTAGGACAGGGGATGGGAGGCACGTTTGTGCACTTATACACGCCCCTTACAAACCTCTTAAGAAAGGGGTGAGGTCAATAGTATGTGACTGAGACTACAAGCAGTTCTCAAGGAAGTCACTTGCTCCAGAAAAGGTTGGAGGTGACTGAATAAGCCTCTAGCTCATCCATTTTAAGCTTCATTCTCTTGTCTGAAAAAAATATAGATTTTGAAAAGGCCAACCTTCAAGCATTTCTCCGAGGCATCCTTTCTGGCATGCTTTGAGCTCCTGGACAGGGATGACACAGCTGAAGGCACCTGAGTTCTCAAACTCACCCAAAAGTATTTATGGAAGTCCTGGCTCCAATTCAGTCCATCTCCCCCTTGGCAACCTCAGGCACATCAAATTCCAAATCAACCTTTCCCAATTTGGCACCTTCCAGAGTAGTGGGGAATTCCAGCACTTAGAGCCCCAACACATCTGGAAGGTGCCAGATGGGGGTAAGTTGCTCTAGAGTCGGCATGAACAAAACTGTTTAAAAATATTGCAAACAGACAATATTTGCAAATTCACAAATAAATAGTCAGGCACTTCATTATAGGCTTTTTCCAGTTCTGAGGGGAGAAATCTCTGAGAATTAGTCTCCTACTTGTCTCATTTAGAGCTTAAAATCTAAAGCCAATATACTTGCCTAAACCAAAAGTCCATCATTTGTTATTTATCTAATTACAGAACCTTATTCTTCATTTAAAACTAAAGAGTGCCAGAAAGCTAAAGTACTTTCCATTATCATTTCTGTGTCAATCCTCCATTTCCACTACAATTTCTCTAATCTTTCAACCTACTGTAGTTACCCATTAATCTTCAGCTTCATTTATCTGATAGTGTTATATCCATTTTCTATGTTTAACATTACTTAGTCATTATTTCAGATCTGCAGAACATTTACTGGAAGGTTTTTTGAAAAGTCAAAGTGGAAAATGTAGCACTTGGAATGAAGCAAAATACAGGTAGTCCTAGACTTATAACCATTTGTTTAGTGACCATTCAAAATTACAATGGCACTGAAAAAAGTGACTTATGACTGTTTTTCACACTTACAATTGCAGCATCCCCGTGGTCATGTGATCAAAATTGGGCCGCTTGGCAACTGGCGTGTATTTGTGACAGTTGCAATATCCCAGAGTCATGTGATCACATTTGGGACCTCCTGACAAACAAAGTCAATGGGGAAGTCAGATTCACTAAAAAACTATACTATTAACTTAACAACTGCAGTGATTCACAGCAGCTATGACAAGAAAGAGTATAAAATGGGGCAAAACTCATTGAACAACTGTTTCACTTAGCAACAGAAATGTTGGGCTTCATTGTAATTGTAAGTCGAGGACTACCTGTACTTAAGCAGTTTCCCCCCCATCAAAATTCCGCATTTGGCCAATGGTTGGTTAACTGGATGATGACCTGGTAGAAACAGCTCCCTTTCATTTACAGTAATCCACGTGGGAATGCATAAATCATGCTTACAATGCAAATTTTGGGCTCAATTGTCATTGTAAGTCGAAGACTACCTATAAATGCATATCAGCTCTTCTCAAACTTTTTATAGTTATCTCATCTCTGTTGGTTAAGCTAATTTCAATTATTTTATTCTCTGAACTGCTATAATAAATCCCCTTGAAGTTACTGAATATTTCTTCCTTTTAAAAAATACTAGTAACAAGATCAAGTAATTAATCCAATGAGGGCCAACTGTTCGCCTTCGCAGCCATCTCGATATATTTCAGCATCCTTGGTGGCCCCTCACAAATGCTGGCCTATTGAAAAATCTTTAATAAGTAACACATTACTAAATTCTTTTGGCAATCTTATCTTTCAAAACGAAAAAGCCTAAAACCAACTGTGTTGCAGTCTTAATAAAGCATGGATGGTGTATTATGTATTCAATTGTACCTTACAATAAACAAGAACATTTTTAAAAAGGCAAATGGAGAACTACATTTCAAAACCAGGATTTTTAGGATTAATACAAATCTTGTAATGGTAAAAGAACACATCTGAAATGTATTTCTGTTAGTTAACTATTAATAATTTTTCTTGCTCTCTATTGGCTAGTCCTACTATAAGACACAAGTTTCCTCTCTGCTATTTTGATTATGCCTGCACTGTGGCTTAATACTGCTTAGTATCTAAATTACAGGTTATTTACACCTCCATTAAATTTCCTGCTTATCTCTTGTCTATGGAGATTCTCAGTCATCCAGGTCATAGTTGTCCAAAGGTGCTTTTTCAAGAGGTAACTAGGCTTTCTGGTTTTCCTTGAAGACACCTCACTTCTTATCCAAGAAACTTCATCTCTGACTGGATGGTGGGGAATGGAAGGATTTATACTGTCTGCAACGAATATGAAAAAGCACCTTTGGGACCCTTTATCTCTTATTAACAATGGGTTGTGTTTTTGCATATTCTTATTCATATTAACTTATTTACAACACTATTACGTTTGGAATATTTCCCCTTAATAAAAATTTGAATCAATAGTCCGGTAATAGAATAAAAAGGCTTAACTGAAGACTCAGTGGCATAGCAACTTTTATTTTTTTAGTAGAACAAATCACTAGAGTAAGCATTTAAAGTGTTTTCAGTATGTTCTAATATAAATCTAATATAATTAGATTTATCGACTTAGACCATAACTGAGGCCTGTTGCCAAGCACCTGAATTTTGATCCCATGACTGTGTGGATGCTGCAATGGTTGTAAGTGTAAGAACCAGTAGTTAGTCACTTTTTTCAGTGCCTCTGTAATTTCAAAAGGTCACTAAACAAATGGTTATAAATCAAGGACTACCTCTAAACAGCCCCCGAACTAGAAGTTCTAGAATAGAATAAATTCTTTATTGGCCAAGTGTGATTGGACACACAAGGAATTTGTCTCTGGTGCATATGCTCTCAGTGTACATAAAGAAAAAATAAAAATAAAATATATTCATCAGGAATCATAAGATACAACACTTAGTGATAGTCAGGTTACTAATAAGCAATCAAATCATACTAGGAAACAATATAAATTGTAAGGATACAAGCAACTAAGTTAGTCACACAGTCAAAGTGGGAGGAGATGGGTGATAGGAATGATGAGAAGATTAATAGTAATAGTAATGCAGACTTATAAATAGTTTGACAGTGTTGAGGGAATTATTTGTTTACCAGAGTGATGGCGACATATGAAGACACATATCCACAAATAAAACCCTAGATTTCAGCACACAGAGACTTCCTTTTGCTATTTATCAATAGCAGATATCTGCCTGATTATGAATAAAATGCATCCCAATTTAGGAGCTGGTGGATACATTCTGGGTGGAAAAAGCACAATGGCCTCCTCCGACACACTTACTCTAGGTCAGCTCTAATTCTTCTGAAATATTCTTCCCTGCAACCATATTCTCACAATTTGGAAATATGAAGCACCAGATGTTCAAACCAAATCTCATATAATTGATGCTCACTGGCAAATAACGTTGATCTGACTGCTGCAGCTTAATTCTTCTATTTGGCAGGCAGTTCTGGCAGTAAATATATATTCTGATGCCAACAATAGGTTTGGTTTAAGTTTCACAAGAATAACTGGAGTGAATAGAATTTCAGAAAAGCATCTGCAGAACTCAACATCAGGAATATTTAACACTTAAGTAAAACACAATGTTCACACACTGTAGACCTTGGTATAGTATCACTGCATGGGAGCAATATACCTTCATAATTTTAATGGCTACAAATGTGTAATGTTGTGATTATTAGGCATTACTATTTCAGTCTTCCTCTTCTGCATTAGGAATAAAAAAATAATAATTCAAATTGAATTCTTTCTTCTCCACCCAGAAGGATAGTGAAGAGGCAGAGGCGTACAAGGATAAGAGAAGCAATCCAGGACTAGGTGAAATTGAAGAAGATTGGATGTATTTTTGCTACAGCTGGAAGCGAAACGCGGTGGGATTGGAAAGCAGTCCAATAGTTAGTTATCCAGATTCTGAGATGATCGTGTAAAGAGGAGAATTACAGTTTGCAACAACGGTCAGCAGAATTCAGGAGTTTATAATCACGAAGTACATATAATGGGCCATCCTTCTTTTTAACAAAAAATAATAAGAGTGGGGATAGAAGATTGCAGTTTGTCATCAAATCCCTTTAGGCTAGACAATTCAGTTTCTGACATGGGGTATCAGCATTCTGCAGGAATCTGAGCCACAGGAATGGTTATAGGTATATAAGGGTAGGATATATATTGTTAGGATTAAATTAAAGATGAAGTTGTTATGATTACAGTGCAGAACATTTAATCTGTCACACACATAATCGCTGTTAATATCGTTGACAAATGTTTTTTTTTAATTGATGTTTTGTGGATGTATTGTTTGTTTTGTCTTTTTGTGTTTTTTTATGTTTTATAATCAATAAAATTATTTAAAAAAAAAAGTTTTTTTTTTAATTTAATCTTTGATTGATTAATTTTAAAAAAGGGACAAAGGAAATGAAAACAAAACAAAACAAAACACAAAAATAAAAATATATACATTATCAAAAAACAAATAAAAATGAAATAAAAAAGTGAAGTAAAACACAACAAAGAGATGCAGTTATTATTGAAATACATGTAAATTGCTAATACATTTATATAACTATCCCTTTTACAACCTGCTGTGTTTTGTACAAATGAATCCCATATTTCATTACATTTGTATGTACACAATATGCTCATAGGTAGCAAGTGCAGTCAGGTCTGTAACCTATTGAGTAAAAAGGACTATATGTTTAACTTTCCAATGCTTCAATATTGGTATTTTGTCCATAGTAAGGGCATGGAAAATCCATTTGTGCTGTCCAGTTGTCAAATTCTAAGTACTAAGTATGTTATTCAGAAGAATATTATTGCCTGAAAATGTTAGCTTTTGTCACACAGTTACATGTACATAGTTCGTTACTTTCCTCCTAAAACATAATAAGTAAAGGACATTATAGAAACATATGTTTTAAAGAAGCATTATCCTTACTACATCTTCAATAAAATGCTGGCCTAAGCAGTCCATTTCTATACAGATGTAAAGGTTATTTGATGATATTTGTTTCTTAACACACAGTATGATAAAAAATCCACCCACATCATTTATCAATTGATCCAAGGTCAATATCCTCACTCCCATCCAATTTTTCCATATCATCCTTTGTTCCATTTTCTAGGTTGGGTTTCTCCACAAAGTTAATTTAACATGGGGAAAAAGGATTGAACTTTCATTAGACATTCCATTAGTTTTCTAATTGATGTAATTAGTTCCAGAGATACTAGAATTTTAGTATACTCCAGCCAACCAACTATGTTCTGTACTATATGTATATTCCAAAGTTGTCCACATCTGAAAATTAATAACAATTGTTGGCTTCTAATACTTAATACTTGACAAAGGTAAATATGACGAGTTCCAGGTTAGGAAGATGAAATCCTCCCTCATTAATTGATAATTGCATTTTCTGTAAATATATTCATCGAATCGAAGAACCTCATAGAGATTTTCTAAACAAAGAATTTATTTTATTATATATAATAATAGTTAAGATTTAGTGACTATCATATCTGAAATTTCACTATATATTTTATTTATAATTTATATTATTAATTTAAAAGATTTATATAGCTGCTTATATATAAGCAATTCTAGGTGGCTCTTAATCTAAAACAGCATAAAAGCAACATTAAAACTATAAAAACTACACATTAAAAACAAAAGCTTGGAACTGGGTCAAGCTTCTGATGTGCAGTCACCTCATCTTACCCCAGCACTTGGCATAAAAGCCAGCTTTAAGGCTAAACGTGTGGAGGCCTGCCAAGCTTCAAAGGGAAGAGAGCCCCATAGAGCAGGGACTGCCACAGAAAAGTCAGGCTTCATAGTTCTCATCAGACATTTCAGACATATTTAGAGGAAGTTATTCAGGGAATAACTGCACATCAATCTGACTTGGAGTGGTAAATGTTAGGAGAGCTATATTTTTTGGTGTTCACATACCTAGATATTGAATGGACTTGGTACAAATACAGAATTAATATTCCTTAGATAGTCATTAAGTATTAATATTTCTTAAATGGATGGGTATTTTTCACCTATTTTGACCTATAGCTATCAGTTCTGATTTGGACCAGTTGGTAGAGTAACTTACTATTTTGCTAAAGGCATCAGTCTTTTGCAACAGCATTGGGATAGGTTTACAAATAATAATAAAAAAGAATGTCATCTGCAATAAAACCAATTTGTGAACAGCAAGCTTTTGAACCATATGATGATTCTGAAGGAAGGGTACTTGCAGTGGGTTTTTGTAATTGCAGCTGAGACAATGTCTCTATGGACATGTGACCTTGATATGGGCATTTGGCGACCAGCACTCAGTTACCATGTTGCAATGTGTTATGGTTATGAAATTGGTGTTTAATACCTTTGTTCCCCAAAGTCATTGGGGAAGCCAGCAGAAGTTACCAATGATGGTCACGTGACCATGTGGGATTGCTTAAGAACTGTAACTGGTAATGCTGGAACTGCCTCCATAAGTTGTCATGTCATGTGACATCTCACCTTATGACCATGTTGCTTAGCAACAGAATATCTGGTCCCAATTATCATTGATAAAAGAGGTCTACTTTTACTACTCCATCACTGTTAGGTGCATAGAAATCAGCAGCAGGACCACTGCCTCTTTCCTTTTTTTTTTTATCTAAAGCTGGAAGCTTCTTTCCTTTCTGCAGGAAACTTTTTTGTCCGATACAACACCCAGCACCTCAGCCGTATCTACCCATTGGGTCTGAAGATGAACTCCTCCAACTACAACCCTCAGGAGATGTGGAATGTCGGCTGCCAGATTGGTAAGAGCAAAGAGGAGCAATCCAAGCCATGCACTTCATTCCTAGTCATCTTCTCTCTCCCACAATTGCTCTCTGCTGGACTTGCTTTGATTTCATAAGTGAATCATAGATTAGAGGAGTATTACCTGCAATCCCAATATCTGAGCAGGAGAGATGGGTACCATACTTCCCGGTAATTTGGAATTTTCAAACCTACCAAAAGTCATCCTTGTTTTACCCTGAAAAATGAAAGTGGCTTTGGAGAGAAGCAGGAAGTTGAGGATGAGCAGTCCAGAGAGAGCTCAGTCCGTGACTGAATGGAAGCATATTCAGACTACAAAGGCAGACCAGAATTCTGTTTTTGTGGAACTCTGTTCTCCTTGTGCTAACTAATCCCTTTGGCTCTGTGGCAGCAGCACCGCAGAGTAACAGAGACCAAGCCTGGAATCACATTATCTAGCAACCAATGAGAATATCACGGATCACTTGGTGCATCTGGCATTGTATAGATCTTTTCACGTTATTGTTTATTCACTGGGAGAAGCTAACTTATGCAAAGAAAGAACACGGTCCATTGAACCGAATAGGATGGGTGATGGTTGTCGGCTTGAAGTTGCAGAGTTGAAGAAACTAACTCTGAGATTATTTGGATTTTAAGTAGATGCACTGCTGTTGAACTGTACACCTGTCTTCAAGGTTTTAAAATAATGTGCAAAGCCAAAGCATTAAAATGTTTTGTTCTGTAGTATTTTCCTTCAGCAGCTTAGATATATGTTGAATTAAATATAACATGTATTTCTTAGAACAAATTAATAATCACAAATGAAGACAAATATGTGTCCCAGGATTAATAATGCATTAATAGAAGGGAGTATACTGACCATAGATATCCTTGTCTTTATACTTCCCACATCTGCTCTTATTTTATTTCTCATTATTTTTATTTTGAAAAAAATATTTGCCACCTATCTCGTCATTAGGCTACTATAGGAGGGTTGCAATAATAAAAAAGAATGAATGAAAGGAGTGTAAACAGAAGTAAAACAATAGAACTCAGAAATAAACAATGAAAAGGGAACACAACCAGAATACACCAACATGGTAACCAAAATGTTGGATGGATGGAAACAGAGCAAGGGTGGGAGGGGAAATCTGTCATCAATCCAGCAGCCACCTCCATTGTGGAACTCCCACATTTGGTGCCCAGGCCAACCAGCAGAGCCAGGTCTTCAGGAACTTGCAGAATAGGAGGGTGAGTGCAGATTTTACCTGAGAGGGCAAGATGTTCCAGAGAGTGGGCGCTGCAGCAGAGAAGCTTCTTCTTCCTGGATCCTGACTGATGGGATCCAAAGTAGACCCCCTCCGTTGGCATGAGTAGGATGGACTTGTCTTAGTTGTTCATCAGGTAGTCTGGAACTATGCCATTAATGACTCTAAAGGTCACAACCAATACCTTGAACTGCACTTGGAAGCAGACCGGTAGCCAGTGAAGTTCATAGAAGTGTAATATGGGACCTTCTAGGGACCCCTAAAACTGTTTGCACTGCCACATTTTGTACCAGCTGTCTGTGCTGCTTAAGTTCTTTTTGAATGTGCCAGTAGATGCAAAGTTTTATAAAATGGCACCATGATAATATTCCAGTTTTATGATCTGTTTAATCATTTTTCATTCTATGGTCATATTTCAGTGGCATTGAATTTCCAGACACCAGGTGCTGAGATGGATTTGAATGATGGGCGCTTTTTGATAAATGGCCGCTGTGGCTATGTGTTGAAACCTGCTTTCTTACGCAATAACCAGAGTAATTTCGACCCCAAGGTTCCAATTCACAGGAGTGGCCAGCACCCTATTCTCCTCACCATCAAGGTATAGTAGAATATAGGAGTCCATTATGTTCTTTGAATTGCTTGCTATATATATTTAGTGCATATAAATTGAAAGTAGATGGAACAGTAGACTTAACAAGAAACATTATTGCATAAAATCCTATTGCTTGGCTTTAATGTCATGACCATAGTTAAATGTGCTATTTCCAGGTTCTACAGAAGCTGAAACACGCATACCTTTAATATAAAAGACTTTTTGATTAAAAGCCAAGCATAAAAGGGCTTCCGGAAGATCTTTTTATTGTGAAGCACCCATATGATGCCACCTTTTACTTATAATAATCATTCTCTACTTCACTATGATTTTGAGCTAGTATATAGACCTGCCTTTAGGACCCTAAAACAGCATGTGTGGATCTTTACTTCCCTCATTGTATTTCATAACTCTGTAAGATAATTTGGTTGAAAGATTTTTAAAATTCTGAGTTTTTTCTTCTCCCCAAAGAGAAGAAAGAACTTTTCTAAAAGAGAAAAGATCGAATAGATAAACATTTTTTTAAATAAATACCCGAGAACTGCAAGTATCCTAGGTTTCTAACTCTTAGACTGCAGTTATTTCAAACTAGTATGACCAATATCCACTGAAATCTCAAGTGCTGAAAAAAGGATTAAATAAGTTTCTCTGTGGTTGGTGTAGGACTTCAATGCTTCTGATGGAATATATTATTATGCAGCTTAGATTTATATATTAAATTATGGAAAACAGTTTTGCATCATTTTCAGAGACTGCAGACCTCTATTTTTCTTGGAAGACATTAATCACTGGGTGCAGAATTTTAATTTGATGATAGCAGTGAGCAAATAGCCCTGATTAAGGACACAAGTTCAAAAGAAGATGAAGCTTCTGTACTTTCATTAGCTGCATTGAGGAGGGCATTATGGCACATACGTAGTTTTGCAAGGGCCCCTTCTGCCAAAATTCTTTTTTCCACTGAACAATTACAAGTGTAGGAGCCCTTTCCCTTTTCTGTTTGTTTGCATTTGGCTATTCTAACCAAATCAAAACAATGGAAATTAATTCTGATTTTAGGATTGTACTAATTAATATATTCAGCCAATTTTTGTTGTACATTGTGGGAATTCACTACTGGTTATTCTCCTCTTGGGAGGCACGTTTGGAGTGCCTGGACTCAGAGGGAGGAGGGAAGGCTTGGAGGAGGAAAAGGGCATGCAGGAGCATGCGCAGAGTGCTGGGACCTTTGTCCTATATAAGACTGGTAATATCTGGTGATATCTGAGTAACGTATCAGGGA
>JAOYMU010000077.1:65456980-65468702 GCA_025802295.1 Psammodynastes pulverulentus
CGTTCTCACCACGAGCCTTCTCACCGAGAGAGAGGTTCACCGCTATAAGAATACTTTGGTGTCATGCGTATTCTTAAACCCCGAGTTCGCCCACTGTAATGCGGGTATCGCAACCCCGCAGTACATTGTTTGTTGGTTTTTAAGAGTTGCAAGAGAGTGCAGAAATGATTATGATTTTTTTTTCTCCTTTCAGGTGATTACGGCTCAGCAACTTCCCAAACTAAATAAAGAGAAGAGTTCTTCCATTGTTGATCCCTTTGTAAGGATTGAGATTCATGGAATTCCTGCAGACTGCTGCAAGAAACAAACTGAATACCGGTTAAATAATGGTGAGACAAAGCCTAGGAATGAAAGCAATAAGGAGAAGCAAAAGTAGAGAATTATTGGTTGTATTGTATCCACCCAGCATGATGAATAGTCATGAATTGTGTAGTTGGTTCATAGCATAGCATTTGATATGCATAGCATTTGATGGACCACCGATATCCTTCCCCTCCTATTGGATCAGAGGAGAAACAAAGCTAGAATTTGAAGAAAATCCCAGGGTTAGTTTTTAATATTTTCAGATCAAAAGGAACCACAAGTAGCAAGTCTGAAGAAGTCCTCTGGACAAGCTTTTTGTTTTCAACCTTAATTAGTGAAACAACTTAACAACCATAGGGTTGGTATAAGAAGCTGTCTTATTCTGAGTTGGTTTATCCATACAAATTGGTTTTGCCATGCTTTCCTTCTATTCTCTCTGCTCTGAAAACCCTGGGTTATCTTCATGGACTGTCTTGTGCCCACCTAACATGCAAGAAGACCTAAAGCTGTCTCCAAATTTTCAGTGAGTTGACATTATGATAGGTAGTATTGTGAGGACACACTCCCATCAAGGAGAAAGTGGAACAAACATCTTTGTGCTGGGATAACAAAATTATGTGGATCTTTCAGATTCTGGGTTCATCCTTTTCCTGTCAACTGAATTGGGAGGTTATAGCAGGTGAATGTTTACTCAGGTACAGGATGAGGCAACATCTTATATCCACCCAATGCAGTATTTACAGTACATTTATTAAAATCACATTATCTGTTGAATGCAAACATTTTGTCAAAAACAAATTGTATTTGAACTTGAAAATTTATAAATAAGACTATGTAGTGGACAAAAAAGGTCAAATTCAAAAGTCTGAAAAAAACAACTTTCTGAAAATTTGCTAGATTTAAAGCAATTCTTATTTAGTATAGGTCAGGGGTCAGCAACCTGCAGCTCCGGAGCCATATGCTGCTCTTTCGGCCCTCTGCTGCGGCTCCGTCGGCTGATCCCACCACTGGCTGGCCCCTCCCCTCCCCCTCCCTCCTCACCTGGCCTGCGAAGGTAAGGGTGATGGCAGGGGATGGAGACTCGCTCCATATTCCAGAGCAGTAGGTGACTGGGTGGGAGTGAGTGATGTCGAGTTGGCCTCGCCCACCCAGTCACACCAGTTGTTAAATTATTGGTTCCCAGTGTTTTCTTTTCTGTGGGAAATGGGTCCAAATGGCTCTTTGAGTGTTTAAGGTTGCAGACCCCTGGTATATAGGTTATACTGGAATCTGGCTTTAACAAAGGATCTCCATACTATTTCTCTCTTTAAATTCTATTTCCTGGATTTTCCCTCTGCAGGATTCAACCCATGTTGGAATGAGACATTGATGTTTCAGATACAAGTTCCAGACCTGGCACTGGTGCGCTTTGTAGTAGAGGATTATGATACAACCTCCTCCAATGATTTTGTGGGACAGTTTACATTGCCGTTGCCCAGCATTAGGGAAGGTGAGTGTTTTTCTTCCAGTATCAAGAAAGCTTGAGTAGGGTGCTGTGCACTCTCTAGAAGAACCTGGTGGTAATCTGCCTAGTAGTAGCAGAAATTCTATACAATTTTAAATTAGTTGGTTTTATGTCTGATTTAGTGGACTTTTACATCTGTTGAATAGACTTACCACCATAAAGTACCAGTCCTGATGGGTTCTACATACAAGTTTGCCTGTAGAACAAGTTCCTCAAGTGAATTTAAATAATGGCACAAAGACAGATGTTTCAAAGGGATTTTCAGTATTAAACCATTCCAACAATTACCTTTCAGACGTTTCAGGATCAGAGGCTGCAGAATTTGCAAATTGCTACATTTGGTGTGAGACATCAGATTGCAGATTTATTTAGATTATTCTGTGATTTAAATTCTCAGAACTGGCTATGAGCTGCATGATAAAATAATGAGTTTATATAACAGAAAAGGTCATGTAGAAGAAATATATGCTAGTTAGTGAGCACTGTAGACCATTCTCAGAAATCTTCCTGTAATTTTCTCTTCAGGTTACCGGCATATCCATTTACTTTCCAAAGATGGTACATCCCTATCTCCAGCTACCCTTTTTGTACACGTTAGATGCAGGAAGATGTGAAAGCTATAATAAAGGTTCGATTTGAAAAATGTGAAAGTGGATTGAGAAGATCTAATCAGCCCTCAGAAGAATGAATGGTTGTGCTAATTCTGGATGCCAGCTGCTACTAAACTAAGTGAGGTCAGAGCCACAGAGAAGAATCACAGTGATGCAGCCAGAAGATCCAAGCTGAGAGAAGAGCATGATGTCAATCCTCACTTGAATATTCAAGCTATTTTATTAGGTCATAATTTAAGATTCTGTATGTAGTTGAGGCTAAAAGCTAGGTAATCTAAAAACTCATAGAATGCTTTCCTAGACAGGATTTTAATCTGACTAAATATTCCATTTTATTCTCTTCTTTGCAGTGGCCTGAAAAAAAATACACATTGGGGGTAGGGATTTTCTTGTATTATTTGTTAGTCATAATAGAAAAAGCCTAATGAAAAGATGTTATGTGTTATCTTGTAAACTTGGACTAGATCCATTGAAATCTAAGGATGTGAGATAGATTGACTTGACCAAGGTTAATGAGTAATGGTGGTGTGACCTTTGTAGTAAAGGCCTAAGAAAGTGAAATGTGACCCACAAATTGAATTGAGGAATTTGAGTTAGCCCAGCTGATTTGGAATCTGATTGAATATATATGCATTTTGACAGGCCAAAATGGAGATTGGCACAAAACTAAATTTTTATTTGTTTAGGAAAAAATACTACATGTAGCATAAAACTTAGGTTATTTAAAAGATCATGTTTCAAATAATGTTCAGTAGATGAGAACTTTTAAGACAGAAGATTGTAGAATTTAATCACAAGCCCAGTATCATAGATATATGAAAATCCTGCACCTCACTTCATCTACTTGGTTAGCTTTTCCTGACTCCAGGACAATTTTAATGAGATTTAAATACTGACAAATTAGTATTAACTCGCTATTCAAAACATATATATTTATATGGTCTTTATTCTGGACAAACACTAATAATTATTCTTAGGTTTATTTTGATACATCACATAGATTGATATAAGAAAAATGAGTACTCCTACACATTCAGACTCATTTGTGGAGAAATGTACTTTTAGAAATTAGATTTGAAGCAGTGTGCTATTTTACCCTTAGAACTTTTCATTGTGAAGTATAAAAAAATCACTAGAGCATTAAGGATGTAATTATTTTTGCTATATTGTTTTTCCTTGGTGAATTTGAAATAAGTATATATAGTTTTAGAGAATTTAATCTTGGTACAAATTAAAATCAGCTGTTGGCAGCTAGTGGTTGTTTTGCCAATTGCTAATTAAACTGTCACAATGCATCACAAAGGATTTTATATTACAATCCTACATTATCCTACTCTTATTGGGAGCCATCAAGTTAATCACTGCCTCTCAATATTACCTTGTTCTTGTGAGGAACACACACACACACACAAATACATACACACAAACAAGCTGTTTCGAGTTACTAGAGGAAAAGCAGCCTATAACAATAATTTAGCAAGGTTTTGTTACAAAAGAGCACTTATAAGAGTATAGTTTTAACAGTTTGTTTTAATTTTTCATCATTTACTGCAGCTTGGATTAGATGGCAGATAAATCCATTAAAAATTTATAGTATGCACCCATGCTTAAGCTATGGACCACAGCTTGACAGTAAATATTAAGTTGGCATAAAAGGAAATAACTAATTTGGTGTGTTTTTTTCAAAGCATTTCAAGTAGCATATCTTGTAGTCTACTTTTAATTTGCAATAGTTTCTTGAAAGAGTTGATTCATCATTTATAGTTTAGTGACTAAGCAACTTCTGAACATTTAGTAGCTGTTTTTATCATACAACCCAATAGTTCTTATTTTTTGGCTGTTCAGACTCAATACAAATAGGGTGCAAGATATTTCCCAAGCATTCAGAAAGAAGCCAAATGAATCTGACAGCTGAGTTTGGATGAAACATACACAGGAATAAGAAGGGTATGTAATTATTTAGTGTCCATTACTTATGGACATTTTCAATGAGGCTTCAAGTACAATTCTTTAATGATTATTCTCACAGATCACACCCAGATTTTTAGCAAAGACATCAGACACCATCAAGAAGTTTGTCTGGCTGATGCTCCTATTTCACTTTTGGCTCAATAGATTCTCCTTTGGATTTGCCCCCTCCCCACTTCTGATTTTTCTAGGCAGATTTCCAAACTATGACCATTTCCTTCCTATGTTCCTACTTACAACTAGATCCACCTCGTGAAGCAGCAGCTGTTTACTCTATTGCAGGATATAGTTACTGCTTCTGGGAAGGCTTGTATACTACAGCACTTTAGATCTGTACTCTCGTTTGGAGATAGAGGTTCTCTTTTAACTTGGGATAGAGAATCTGGGGCATCAGTCCTGACAAAGCAAGGAAAAGCTGGGCTATAGAATTGGCCCAGACCTATTGTTAGACAAGCTCAAATTTCTCTTATGGGTGTACATTGGGCTGCTATCAGAAGTGTGAGGTTCAGGTTTCCATATTTTACTTCTGTACTATTTGTAAAAATAAATAATGGGCCTATCCTTACCTTATGAAACAGAGGGAAGATGACCAACCAATGGTAATATCTGGTCATGCAGCATGCATTTCAATACAGGATGCAAAAGACAACACAGGGCAAGAGGTGTTTGAATAGCAGCTACACATAACTTATATAACAGAAACCTATTACTGCATTTTTCAAAAGTTAGTCTAAATTGGCCTCCCACCCAAGCAGTATGAGATTAGCCTTGAGTCAGATCCCAATTTTACTGTAGCACAGTGTGACTTTATGAAATAAAGTTCAAATGTGGATGGAGAAGTAAACTATCCATGTTTTTTGAGATTTTCAGAGGAAGGTGGGTTGTAAATGTAGAAATTAATAAAAAAAGAGTTTTTCCTGGACATTTATAGATTTTCCTGCAGAATAAATTATGACAAAGTGATCAAATCAAATTCAGAAATGGATTTAAATAGTTGAAATATGATGAAGTTTGTTATATGTATTCAATCCTGTATGTTGTGTGATGTTTAGTACTAGAGAAAGTTCGCTTTTGAATTTATTTATTTATTTTTGATGGAGCCTATTTAAATGCAATTTACAAATCCAGACCTGGCCTTTCTATGCAGAGAAATTTCTCAAAAGCAGTGACATGTGTTCATTGTCTGTTTCTCTTTCTCTTCTCCAATGACCCCTATGAACCTAAACGCCTTCTAGAATTTGACTTTGTAATTATCTATATATTAAAGAGACTGTTGTTTGTAATGTATTTAATAAGTAAAACCAGATTTTATTTTAGCAAATGATCTAGTCAGAGAATATTCAAGTTTCATGGAACACCCAAACAAGAAAAAAGAATAAAGCTGTAATTGCTATGAGGAATTCTGAAGGATCAGTTCCTTTAATATGTATGAAATTTGGGCAATATTGATTGGGATAAATTTGTATTTTTTTTAATGTTCTTCTAGCTTCTATAAACAAATTTAGCCACAAGATTTTTGTTTTGTTTTTAAAAAGCAGATAAGATCATAAATAAGAGATTTCCCCGTAAAATTCAGATTTCCTTGAGTTGTGCACAAATAAAAGCTTTTCTCATTTTCCAAAACATGTTTGAAAAATGCTAAGTACTTTCTAATGCAAGTATAGCTGAAGCATATTTTAAGAGAAAGCCACTCACATTTCCATGTACAAATGTGTAAGTCAAAACTCATCCTCTGGCCACAAAATTTATTCTAATTGTCTGAAAACTTTATACCAAGCCAACAACAGCACCTTGACCAAGGTGTATAGCTGAAGCCTGTAATATTTTTCTTACAGAAACTGAGGAGCAAACCTAAGTCTTAAAGGGGAAAATGTTTCCACAGATGATTTTTTTTCCAACTGGCATGATGTCTGTCTTTTAGGAACATAATTTTATAACTATTTATTAATAAGAGAGAAGATTTATCAATCTGAGATGGCTGTGGCATTTTATTACAAGTAATGTAACTACAAATCACCTAAGATTCTATATCTGGATAGTAAGGAGGAAGACAAGCATTAAAGTAGAAATTTACCCCAACCCAATGATCCTTGTTGTTCTTGCAGGGTAACCCATCAATTAAATTATATAACCCTGCCAATCAGTATGCTTTAGGAAAATCTGCTCCCTTATATAAAACAGTTCAATTTTTATTCTATCTTGTTTCTCAAATAAACAGCATTATTTTGAAGGCAACCTTCTTACCATGTCACAGGATTAAGAATTATTCACTAACAGACTTCCTACTCTTTATACAAGTCACTTTTAATTCCATGTTACGAGAGGCAGGACAATCAGCCCATGTTATGCAAATAGTAACTTATGAGAATGTCATTCTCCTAAATCACTGCATATGAAATTATTGAATCACTCAATTATATTTGATATATCTTAATTATTCTACAGAAAGTCTAAAATATAGGATCCAAAAAAGTGAACAGTAGAATGTAGAAGAGCTTTCAGGCATGTGGGTAGAATGATGCTAAGAAATAATGATCTGTTGTTTTGTCCAATGGATTGGCAATGGATTTATGTCAGGTCATGCTTGTGCACATTGGAGAGATCTTAAGTGTATCCTATCCATACAGGAACTTATACAGTGGGATTGTACTTGCACTAATGTTCAACTAGCACATTATTTCTGGCTATCTGTATTTATGCCTATCCTAACAACTACTGCATTGCTGTTCTTATCATTTTTATTTTTAGGATACAAGCTAGCGAATTTTTTTTATTAATGCTTATGCAGTAAATGTGCCATTTTTTAAGATGGGATTCTATAATTGGGATCTTTGATTAAAATCAAGTTGTCAAGTTCTCCCTCATGAAGCACAGAAGGGACAAAAAAAGTTATGCATTTCTCACATTCAACAAATGCTTCCAAGGGATCACAACATGCACAAGAGACCTGGGACTCCAAAGTTATCATCGACATGGTTCACATTGAGAACTGTAACAAATGAAAATAAAATTACAATAACCAAACAAAAATGCCAGAATTTGGTCTTCCAAAGCGTGTACAGAATCTGAATTCAGCAGCAGATCTGCAATATAAGCAGATATCAGAACGGAAGCTTTCAAGAGCAGTTTTCTGTTACCCATATCATATATAGGAATAATTACATCCCAAAAAAGTTACCAGTGAATTGTCCACACTATATAAAAGGCAACTTGGATGCTTAGCAAAGGCAGAGAGATCATATTGAAGTTTTATCATATATACTGCTGTTACTGTGAAAATTAAGCTAACTATGCAAATAGAAGGATTTTTTAAAAAGTGTGGATCTTTTTCACTAATCGGAAGGAATGACACAAGAAATGTGCAGTTTTTTGGGGGGGAAATATATTTTTCCCACAAGATTTGTTTTAAATTTCCAAAATGCCTTTTTTCTCCAAAGCAAACAGAAGGCAGTATATAAACTCTTGAATTAGGCATTTTGTGCTATATTGTCTATTACACTTTATAGATGCTGCTTACTAAAAGTTATGTAAATATGTGCTCCTTTATCACGGTATTCTCCCTGAAGTAAAAAAAAAAATCTGTAATTACAGAGATTTCATTATGTCAATAAACTAATTTGTGCAAGATAAATTAACCTTGATTTATATAGCATGATCCAAGCCTTCCACTGAGGAAATGAGATGAGATGATACGAACCTTCCTAGTCACATAATAATCATCGTTTGGAAGATTTATTTGTTACTTTTTGTTGTCATACCATTTTATGGCATGATATTTTGAAACAGTGTACTGGAAAGGCCCTTCAGATGTTACTGAACAAATCATCATTGGTCCTGCTGCCTGGGAACTGCAATGTAGTGTACTGAAGTCTAGACCCCAGTTCATCAATATGAACCTAAAATAACACTACATCCAAAAGCTGGTCTTGACAAAGAAGTATATCTTCCTAAGCATGTTTGCTTCAAAATTCACTCTATCAATCAAATAAATTTTGGGCAGTTAAATTGAGCCTCTCCCCAAGATGGAATAATGAATAACTGTTACTAATTAACAACGGCAGTGATTCACTTAACAACTGTGGCAAGAAAGTTCATAAAACGGGCCAAAACTCACTTAACAAGTGTCAGCTTGCCAGTGGGAATTTTGTTCTCAATTTTTGGTCGTAAGTCAAGGACTACCCTATATAACCTAACTAACATTTATCCCACCAATAAGTTCTTACATCCTATAAAATATATTGAATACATTTTCATTCTAGCTTGTCTGGTATTTTCTAAATTGTATGTGAACACTAGCAAAATTGCTATATGTATTTAATCCACTAGAAGAGCTTCTGATTTTATCAGCCGATTTTCATTAGAGGAAATGGGCATAATTATTTTCAAAGCTAGACAATATAAGTTGATTGCAAGATAGAAAACTAATGTTTCAAATAGTTGATGTTTTAGTTACCATAGCTAGAAAACAAACGGAGATCAGAATAGATAGAGAATAGCTACAATTCATGATATTAAATACTCCCCAATTACAATTTCTTGGAAGAAACTGGAGAATTTCCGCAACAAAACCAAGTACGATTCCATAAACCAAAAGCCACAAACTGTACATTTGGTTATTTAAACATTATACTATAGTTTTATTAGTGCACATCCAGGGAACAATAGCTGGGATTCATACCCCATTCCACCATGAAGTAAAGATCATCCATTATTAAAATAGCCCTTTGGTTTTTAAAAGAAAGTTGTCTTAACAAGGGATTGGAATTAAAAAGGCCATAGTGCTATGTAAAAACTGAAAGCTGGCTTTAAAACTTCCATTAACTAGGCCAATTATGTACTGCAGCTCAGAATCATTTTTGTCTCACAAAAAGGGAATACACCTCTTGAGAAGAGGGAATGCACTATACTCTTCTGACGAAAATCTAAGGAGCCAAATTTTTGGTCTTTTATTTTTTTTTTGAAAAAAATCATAATAAACCACCAGGCAATTAATATTTCTTTGAACAATAATTCCAAGATTAAAAAGCTATGTTGCCTGATGATGCCACCCCATTTTCCACTTCAGATGAACAGCAATCATTTTTAAAATATAGAATATATAATATAATTTTATTATTATTCACCCGTTAACTCCAATATATGCCAATTGTAAAATTGTGAGCTAGTTCTCAGCAGGTACATTCCCTTGATCATATTGTATGAGGGGAAAGGGGAGGGGAAAGGCCAAGAGCTGGCAGAAATACACTGGTGTGCTCAGGGGCACATGATACAATCATCAGAAATGTCAGGTCACATAGCCAATGCAGTGGGCACCAGCTTCTCCCCAGGACTCTGTCACTTCCATGGAACTCTGAACCATGAGGACGGCAGTTCCATGCTGGCAATTGGCCCCAGCCTTCAGTTTCCGCCTGCCCTTCTTCGGAGAAAATTGCTTATTGCAGCACCAAGCCAACCTATGGAAAACGTTCAAGATGAAACAAAGGGTTAACAAGTATTTTCGTGCTCTTGACTCAGCAGGTCTATCTATACACAACTCACCTGACTCTTTGCTCCTTTGAGATAATTGCAGTAAGTAGACAAGCTACGTTCCTTGGAATTACATTGCAGCTGTCGCTACCCTGTCTCTCCAGCAGCAGATATACCTGTCCTTTGTGTGTCTCAATCCGCATAACAATTTGGAAGGCATATGGACAACTTTTTTCATGTCATTTGTCTAACCTAACATGCAAGAGGCAGGATTTTACCCACCTTTTCTGCTCCCATGCTGGGGCATTTCCAATTGTAGAAGTAATACTGCAAATTTCCATCGCCAATTCCAAATTTCAGCTTTTCCAGGAAGGTCTTGTTTTCCATAAGATCCAGCGCATTGAAAACATCAAAACCCTTCTGCAAAAAGAGGCAGTTAAAGAAAACTTGGTGGGTATATACTTTGTAGCTCCATGGTATTAAGAAACATGTTTTGCTCAATTGTAGCAGAATTAATTTTATTAAAAAATAACAATATCAAGTAGTGAGCCTTCTGCATTTTTCTTCTCTAGGAGAGATTGATTGGATTCAACACTTTTCCCTCTAAATGCTGCAGCATTTAGAAGCAAACCAAGAAAGAAACTCACCAATTTGGCCAGTATGAGAGCATCATTCATGAGGTCAATAAGAGGTGTTTTGGTGTGGACATTGTAGAAAGAATAGGCTGCCTTCAAACTCTTGTGTGTAGGATGATTCATAATGGTGGAGGGAAGTGTGTAGAAACTCAGGAAATCTGTCACTTTCCCATCAGTGTTCTGGTGAAAACAATTAGATTCTTTAGAATTATTTTTTTTTCAATCTTCAATCAGAGGAAACCAATTGTAATGTTAGCACCATCATCAGCTATTATGCCTATTCTCCACAGTTTAGCATAGTAAGGAAATTTGTATAGCACTTCCGCCCTTATTATTCTGGCTTAGATATGAAACAGAATGAATAGGAAATCAGGCAGAAGAGCTCTATGTACCACTTCAGACTGCAGGTGGTGAATATGTAATTTTTGAATTTTCTGTTCTTTTTCTCTTTTCCATTCCCCTGCCTCAAGTTACAGGATTTCAATAAATAGAATACATTTCTCTAGGATCAGAGAGCTTTCAAAATGGCATTCAGTTTCTGAAATGGCAATATATAATTGATTGCCTCAGAATTTCATAACTTCTTTCGCTTGTATCTGGAGATTTCTGCACAAGTTACTTTAAATCCAAACTTTTTAGATATAGCAGTGCACCAGAGCACCATTTACTTTCCTGCCCCAAATGTTTGTCATCCAAATCAGCTGGTCTTAACTCCCATAATGATCAGTCCATTGGATATACTAGCTGGGCATTATGGAAGTTGATGTCCAACAAGACATATGAAGGTTAGGGAAGACTGTTTTGCATTTTCAAGGTTGTTTATTTGGACAGTTAAGAGAAGAACTGAATTCTCCTTCCATGCATTATATCACACTTACACAAGATCATGAACATAGTGTGAAATCTCTGCTTCAGTTTTGAATGTCCAAATTCTGCACTGAGGTAATAATTTAAAACATACAGCCACACTTCTTTTCCAGTTTTTGATGGCAACGGACATATATTGTGTTTTGTCCGCCGCTTGCTGTGCTGGTGGGCTTCTTTAGAAGCATGGAAGGCCTTGGAGGGGCCTTCTGCCATAGGAGCGGCTTGCTGGGAGCCCCAGCCTGGCAGCGGCTGGGGGTGTGTGTCTCCCAGCCTCGCTGTAGGAGTCAGTAAGCAAAGGGGGGGGGGGCAAAAGCCTCTTCACCAGATGAAACTTGGAAAATAAGATCAAAAATAGAGCAGCAGAAAAA
>JAOYMU010000077.1:65533863-65545019 GCA_025802295.1 Psammodynastes pulverulentus
GTTGCCAAGGTTGGAGACCCTTGATTTAGGTTATCCACTGAATTCCCTACGCAATGCTGGAATCCAAATTAAAGCATCCCAGACAGATGGCTGTCGAACTTGCACATGAACATATGCAATGACAGGAAGACCACCATCTTTCTGGATAATTCGTTCTGCTGTCAAACTTGAGTCAAACACTCAAGAAATGTGCCCCTCACCTACAAATATTCTAGCATAGTTTCATGGAGGCAAGAATAATTTCTAATGAGAAATGGGGGCAAAGAGAACTGTAGAGCTACTGCAGAAACCTCCTGGAAACTGCAATTTAAAGGAAAAAGTTGCCCAGAAACAGGTTGGCTGACATTTCCAATCAGAGCAGAATCTGAAATAAATTGGTTCAGCCCCCCAATATTATGTAGAGATGGATTTGCAGCTAGTCCCAAAGTGGTGCAAATATTCCTCTAGAAATATCCATGGCATTCACATGAATTAGTCGCTGTTTCTGGCAGCAGATTTGGATCTGTGGAAAGGGAGGAAAATGTTATAACTGTTGTGAACGTATTTGTGCTTTCAGGGAAGAAGGAAAACTTATTGGATGCCTGTGCCAAAATAATTCAGGGAGCAGGATACCATTTTCCGCTCTACCTTGTCCATTCCAGTTTTGAGTGATGTGTTATTAGGATTCAGGAGTAATTTTTCTAGTAAATGCAAACTGCAGTAATGCACAATACTTTTCTCTTTTTTTCATGTACCAGAGGATTCGGAGCACATTTCTACCAAATGAATTGGTTTTTGCCATGTAGACATTAAGATGGCAGAAATGTGTGATAAAAAATCATTGCCATGGTAAAGCAAAATGAAAGTGCTTTGGAGTATGGACTTCTGTGGTCCATATATGGTTGACCTGTGAACCTAGGAAAATAGATATTTGAGTTAAGGAGGACCCAACAGTTTGCGACAAAGTAATTTGGAGTGGTTTAGGTATGTTGTCAATTTAACTCAAGCAATGAATTCAAAAGCCTCACCCTCTTGTACATGGCAGCTTGATTGTAGGGTTGTGGCTGCCCTTTTTACTGTTTTATATCCTTGTGGATGTGCCTGGAGATTTGGGATCTTCAATAAAGACGTTCCTGCAACCTTAGCCGCATCCTGCCTCTCATCGCGCCCACTCTAACATCTAGAATAGAGTTTGTCACCTTTACCAACTTTAAGAAGTCTGGATTTCAACTGTCTGAATGCCAGGGGAATTCTGGAAATTGAAGTCCAAACACTGAGAAACACTGATCTTGAGGATGTACAAACACCAGACTTGGGACAGCATAATGGTCCTTCACCATATCAGAATTCAATTTGAAAAATGCAGATAAAACTTTTGTTGTTTTGCTCTGATAAGCTCTGTAGTGATTAAGTGGATGTGGGTGCATTTAGAAACTGGGTGAATTTCTCAGTCAAAGATTAACCTCTTTTGGAATGCTAAACACTGGCCACTTGTTCACCGGAGTGACAGCAATGGGAACACTGGAGCATCTCTTTAAAACCCTTCCCTATCGATCGGCTGTGTCTGGATCTAAGAATATGTGGCAATGTTAACAGCGGTTCCTTTCTTTTCCTGCCTCCTCTTGCTTCCTTAATTGAAGTTTGTTTGAAGACATCCTGAGAACACAAACCAAATATTTAGTTGCTGCAAATTGGCACTTCGGATCAATTACTCGTTGATTTGACAAGTGTCACTTTCTCCCCTGGCTATTCCATTCCTTTGGGCTCAGGTATCAGCATCTTAAAGTGTATGAGTCCCCCTCCATCCCCCAGCTCTGATCTGATGCTCTCTTTGCAAGCACGTTTTTCATCAGGCTCAGCAATCTATCAC
Source organism: Psammodynastes pulverulentus (assembly GCA_025802295.1). Taxonomy (NCBI): domain Eukaryota; kingdom Metazoa; phylum Chordata; class Lepidosauria; order Squamata; family Psammodynastidae; genus Psammodynastes; species Psammodynastes pulverulentus. The sequence continues at coordinate 65,535,713 of JAOYMU010000077.1, forward strand.
CCAAGCTGACGAGATTTTCAATGAAGAAAAGTCCTTCTTTGCTAATTCTTTTGCGTGCAGGCCAGTGTCTGCCAGGAACTTTCCCTCTCTCCCCCCCTGGCTTTCAAAGTTGGAGAAAAATAGGTCTTGTGTCCTTGTGCATTTATCACTTTGGTTAGTCCGTGACTGCAATGCAACAGGCCAGAGTAATTTATTCATTTTAAAATAAGGGGACATTTCTACAGAAAGAGATTTCCTGTTCCTCTTGACATTCTGAAATTACAGTATTTTGTCCTTGTGTAAACAGCTCCTCAAAGATTTTATAGCCAGAATCTAGATCTCAGAACCAGTTTGCCTTTTTATTCTATTTGCTTTGAGATTAGGCTTCCCAATTTTGTCTTCATACTGTTTGATATCACATTCTTCAGCCAATGTTTTACAGTTTGACTTCAGCTGCCATAATTCCTTGTTAACACATCTTTAAAGACCAACTTGATCATAATATGGCTTACCTCATAGTAGTCATCTGGGCTGAAAACCCCCAGATCCCTACTACATGGCAGCAAACCTGTATGCACAGATGCATAAAATGAATGGTGCATTTTATGTTTGTCTGGAAATATGGACTCAGAGCTTTCTCTACCTTTTTTGCTATGTTTGTTGGAAAAGGAGCTGATTAGAATTAGTACTTCCAGACCTCAGCTTAATGAATTTCAGAAGAAACAGAAAAGTTAGATCAGCCCTATCTGATGAAATTACTATGTTCACTTGCAAGCTGATAACTTTGATTGGAAAGGATCTAAACCAGGGGTGTCAAACTCAAGGCCTGGGGGCCAGATCCGGCCCGCAGGATGCTTAGATCTGGCCCTCAGGGCTGCCCTGGAAACAGCAAAGGACTGGCCCCCAGTGCTTATGCCAGCAAAAACAGAGCTCAGGAGGGCTGCACGTGCCCCCCCAGCTCCATTTTCGCTGGCAGAGGGTTGCAGGAGGCAGTTGCAGGTGAAAACGGAGCTGGGCAGGGGGCGTTTTTGCTGACAGAGCACTTGGGCCACCACAGGCACTCCCAACACGAGTGACGTTGAGCTGGTCATGCCCACCCTGGCCACGTCTACCCCGGCCCCTGAGGTCAAACACAACCTTGATGCAGCCCTCAATGAAATTGAGTTTGACACCCCTGATCTAAACAAAGGTCATTTCCTCATCAATGATTTATAGTGTCTTAGAGCATCATCCAGCCACCTCTGTGGTGATATAAAATCCATTCATTAGTAATACATTGACATAGCAATAGTTAAATTGTTTATTGTTTATTGTATTCGACTTCTATCCCGCCCCATCTCCACAAGGGACTCGGGGCGGGTAACAACAAGATAAAAACATATAAATACCATGACAATCCACATCACCAGTGAAGAAATGGCTTAAACCTGAGTCATTAGATGGTTCATATTTAAGATCTTGCCGGCTATATCTATGATAGTTATAGGTTGGAAGTGGAGCTTCTTTTAAAATAATTCCCACCAAATACATTCATTATTTGGACATGGAAATGTCAATTTTATATCATGTGTTACTCAGATACACACAAAAGATGCTAGTTCTGATACAAAGACATCACCTGCCCCACTTTAATCTAGACTGGCTTGAGTTTTAATATTTCCTGTTTACAAGGATTGTGGGTGCACAGTCTCAGAGAACAATAAAATTGTATAAGGAGGAAAATAGCATAGCCAGTATGATTTTTGTTTAGTGCATTTCAAGAAATTGGGTGGGGGAGGGAGAGGGAAGAGATGACAGTAAAATTGCAGCCGGTGCAATTATTTTGTGAACTGAAGTGCAATATGGCAATTGAGCATCTCCAAAGTAAATCAATTTTTTTTAAAAAAAATAATACTCTAGGATTGCGTATTTGGATACTGACCAATGCAACTTTGATCAGTAAAATGTTTTTCTGTTCTGTCAATGTTTGTTGTCACACAGTTAAAGGCAAAATATGCCATTTGCTTTTGTTCTGCCCTTGCATAATATTGCTTGGCTGCAGAAGCCTAGACAAAGTTTTACACTGGATCCAGATGGATGATCCCTTTCATTCCTGGAGGCCAGGCATCAGGAGTCCATGGGCATGGATGGTACTAATACTTAATGCAAAGCTACTTAGCCAGCCCCTTGTTTATTTGTTTGTTTGTTTGTTTAGAGTCTTGTTATAATCTTGTTCTTTTCTGCCCTGATTGTAGTGGTGGGATTCAACAGGTTCACACCTATTTGCAAGAACTGGTTGTTAACTTTCTAAGCAGTTCGGAGAACCGGTTATTGGAAGAAATCTCCTTTTGTTTTTTCCACTTTACAGGGCTAATCCTGTAAGGAAGGCAGGAAGGAAACATTCTGGGGTTGTTTCTAGCCTAATCTTTATTGCCCTGCTTACAGAAACTGCCTCTTGGTTAACCCAAGGTTCTTGGAAGTACGCCCAGACTTACTGTCGCCTGAGCTCCACCCAGTCACGTGATCACCCAGCCACTATCGAGATAGTTAGGATGTTTTTATTATTTTTATTATTTTCCCCTGGAATCAGACAGTTTCTAAATCTGTTCAATCAATCAATCAATCAATCAATCAATCAATCCTTTTTCAAATGAGTGCTTATATGTAGCTTTCCATACAGTCAGAGTATCCAACCCCTTTTGTCCTAGTCCTTTAGAATCCTTTGCACACTGACTAATCTGCTTGTGTGTGGACTCCCGAAGAGAACTATAGATGAATTATAGATCAGCATAGCTAAAGTACTACAATTTTGAGAAGACTCTGAGTATGTACTTATATTTACATTCTTTATTTAATGTAATAGGAACAACTGCATTTTAAAATCCTTGGTGTGGATTTAGGCAAGCAGCCCATGATCCTCCAGCAGGCTGGTTTGTTCTAATGTCCTTTTAAAATCAGAGGTGGAATATATTATACACTAGGTCTATACGGTGCTTCAGAGCACTCAGGAGTTTGAACACCCATTATACAATTCCAGGAAAAAGCACAGTTGCTTTAAGGTATTTCAAAAAGCTGCCAGGTTCTCACTCTCGTGTACTTCAGAATAATTTTGGAAGACAATCCAGAATCCTGCAAGATTCTATTATGTACAAAAGAGTCCACTATAACTGCACAGATGGTATAAACTAATGATTCTTAGGGCAGACTTTTAGTTATCTTGCTGCAAGATTTATTATTATTTATTAAATTTTAACATATACTTGTATTAGATTCACATGTATATGGGCAGATATATTCCTTTCTTCCAAAACACAACATAAAAGTGATTTCAAAGCTTTTTTTTTTTTTAGTATAGTACATGCCTATTTAATCTTTTTGTGATAAACAAAGATGACTGGAATTGACATTTCTATATCATTTTTTATTTGTACTGGGGCAGAAATAAGATCTAGTTCAAGAAATGATATGGATGCAGTGTCATAATATTACAAGTTAAGAAGCTAGATTCTTTGCCTGTTCTTTCAGCCCCCCTCCCCCAATTCAAATAAATGCATGCCACTTCAATATCTGTGCTTAAGGTACCACTGTGTGCTAAGGCTTATTGTTAACTCTGATCTCAAAAATATGTGTCAATGGAGAACGGAAATTGGACTGCTATCTTTGATTGGCACTTTGGTAAACATAATAAAAGCAGCAAGCAAGGGCAGAGGATACAGAAGGATGGAGGTTGTGGAAAAGAATAGTTACTGAGGTTGTATATTGCACATTGCTGTGCTGTAGTGATCATCACAGGCAAGAAAAGACAAATTGTTGTGTCACAGGCATTTTTGCCAATTCAAATGGAATGCCATTTCATTTTTTTTCATTTACGTAATATTATTCAGTCTCTAGATACTGGGAAGCATATTATGGGAAACTGAAGCTGGTGTTTTCCATTCTCAAATTAAGCTTGGGTTATCCCAGAGGAGGCCCCCACTCATTTTATTCATTTATTTTATTATATTTATATTCTATTGCCACTATAAAATGACTACTGGCAGTTTACAAGTGATTAAAAAACAGAACCAAAGCATCCAAGACACATCTGATTAACAATCTCTAGAATTCATATAGCATAAAATACCAAATGCTATACTGAATACAACATATAAACAGATTACTAATTTTAAACAAAAAAGCTCCATGTGGGGAGAAAGCTAGTCTGTTTTCAGCTGGAAGAGTTGTTTCAAGAGCTGATGTTGCTGCTGAAAGCAGAATTTTATCCCCTTTAGATTCTGAAAGGGACAAATTATTAGTTCTTTCTCCCAAAATGATCTTATTGATCTGGCCAAATCCAGCTGGTTTAAGCAGTCCTAGAAATACCTGCGTACCAAGCCACAAAAAAGGTTTACAGGTGAAAACTAGCACTTAACATTGTACCCAGAACAATCAGGAACCATGTGCAATGCATGTGAAAGCAGGCAGGGCTTTGATTGTGCAGCTGCGGCCAGCATCTTGACTTTTTGACTCAGCTTCCATCCAGTGAGGATCCCATGTAATCAATCATGTTGTTCCTGTATATGGACCCACTCACTCTTTTAGACACATTTGGGCTTCCCCAGATGATGCAACCCCTGTAACCCATAATATTCCCATTATGCTGATGTTCAACGTATGGTAGCCCAAAACCTGTTTTTTAAGCGTAGGACATAGAATCTCCTATTCCTTTTCTAGGATTTTATGTTAAATAAGGACATGTGGAATGAACAATTCATTTCAGTGTCACAACAACACGACACTTTTGGGATTCCTCTGGTGTTGTATTTTTGCTTGTTGATTTTAAAGCATTTTTATTGCTTCAGCATTGGGCAGGGAGGGTCAAAGCTGCATGAAATCTCTCAGCTCCAAGGAAAATAAAGAGGTTCAAACATAGTAGCTTCATTTTTTTTAATGCATACAATTTTTTATTTGTCTTTATGTAGACAATGGCTATTTTACATACATGGTAGTTGAGCTCTTGCAGGTCTGGAAAATCAGTCATTGAATTGAAGACAATTTTACAGTAAAGGTGGCAGAAATTTTAGGTGTTGTGGATTTGATGCTCATCCAGCTTTTAAACTGCAGAATGTCCATGAATTTAGTTTCTGGAAACCATATCAAACTCTCTGCAATTCTATTACTTCATTTGAGACAGATTGGATCAGCCTCTGCAGTGTCTGATCTGTCAAGGAAACTCATATAGCTAGAAGTTTTGATTTAATGCAATCAACATGAATGTATTTGATTGTATACAACGAGTTTTCTATCCCTAGAGCAACATGTGAAACATCTGTCATCTGGGCCTTGTAAGGATTTTCATGAAACCGTTGGCCTCCCTTCTAAGATTGTCCCTTTCCTCCTGAGTCGCAACTTTCTTATGTGCTCTACCCAACTGCCTCATTCTCTTTTGTTCTCTGAGTGTCAGAGAAAGAGACTGGAAGAATGAAAACAAAAACAAAACATGATAAGTTCAGAAAGAGAAAAAGAGTATTTTCTCTCCATGTTGTCCTTGATCTTCTCCATTTTGGTTTTGTTCACAAACCCTACCAATCCTGCTCCCAACCACTTTTCCCTACTGAAATTTGTTTTAAGAAACATTTTTCCTTCCTACTGAAGAGATTCATCTTTTGTCCACTGGAATTGTATGCTCCCTGATTGTAATTTGTATTTGATAAGCAAAGAAACAGTAGCGTAGCACAAAACACTAAAATTGTCAATCATTAGACAAAAAGATTTTGTGATTTCCTTCATGATCTAATGGCACAGTGGTTAGAATGGAGTATTGCACGCTAATTCTGCCCACATCCAGGAGTTCAATCCTGATGGGCTTGAGGTTGACTCAGCCTTCCATCTTTCCAAAGTTAGTAAAACAAGGACCCAGATTGTTGGGGGCAAAATGCTGACTCTGCAAATCGCTGAGAAAGTGCTGTAAAGCACTATGAAATGTCATATAATTCCAAGTACTATTGCTATTGCTATTTTGATTTCATTTTCTTTCTAATTTGACAATTTGAACTTGGGTCCACAAATGCTTTTTGTTAAAATAAAGCTGTGATTTTTAAGATGCTATAAGATTCTTCATATAATAAGATTTTCCTCTAAACATCTGGACATTAGAAAACTATGGGGTATATGGACAAGGGGGGTATGTAAACAAATAAAAGATAGAGGACTACAAAAGGTGTAGAAAGAATTAATAAATTATCGGCTCAAGTCGCAGGACTAATAAGTAATAAGAGGTGAAAATGTCTTTAATTGGAAAAAAACCCCTCATTTCAAATTGGAAAAATCTATACCATACAATACACATTTTCAAAATTCAAAAATGAGTTTCAAAAACTAACCAAGATAGTTTAAATTTCCATTCTAATGGCATATTTTTACTTTTGGAATAATAATCTCGTTCTCGTCTCTAACAACTTTCCCAGGTCAAACTTTTAGCAAACATTAGCAAATTTTCCAAGCAACTCAGCAAGGTCTGCTTAAAAAGGTACCATTTTGAATCTCTCTTCTATTTTTCAGCTCCTGATGAAAGAAATTCCAACTCAGGGTACCAATTCCTGTCACTCAGCGCGCACACCATTCTCCATACAGCCTGACAGCTCCATTAATCATCCTCAGACACTTTCTGCATCATTAGTAGCACGAGAGACTTACCCAAACTGGATCTTCATAACAACCTAAGATCAACATATTTTAGCTGCCTCCTCCCTTGCTCTCCATGGTGATTGCTGCAGCTCACCAAGGATGTCCTTTTAATGACTCCATTTGGGTTGGATAGATTCAGCAAAGGTGTGGTAAGAAAGTTCTCAGAGTTTGCTGCTTTTAGTAAAATGCTGTCCTGCTGCATACTCAGAAGCGTTTGGTGCTGAAACCTGGCTAGAAATACAGGGAGAGCAGGTTATCAGGATCAGATAATATTAATTTAACTCTGAAACTGATTTAGTTTGACCAGCTTTGTCCTTTGGGCTATACATTCACCTTCATACGTTTACATATGCAGATGGAACGAGGAAGGAAATGCTGCATCCTGGAATTCTCCTGATTGGGATTCCTGCTGAACAATTCATGCTCTTTTCTTCCCTATCCCCCTATTTTCTGCCCCTCTCCCATCCCCAAAGAATATCCAGACGCATGCATTCAAAAATCTCCCTTTTGATATTCTGATAGCTAGTAACATCTCTATAGGATAAACCATGGTGGGTGGGAGTCATACATGTTTCCCAGATTTCTCTATTTTTAATCCACATACGGCAAGCAAAAAACTCATTCTTTTTGTTAACGTACTGTAGATCAGCAAGAACAAAAGCCATTCCTGTTGGAAATCTGCGTGATTTAAAAAGCAGCGGCTGTGGGCATAAATAAAAAGTCCACTTAGGAAGCTCACACTGTCAAAGCTTCTGAATATCCACCTGCCTGTATGAAAGGGTTTCCTTCTCCATCTCATTGCACCAGTGGCACTTCTTATTCTAACCGCCTGATTTACGTTCTGCAATTAATTGACTTCCTTGCTTCCCCATGACGGAAGGTGGATACTTGGAGTACCTCAATAAGGAGGAATGATGAATGGGGTCAGTTGCAGGAAAACCACTTCTCTGACTTTGGAGCACCTTTCCTGCTGCACTTTTCCTTAATAAACCAATACATTCAATGAGAGGTCAGAGTGTGGTATATAAATATTTTGATGCCAGATTATCTTGGATTTCTTCCTGCCACAGTTTATTTTGCAATGACTCTCCAGCAGTGGTGTCAGACTGTGGTAAGATGGCTTGTCAGTGCAATTTCTCATCACTGTCAGCAGAGATGCCTGTTTTTCTGGCGGGGGAGAAAAGAAGATGAGTAGAGACCATGAAGCCAGCAGGAAGTTTCCCTTCCCTAAAGAACTATTGGCTATGCACTACGGTAGACCAACAGGATTCAGAGTTCATATCTTTTTTTTCTTTTTTACTTTTGAATTGCACCCACAGCTCCTGTTAAATGAAACATACCATGAGCATTCTAGCATAGACTAGCATGAGATATTCAAATGTTAAACGTGACAAATTAAAGTTAGAAAATTAAAGTAAGATACTGGCCAGATGTTCTATTTTATGGGTGTCAAACTCAGTTTCATTGAGGGCCGCATCAGGGTTGTGTTTAACCTCAAGGGCCAGGGTGGGCATGGCCAACTTGACGTCACTCGAGTCAGGGGCGCCTATGGTGGCCCGAGCGCTCTGCCAGTGAAAACAGGCTCCCAAACTCTGTTTTTGCTATGACAGCCTCCTGCAGCCCTCTGCCAATGAAAATGGAGCTTGGGTGGGCCGTGCATGCCTCCCTGGGCCCCATTTTCAGGCCTCACCTCCTGAGCTCCATTTTCGAGCTCCATTTTCGCTGACAGAGGCACCACAGGCCATTTCTTTGCTGTTTCCAGGGTGGTTCTGTGGGCCAGATCGAAACACCCCATGGGATGGATCTGGCCCCTGAGACTTGTGTTTGACACTCCTGTTCTATTTGGACAACAATTACCAATTTGATAAGTGATTTTGTCAGAGCCTGACACCATTGCTGGAGAGATATTACAAAATACCAGTTACTAATTGGTAGGCTCACCTGCTTCTTCAATCCTTTCACCCATTCTAGGAAAGCAAGCACAAATAGGTTTCATTTCTATGAGTAGTTCTTTGAGGAAAGTGAACTATCGATGCACCTTTTAAAGAAGTCCACTTTTGGAGATTCACCAGTATTTGACACATTCCCAGTTGGTACAACAAGCAAAACTCTTATCAGTTTCAACAGCTAGAAAGCCAGGCAGACAGGCCTACCCTTTCACTGGTGCATGGTGAGTTTTTAAAAATATCTAGCATTTACAGGTCCACCAGTGGATGAGCAGGGTGGAATTCAATGCTGTACTGGGGTGGTTTTTTTTTTTTTACTAACAATAACTTCCCCAAACCAGTGATACACTGATTGCACATGTGCATAGGAACAAATAAACCAATGCTTCAGTACACTGTTCATGAGGCAGATAGAAGGAAGCCGTGTGATGTTTATTTCTTGGCACGTAAAGCACAGCAGTGGTCAAGCTTTATGTGGGTGTGTTTCTTTCCTAGGGTACAAACATAAAAAAATAGCTAAGAGGCAGAAACCAGTGACCAAGGAGAGAGATGTCCCAGTTATTCTACATAGTGACCAACAGGAAAGGAGATGTTAATGAGATAGAATGGAATAAAATAGAATAGAACTTTATTGTCACTTTGTATGTACACTAATTAGCATACGTTAAAATGGAATTTCATTACATACAGCTCTCAAAGGGTCATCACCCCCAATATACCCTATATAACCATGACAG
>JAOYMU010000077.1:65549175-65561952 GCA_025802295.1 Psammodynastes pulverulentus
ACAACCCCCCCCCCCCCCCCCGGACACTGCCATAAATGTGAGTCTGTTGGCAAGAATCCAAATTTTGATCTCATGATCATGGGAATTCTACAAGGTTGTAAGTGTGAAAATGGCCATAAGTTGCCTTTTCAGTGCCACTAAAACTTTGAATGGTCACTAAATGAACTCTTGTAAGTTTAGGACTATATGTATTCATTTTTTAAAAAAATCTTTTTTTCCCATTGCTTTAATATAAACATATGCACCTATGGCTGCATTCTTAACTTTTAAAAAACCTGAAATCTTAATCCACTTAATGTGTTAAATTTTATTGCTACTTATTTATTAAATTTTTATACCGCCCATGTCATCTACAAGATGACTGTGGGCAGCTTTGATATTAATAAGTAGAATTTAACACACACACATAATAACTTGTTTTGCCTTTCTCTTATGTAGGTTTTGAAGATGAAAGGCCTGAGGCAGATGTGAAAGATGGCAACACAGTTCAGTGAGCACCCAGGATTGAAAAAGAGATTTCTAACGGATAAATGCTTAGCTCCTCATCTAATATGTCAAGCATTTATTAATCAAATTGAGGGAGAAATCTATCAGATCTGCTTTCTTCCCCTTTCATTGTTGCTTTTAATTTGAAGTTCTTTTAGATTACTGAACATGAAAAAAATGTGTGAATTCCAATGCATTCCCGTTGTTTTTAAAAATATCTCACATTCTCAGGAATTATGCTTTTTAAAGAATAGTGTTATATTAAGTACGGACAATGGTCAAAGGTATGCTATATTACACTATCAGCCTTCACATAGTATGTTAAAGCTCAGCGTTGTACAATAGAGTAATGCCTACAAATAGTTCACCTGATTGGATGCAGCCCAGACAAATTCTATGGATTAAATTAAACCATGTTTTATAGAAATAAAACATTACATTGTTACTTATTATTATACATTTATTCTAATATTTTATTATTGATTAGGAAAAATTAAACATAATTATATAGGATAATATTTTAATATATAAATTAAACACCAAATTTTATATAATTATAATTACTAGTTTATAACATGGTATGTAAAGCCCTCATGAACCACAGTGTAACTTTAGGCATGCATCATAATTAATTCTGGCATAAATTATTTGTTATAATTAGGGATGGGAAAGAAATATATTTAACTTCCATTATTGAATTTGATTGATAATGTGCCATCAGGTCATTGCTAATTCTTAGTGTCCACATAGATTTACTCCATGACAATCTGTCCCTAATCTGGTGTTTCATTTCTTCACCAATGGTGTTCCCATTGCCACTGTAATGAATGGATGAATGGAGTACTGTCACTATCCTTCCACCTTGCTCCTATTCTTCCTCTTTTTCTCTTTCTTTTCAGTTTTCTCAGCATTAGAGACTTTTCCAAAGAACTGGGTCTTTATATAATATATCGGAAGTAGACAACTTGAGCCTGGTCATTTGTGCCTTGAGTGACAACTCTGGGTTGATTTCAGTGGCGGGATTCAAATAATTTAACAATTGGTTCTCTGCCCTAATGACCAGCTGGATAGGCATGGCTGGGTGATCATGTGACTGGGTGGAGCTCAGGCGGCAGTAAGTCTGGGCGTACTGCCAAGAACCTTTAGCTGTTATATGGGTTAACCAAGAGGCAGTTTCTGTAAGCAAGGCAATAAAGATTAGGCTAAAACAACACCATAATGTTTTCTTCCTGCCTTCCTAACAGGATTAGCCCTGTAAAGTGGAAAAAACAAATGAGATTTCTTCCAACAACCAGTTCTCCAAACTGCTTAGAAAGTTAACAACCGGTTCTTGTGAATAGGTGTGAACCTGTTGAATCCCACCACTGTCCATAAGCATAATAACTAGGTCCCATACTGATAATAGTCCAGATAATTTGCTTTTTCCACAATCTTCCATTTAAAACTATCAACTTTCTCTGCAAAGGAAAGGCTGGAAATAGAACATATATAGTTGGCTCCACTGAGTTTCTTAAGAAGCGCGCAGGCCATCTCCCCCTTAAGCATCAGCAGCAACATTCCCTCTCTCAAGGATGTACTGATCACTGCCTGAACCCCAGCACTTGTTCTCTTCCTGAAAGCTTGAGTTAAGATTCAGGAGGGACCTCAGTCTAAGACACAGGTGGCTCCGAGGACTCCGTCTGCTTTTTTTCCAAAGTAACAAGATCAAACTCTTCCTATAAAATAAAGCTAAGTCATGCCTCAGTCATCTCTATGGGACCTGCCAGATAGTGAGCTTTGGGAATCAACTTTATCTGACAGATGTGTGAAGTATTTTTCACAATGGTCCTGTGTTACATTTCTGGCTCCATCCATCCAAGGAAACACCAGGCTGCCCTAAACAGGACCACTGGTTGGCTATTTGTAAGAGTAGAAAAATAAGTATGTTTTGCCTCCTTTCTCCCCATAAGGTAGTCCTTAATAGAGGCCTTTATCTATGTATAATTAGATTTGTTCTTTGTGGTCCTGTAGCAGTGTTTTAGGTATCTTCTGCCATTTTATCATCTATGCCCTATATAAACTAAGGGGAACTCAGGGCTCCGTGCACAAATGCTGCATGGGCACAGTCAGAGTTAAATATGTAGCTATCCTCTCACTCCAAACAGCAACCAAGGCTCCAGTCAGGCTAAGCACATGACCTTCACGAGCAGCCCCAAAGTCCCTCTGAAACCCAATTAAATGAAGAACCTGAAATGATTAGCTTTGTGGCTAGGTCAAGTATTCACTCCATGCCAACCAGAAAGTGATCTGTCCATGTCAAGGGAGTGATGGCAATCATTCCAAAACCAGATGATGCCACTACTGTCCTGAGACAAACAAATAGATCTGATGGATGACCTCCCCCCTTTTTTTGTACTGGGCCCTTAATTAGGGTTACCAAATATTTGAACAAGCAAAGGACAATAGGACAGATACAGGAGAAAGGAGAGCACCTTATTTAATATTTGTATTCACATTCATTGGAGAGGAAGGGATTATAAGTGATTACACAACGGGGAATACACACTGAGAGGAATGTAATATGCTGACTGTTTCCGTAGTAGGCTCATGTTGCAAGCTGAAAGAGGGTTAGGAGGGTAAAATCTTCAGCAAGTAACTGTTTAAAGTCTTTTTCAGTTTCTGAGAGAGTTTATTAATTTATGGTTAGCACTTATTAGGAAAGCACAGAAAAAAGCTACTGAGTTAAATACTCAAAAAGCGAGACAATATTTGATCTTAAGCATGCCTGCTGGACAGAGGACATGAGGACAAAAAGAAGGACATGTCCTCCTTTTGCCAGATGTCAGGTAACCTTACACTCAATGACTTGGGTCAGGCCCATGATTGCATTGATGCCATGAACTCCTGAGCTTGTCCAAATCCACATCCAAGAAGGTCAGATTGATGTCCTTCAAGATCATAAGTCTGGAGAAATTATTTTGTTTTTATCTAATTTTTAATATTTTAATTTAAAAATTTGCTTTAACAGTTTTTATCTAATTATCTGTAAAAATGAATTGAATGCTGTCCAGAGTCACTTTGTGAGATGGGTGGCTATACAAATGTGCTTAAATAAATAAATAAATAAATAAATAAATAAATAAATAAATAAATAAACCCAACCATAAAGTCAACAGTTCAGGCAGGGAAGTTTTTACACAACCAAGAGTCTGGTGCCACAGCAATAATCTCAACTAATTCCTAGAGCCCAACATGGACAAACATGGCCTCACATCCAGTGATGTATGAGGCAGGGCCTCTGGAAGCTGGATGGCCATAACTACTCTGTATCACTGCTGCCTTTAAGCTTTAGCTGATGCCACTCAAAACTCAGTTGGGCACATTACCAGGAGGGAGCCTCTCCCTTCTGCACCCATCCAGGACTCTACTCTCCTATCTGTAATGAAGTCACGGATGATCAAGCCTTTATTAAAGCCTGACCTGGCATTCCACAGCAGCAGCTGAAAGCAGCAGCCTCCCACTGGGGTCATCCACAAGTGCGATCAATGCTGTCTTAGTCCATACTTGGGCCTGCAGCCTGAATGAGAAAGATTGATTTTTCATGCAATCTTGTCTATTACGGTTTCTTTCTCCAGGCGTGCTACATTTTTATATTGTTTGACTAATGTGCATTTTGATATGCATATTCATGCAATTTTGTTCTACAGTATATCTTTATTTTAAAACTGCAATATGAAAAAACTACTGTCGGTTCAACGAGTAAATTCACATTGAAATGTGTGCAGATTTCTTCATCTGACCTACCTTTAGAGAAACCATTCTTGTCTTCAGCATCAAACAAAGATGCTGCAGCATCAAAAATCAATGCACTTGTCACTGACTGACAAGTGCATTGATTTCGATCCATACATGGGAACAGGAGAATGCCCTGTGACAAATTTGTACTGGGTCCCAGCAATGATGTTTGAGTGGTGAGTGATTCTCTCACAGGCTAAAAGGACCTTCTTTACAATGTATTTTTTTTACCTCTGACTTGATAATAGATCATTTTACCCTAATTATTTACATCTGAAAATCAATCTCTGTCCACTTCACAAGCCAATCTGTCATTCCTGACTGCATTAGTACAGTCACTGTGCTTCTCTAGCAACATCCATTTGTTCTCAAGCACAAATTTGTTCTTATTATTTGTATTGAATGTTCAATTTGTGCAAGTTTTTGCTTCATCCTTCCATCCTCATTCTCCCCACCCTCCACCTCAAACTTACTCCCCACCCTCTCCAAACTTACTCCATCACAAATTTACCACAGGTTGAGAGGGATTATTCCAGATGGCAACAGAATTAAGAATTCACATGGTCACTGAGAAATGGGGATACTGTAAAATAAACTAACTGGGATTTCTTTCTACAGATAGAAAATCAGGTAGCTAAAATTCTATGCAACACAGCGCATAGTTCTGTGTATGACAAACCAGAAATCAGCTGCTAAAACCTTCCCCATCACTGTTTGAGGCATCGGCTTCTATGTTTCTGGCAGACTGGCAGGCCAGAAACTTCGTCAGATAAAACAACAAGACACACACACACAAAGATTGAAGGTGTCGGTGAGTACGTATGGTGGGTAGCATAGAGGCAGGAAAATCTATGGCAGTGACAGGGTTGTTAAACTTCAACTCCCTCCTCATCTTGGACCAGACTGGCTGTGATAATTGGGGGTTGGAATTCAGTAACACCAGAAATACCATAGATTGTAAACCTCCAGATTACCATATTGAAGAAACAATTTCAAGGCTCCATGGAACCATGAAGTTCACTGCAGGACATAGTGCCCATCCTTAATTTTCAGGCTAGCCAATCTCATAGCACAGATGTGACAAGAAAAATGTGTGAGGGAGGGATAAAATATGGATGATGTATTATATTAGTTGGAGGGAAGAGGGAGTTTGATGTATCTGTCTAGGGTCACTTGTCTGTAAATACAAATGGGATCTTGATGCAAATTCCATTCAATCAGAATAGACTGATTCAGAGAAGAATATGGCAGATGTTAGGGACCAATAAGCCACATAATCTGTTTTCCTTGCCAGTATTGAAATTGTATTAAATAAATACACTAGGACCTATAAAACAGAGATGGGCAATTCCATTGAGATTAGTAAATCTGATATAATAGAAGTAAGAGCCACTACTCAGTGGTCAAGGAGATAGAGGTAGGGGAATTGCACAGAGACGTGACTCAAAGAAATTGGATATCGAATATCTAAAGGCTCAATATTTGCCTTTCCCTTTTCTGGTCAAAGTCTTGACATGCCTTTTTCTCTTTAATTGGAATGTACAATGCCATGATTTGGGAGTAATTACTGCTGAATTTTGATGGTATGAACTTTGAAAGGTCTTGGAATATCTAAAAAAGGAGTGAGTAATTTGTGCATTCATTTATTTCTATATTTACATTTATATTTACATATATTTACAAATTTCCCAGTAAGAGTAAAATAAGCTTGAGCCACTGCATCTTTCTTTATAGAAATTAAATAATATTCTTCCTCTCTTAGTATGTAACATTACGGTATATACTCTCATTAACAGTTCACTGTTACTAATTTCTGGACTTGCAAAACATCTGGGAATCTACCACTGTCCAAGAATCAAGACTGAGAGACAATGATCAAGGCTGATAGAATGTTTACCCTTCGGGAGCTGAAAACTCAGTAGGTACAATATTCAGAAGAAAAATTCTATTTTTGTTCCATTTGCTAATATAGTCACCAATAGCATTTCAATTTGAAATATGGCAAAACCATTCATTTTCAGCACTTGTGGTTTGCTTTGGGATGAAGTATTAATATGATAAGACCTGTTTTACTATTTGTAACACATAATAATTTTAGATGTGTTTTTAAGAATAATTTTGGGTAATTATTACTGTATTTGACTTGCATTCTGTTTGCTTTATTTCAAGAGCAAGCAATTTAGAAATGCCCCTTATTACTTTTCAGACTACATCGTCTCTGATTAAGACAGATGGAAACAGTCTTTGCTTTCTGTATGAAAACTGATCTCAGCAGCTGATTAAACACCTAGGATAAAGTCAGGATCTGTGTGAAATAGATTTTGTTTTCAGTTTTTTTGAAGGATTTCTATATCTCACACAATATGGCAATTGTTTCAGCTTTCCTAGCTAAAAACTATGTTTCTAAAAATGAAGTTCCAACAATTTTTAAAAATTGTTATTTTCTTTCCAACAAGATTTAGGAGATCCCCTAGTGCAATCTAACACTATTTCTGTGCCTGATGAGATGTGATTTGCAGGTCTGGAAATTCTGTTTCATTCCATCTCAAAATGCAACCTGTACAATCATGGCACAAACATCTGTCACATTTTTCCTCTTTTCTTTCCCCCTGGATTTTAACCTTGAGTGATGAAGAACTCTCATGTAAACCTGCAATTAGCTTGGAAACCTTCAGCGACCCTAATAAAAGAATTGCATCTATTGAAATTGTATCAGTCAATGGATTCTTTGTGTCTAGAAGACAATATTGTGAAACCAACATTTGGTGTATTAGGAGTCACTTTGAAAGTCTGAGGTGCTATCAGTTTAGATAATAGGCCTTTTAGAACCTTCTCACTTTTAACATTAGCTCAGAATGCCAGGGTGTCTTATCACACAAGTAGCATGGCACTGCATTATATCAATGTTAAAAACCACTGACTAACCAATTTGTGAATCTGGGCCAGAAAATCTGCTGTGACACAGGGATACAGAGAATCCAGCCATTCAGCTAAAACACCAAGGCAGGCAAGTTTAATTAAATTCAACTTAAAAGAAACATAACCAGCAAAAGCAGCAATTTGAAAAAAAGGATCCAACTGTGTAATGTTTGCATGTTCTAATATGTGAAACCCTGAATGCATGGTTTCCTCACAGACCTCCTTGTTGCTACTAAAACTGAATTGAACTCCATAGAGTTCCCCTCCTAATAAATCCAGCTGATCAGGAAAAGAGTCATTTCATCTTTTCCTTTGGGAAACTTTGCCAGAAAAAGCAACATGCATAACTAGTTGTGCTTTCCATCACTTCAAGATGCTCACTAGCTCTGAGGAAAGCTTTGTGCTGAGTTTTGGTGTCCTGGAAATAGTGCACACCATCAATAGTTAAACCAACAATCTGGCTTACCTCCAGGTCCAGTTTAAGACATTTTATAGCCTGGAGCAGTTTGGGCCAAGATTGTCAACTTGCTTTGTCACTAAGATGCCAGTTCCGATCTCCCTTAATGGTTCTCTCTCCACTTGCAGAGTGTAGATCTATCTGAAGCAGGTTGCTTCAGATTTCTGTGTAACCGGAGGAGCTGTCTCACTTCATTTCCAACCCATTCAGGATTTAGATTTTTGTTAATGTTAAAGCAGGACCAACATTATCATATAAATGAACCAGCCTTGGATTATCCATTAAGCAAAATAAGCTCATGCTTAGGGCACCACGGGAGGAGGAACACTGGAATATGTTGCCCTTAACTCTTTCAGTGCCACACTTAGCTGACTCTTTTTAATCAGCTGTGTTTGTTTTTAATTTAACAATTAATTTTTAATTGCTTTAAAAAGGTGAATAGCTAAGTTTTAAAGCTTTGTTTGAAGGCATCATCAGATATCACGTTTGTTTGTATCTCACGATGTTGGACTGTGCTTGGGGCATCAGTTGGCCTTAATCTGGCCCTGAGCTGGGTGAATCTACCTGTTTCAGAGTGGGCCATGAAAGTGATTGAGGATGAATGTGTGTCTTCTGGGAGGGTGGAGAATCAAGGAAGACAAGAACTGATAGTTTTGGTTCTAATGTAGAGGAGAAGTGTTTGGTCTCTGCTTCTAGCAACAACATATTTGGGTCAGCAGTTATGAAGAACAATAAGAACCTGTAAAAACTCACAGCTCCCCCCCCCCACCCAGGGCTCTGAGTAATCAGTAAAATTTTTGTCTTATATCTACAACATGTGTGCATTCAATTACTGTCATATGATTGCATGTGCATATGTGGCCATGAGTTGTGGCTTCATGTCCCTTCCAACGTTCTGACACAATGAAAGTCTTGACAGAACCAACCTCTGCTGCAAGAAGGAAAGATTAAATTATCGGACAACTAAAACTTGAGTCTTCTTCTTTGGCTCATTAATTTCTCAGGAACTATTAGCTGTCAGCAGCCAGTGGACCTTACATTCAAATTACTAAATCTGAATTGTTAATTTCTCATAATCCATCAGCCAACTGACATTACTAGCTAATATTAGCAGTGTCGGTTTCCCCCATGTAATAAAAGAAGAAGAAACAGCTTCTGAATCTGAACCTAAAACAGTGAAGAGGGGGAGATCACTGGGGAGGGGGCACTCCAAACAAGACTGAGTGAAGGATAGAGGCTTAACATAAGTGGGCTTTTTCAAGAGGATGTGCAACCATAGTTTAGTTTTCAACAATCATCATACAAATAAATTAGGCACAAACTAATCTGGCTTTTCCTTCCAACAGCTGTGTTTAAATTAAAACAACTGTGGAGAACTCAGAAAGAAATGCAAAGTGTCATAGCTGCTGAACTAAACACCGCTCTTAAAAGAGCCACCAAGACCAAAATATCCTCCCTTGTCAAGACTACATGGTGAGTAACAGTTATACAACATATTGCCCTGCAAAGAAAAAAATATACTGGGAAATGGTTTTATTTTTAGAAAACAGTGTATTTCAACTTGCTATTTTTTTTTTTACTAATACAAAATCATGGACAAATATATTTAGATTGTCTGGTGAAATTGGTACCATCCATTTCTGATGAAAATACATGTTTTGATTATTTCTCTGTTGCTCTTGTTTGCACTGAGCTTCTAGAATAAAACTAAAATAAATACATTTCTTTATAAAGCTTCTTCCAAAGACATAGAGGGCTTTTTTAATTGAAAGATTCCCCTATACATTTTATCACAGATATTTACACAGAATTCAGTGTAAATATTCTTAGGCAATAGAACACAAGTTATTATTTTAACTTATGGATAAACTTGTAAATTTAATATTTATTTAGAAAGAAGTATATTTTTAAAAATCATATTTAAACTTCTGGTGATTTTTAAATAAAATACTGCAAGCTAACTAAGAGCTAGAAGAAGCCTCTAGTTTAAATCTCACAAAATGCCAAATTCATCAGTGTGACCTTTTCAACTTTCCATCCCACAATATTTGACTTGAACTCCCAAAATTCTTGACCAAACTAGAAATGGGAGCTGAGGTTCAAACTTGTTGGGAAGAGTGAAAAGTTTGTTCAAGCAAGACATGCATCACACACACACACACACACACACACACACACACACACACACACACAGCATCTGTACTATAGAGGTAAGATATTGACAATTAGAAGAATTGATAAAAGAATAAAGGATGTGCTAAACATTGAAACTGTCTGTTTATCTGTAGTTATTTACGTATATACATCCACCCCAAAATTCCTTCACTCGACTACTGTTTCACTGTGTCAGAAATTTCATACATTGCTTACAAATTCCGTGTGGGTCCAATTCCAATCACACTTAGCTAATAAAGTGTTCTGTTCTGTTCTATCCCAATGAATACATGCTTTATACTGTATACTTGTGGAGAATTTTAGGTTCCAAAATGCATCCCCAAAATTGGGTATGGCTTATCTACAAGTATGTATGGTAATAGTTTTTAAAAGTATACTACTTCATATGTTGTTGTTTTAACCATTCAGTCATGTCCGACTCTTGCGACTTATAAGCAAGTATTCTCTATGCTACCCAGTCAAGTACAACCTCTTTCAGTTGTTGGATATTCATCTTTATATCATCTTTGATATTATCAGGCCAGCATTTTCTTTGCTTGCCCCTTCTTCTTGTTCCACTAACCATTCCTAGCATCACTCACTTCTCCCATGAATTTGGCATGGCCAAAGTAAATCAGACGTAGTCTTGTGATTTTGACTTCTAGTGATGTTTCTGGTTTTATATGATTCAGCACCTCTCTGTTAGTTACTCTGGCTTTCCAGAGTACACTACTCATATATACTCATGGATAAGCCCATCCGCTGATAAGCTATCATTTAAACTTTTAATCAAATACTATAAAAATGCATCATTCATGGATAAGCAATTAAATGAAAATTTAATTAAAACATATGAAAATTTCAAGGGCCAGTTTATCTGTGGGTGGTGCATTTTCATGATATTTTATTTTCTCATGAGATTGTTGTCATCTCCTCCACAGTACATAAATGAAATAAGTGTGAGTTATCCTTTGTTCTACTGGTGTTAAGTTGGTCATTTATGTTTTCTTTGATAATCCCAGGTTGTGTCATTCATTCCATGTCAAAGCCTAACACATCTTTGTGTTCCCTCCATTACCTTGGAGGGAAAGCAGGTGACTGAACTGACTGATAATGGAGACACAGAGGCAAGATAAAGCTCAGCCATAGAACAATCAATTTCCTGCTGGCCTAATTTGGTGCCAGCTCCCCTTTTAACAGTAGGAAAAAGCGCAGAGTCACAACCTTTAAACCGAAATATCCATGTTTTTGTAAAATCTGCCTGGACCACCCTAAGCTTTTGACTGTAAGAAAAATACATTCAGTGGATTTTGTAAGATTCTGTTCCTTAAAGTTAACTTCAGATTTTTTAAAAGTGATCCCTGCTTCTAGGTGTTCAAATGAGACCAATAGCCAGCCAAAATCTTGGGGGAAGGGTACCCTCAAAATTAGGGAACAGTTTAAACCTACTGCCAGACCTACTCCTAGTTCTCATAAACTGCTAAAAATAATTAAAAGATTGGCTTTAGTAATTTGCAAGGAATATAATTTCATCATGTTGTAATAATGTGAGAAGTCCAATAGGTCTGGTAAGGTACTGTATACCACATCTAATATATGAATGTCAAAATAAAAATAAAAAGTCTACAGAATTTGCATTCTGTAAAACTGTCTTTCCTAAATTCAACTGTTATATATATAAATGCAATTATACATATTCATTAAAAAATGACTAAGAAATTAAATAGATAAATTCCAGGAAATATTCCATATTCTGTGAGCAAATTCACAAATAGGATCAGCTGATGGTCTTCATTTAGGAACAGATTTTTCCAAATGGAGCTTCAATTTATATTTCTACCTTGTTACTGAGTAATTACATTTTATATAACCCTTTGTATTTCACATAAAGGGTTACAGATTTATTTGTTCCATGCTGGAGCAAATCCTTGCAACTTGTTCCCATAAATATTAGGTGTCAACTAATTAGGGTCTAATCATTGTGACTGTAATAGCTAATGCTTGCCGCCTTGAGCTGTCTTTAATAATAACCTGTTGCTTGTTCAGAGATATTTTAGTATTCTCTTTGATTCTATTCGTTCATTTATCTGTTGTCATCTTCAGTTTTCTCAACCTTATCAGACATAATCATGTTCTGTGTTCCATCATATGCTTGCATCACATGCTCAAATGTATGAGTTTCTCCTCATTGATCATTGCATCAAGAGAGCAACCAACCTTTATTTGATCCAAGATTGAATTAGAGGGAATTTTTTGTTTTTGCAACCCATGGTAACCATCTCCTAAAATGAAAAGATCCACAATATTCAACTTTCACAATCTATTTGCTGGCTGAAAAATCCATGGTTTAGTTATTTGCACTTGATTGTCCATGAATATCTTTTTCCTTTATGATTTTTTCTGCCATTCTTTTCCTCTTTAGGTTTAATCTCTATGGCTCCAGCACATTATCCATTTTTTTCCTATTCTTAAGAGCAAGAAAATAAAAGCATCTACTGCCTCATTGATTGTAAATTCATTAGGTATGCATGTTGACACTCACATTCCCTTTGTCTCTTAACCCATTTTTTTCAGTTTCCTTTTTTCACTTTCATAAGGAGCCATTTTAAGATGTTTATTTTCACCTAACAAAGTGGGTTCATTTGTATGTGTCAAATTGTTAGCAGTTCAACCTTCATTTTTGATTCCAGCTGTTACCTAAATTCTGCCATTCTTCTAATATAGTCTCTGTCAAGTTAAACAAATGTAGGAACAATATGTAACCTTGTTTTACTCCCTTCCGATTCTGAATCAGTATGTTTTTCCAAATTTATTTCTTACAGTACTTTCTCATTTATAGTAAAGGTTTTCCAGAAGCAGTTAGGACATCCTTAATATGTTCCACATACTGGCATAATCCACACTCAAAAGCTTTTTTTTTTTTTATATAGAAAAAGTTTTATTGGTTTCAGATATAAAGTACATTGTTTACAATATGTTGAATTTTC
>JAOYMU010000077.1:65642015-65665216 GCA_025802295.1 Psammodynastes pulverulentus
GGCAGGAAAGGACTTTGACTTTCATATTCATAATAAAATGCCAATATCCGCATACCTATGTCATCATAGCGTTCAACCCAAACCACATACACCTTGGTTTCAGGTCCCATGGGGGGAATAGCCCGACCTTGTGGAAACTTCTTTGATTTGGAAGTTGGGCTGAGCTATTGCAAATATAAAACAAAAACAAATGTTTGCTATTAATCAAAATTAGCAGCATGTATTCAGCTATAAGACTCTGAAGGAAATTAACACATTTCAGCAACAAATAACTTATCATGAATCAATTTACTAGCAACAAACATCTTCTCTGTGAAACTAAGTACTTCCCAAGACTAATTAATATCATACCCGATTGGCTACAAAGTATTGCACTTAAGATATTTTCTTATGATAAATAAAGTGTATTGGAAGAAGATGCGGCCCTAGTGCCATTATTATGATAAAATTGCATGGCAATGCAAAACAGTGGAGACAACAAACATTAGTTGAACCCTGGCAAGATTGAGTGGCTTTAGTTTTGGAGCTTTCTAGCTCTAGGACATTATTATCTTTAGGGCTGAATGGGATTGCACTCTTGCAAACAGATCCTGTGCACAATCTGGGGGACTTCCTGGACTCATCTGCTCCCGAGGAGCAGATGACAGTCATAATTAGGAGAGCATTGGCATAAGTAGTGCCAGTTCCTGAATCAAGGGACCTTACTCACAATCACCCATGCCCTGGGTCATCTCCCATGGACTATTGTAATGTGCTCTATATAGGGCGGCCCTTGAGCAATATCCAGAAATCAGAAAATTTAGCCGGGTGCAAATTGCAGCAGCTCAGGCAGTTATGTGTGTTTCTGATAAAGCACATGTTGCTGCATGAGTTACACTAGTTATCAGTTTGTCTCTGGGTCCAATTTAAGGTGCAGGTGTTGATCATTAAAGCCCTACATAGGATCAGGTTATCTGAGAGATCACCTTGTCCTGATTTCACTGCTCATTTCACCACAGAATTGCCCAATCTTTTTGGCTTTGCAGACTGGCGGTGGGAGGAGGGAGGGGATGGTTCTGTGCAAGTGGCGAGCAAGTGTGTGCACGTACAGTTCCAGTTGCACAAGCAGCAGGCAAGCCGCTTGCACAAATGCAGCATGCACACGCTCACCCACTGCTTGTGGGGATGCACGCACGCACTCACCCACTTCTGCGACCCAGTTCTGAACAGCTCAAGGCCCGGTAGTGGGCTGCGGCCTGGGGGTGGGGACCCCTGTCTTACCAGATCCAACAGAATGGGTGTAATACACGTTCTATCATCCAGGGAGCTACATTTGGCAAGCTCTAAGCAAGTGGGCCTTTTCTGCTATGGCACCTCATTGTGGTATCTTCTCTCCACCGAAATGAAGTCAGTCTCCTTACTCTTGAGTTTTTGAAAGCCTTTCAAGTCCTGGATATGCCAGCAAGCTTGGGTGAATTTGTGAGATGGCTCTGATATTATTAACAACTCTCCATCTATTATTTTCTTTTGTTTTAATTTTTTTATAGTTGTTAAGGTTCTTTTAATAATTATTACATAATAGTTTAAAATAATGACTGTTTCATTTATTACTGTTTTATTGGATTGTTGTATGCCACCCAAAGACACTTCTCCAGGCTAGAAACTAGGAGATGGGTCAATTCTAGTACTGCCTTAGATATAAAAACTTTGGGCCAGACACTCTTTCTCACCCACAACATCAGGCTCTGGCAACAAGCTGGTCAGTCGATTCCTAAAGCAACCAACTGATCATCATTTGGTTGATAATGAAAAAAAAATCGGACTTTGCACCTGTGAGAAAAACCGCTAGGAAAAATAAAATCTATAACTTATATTTAAAGTTCACACAAAATAAACTTGCCCTCTGTGAAGTACTGAGATTGTCTGTATGATTGGGAAAGAGCTCAAGTGTCAGTGCTTGCTGCTTTAGTATCCCAGGTAGGAGATCCATGTTAGAATCACTTTCTTGGTCTGAGACATTGCTTTCCAATGAATCTGCTGAAACCCAAAAGAAAGAAGTTCCTTAAAACAAGAGGACTTTCAACTCCGAATCCATTCTGAATGCTAACAGTGCTTTTTCAGATAGCTCGTTCATTTTAAGTGCAGAAAGAATCCACAATGCAATTTCGGAGCCCTATAATTTTCCTAGTCTGCAACTAATAGCTGTATCTGATTCAGTTATAACTGTGAAAATAAAATGTGAACAAAAGAGACTGAGAAACTTTTAGTGATCCAGTTCAATTTGTCTCAATTTTGACTGGAAACAGTTTGACAGAATTTTAGGTGAAAGACTTTCCTATAACAATCTGGAAACATTCCTGCGTATATGCTGTTACTATTTTCCCTAAAAGGAACTTTATATGCTACTGACATGTCACACAAGGTTTTTAAAAAGTAGCCTAAACATTTCTATTCCATATTTGAATATTTTATGAATTTCCTTAAAATACATTTAACAGTTAATATGGGTACATATTAAAATTTAAGAGATAATGACAAAAGGGTGGCAAAAGAAATGGATGTGGAACAGAGGAAAATGTATCAAGATGACCAAAGCACTATAACAGGGAGGAACAAAATAAACCCTATTCCAGTTTAAGAGTGACAAGTTATGTGTCAAGTTCTTCCGCGATGCGGGATACAGTTCTAATTGAATGCTGAAATATTTCTCAATCACTTATAGGATCAAAGACATATGCAGTACACTTACTTAAGGACTCCACATGCGAAGGAACAACAAAAGCTATTTCTGTAAGAGCATCTGCGTAATATAATGCTTTTCTTTGCCCATTAAAAATACTTGCTCCCATGTCTTCTGAACAGATTACTTCATCTGAGAAGAGGAAAAAATTAAAATCAAGTCCTATTTTGCACTTTAGTAAAAGAGCTATGCCCTCTTGATATTTGGAAGATTAATTTGTTTTTTGAATAACTAAAAAGAATTTAAATGCTGTATATGCTGCATCGAAAGATCCATGGACTGGATGTACCTATCTCAACATAAGCACGAAAAGAGCAATAGTCTTAGGACACCCCCCTGCTTAAATCCATGTGTTAGGTACATGGAGCAATTCTCAGTAATTAGCTTCCCAAATCCCTGCAGAATGATTACTTTTGCCCTCCACAAATAATTTTCTGCTAAGATTATTCAGTCCACCTAGATCTTGCTAAAATGGAGATGATGGGAGAAGGGAAACTGATCTAGTTCAGTATGTTACACGGTCGTGAGCCTAAGAAAACACCACACCTTGCTCTGATCCCTCCTCATCGCAGAAGCTATTAATGGACCAACTAGTTGAAACATGTCCTGTCCATCCAGGGTGCTTGCCCACATCAACAGACCATCCAAGAGATAGCAAGAACTCTAGAAAGTGTGGTTGAACATTTCTGGAAGACTCTACGTTCTTCAAAATCTGAGGAAGAAAAGATCATATAGCAGAGGAAAAAACCAAAAGACATAGAGACATTTTCTTACTAACATTGTTGTTGAAATCAGCAAGTTATTTTGCATTTTTAAAATAACTAGGATAACAGCCTCGAAGTATCAAGCAATTTGACTGGTACAATAAATAAATAAGACTAGCTGTACACTACATGTGTACTTTGTATCACCTAGGGAGGTAGATTGGAATGATCTATGCCATCTATTCAAACCGAAACAATACAAAATGTTTAGAATAGATACAATTATGCCCATGGAAGCCCCTTGATATGCCCAATTTCAGCACTGATATCAGTGAATTAAACCAATTTCTCATATCCTGGTTTGATATGATTTCCAAAGGTCCTTGAGTATGTTTCTCAGGAGACCAAAGGAAATATTGGCTTCAGGAAACCACTGAAGATAGGAATATTATGGGATATGCAGAGAGACAAGGCTTATTTTGGTCTGATAAAGAACAACTTGTTCAAACAGGACTGTTACTTTTGAATATTATCAATGTGTTACTTAATACAGAATTCAGCTTCCTGAAAACAGTTTTGATTTTTAAAGGAGTTTTTTGTTCCTTATAGTAGTTAAGAAGTATCAAAAGAGTTCCACAACACTATTTCCAATGTCCCACATAATCTTTTTCCCTGAATAAGTAAAATTAGGGAAGGTGAAGAAAGTTTTAAAAATGTGAACTATGTATATGCAAAATAAACTTAATCGAATTATTGTGGCATAAAATTCTGAATGATTTCATTTCCACTGAATTCCAAATTATTGTTGCACCCTACAGCACATTCTTGTACCAGCTGGTAACAAACTACAAGGAATCAGCATTTTACTTACTTCTTGGCTTGTTTTTTGGCCTGCCTTCATGTAGAAAATGAAAACAGTATCAAAAGGACGACATGGCAGCAAGTCCAGGTAACCAATATCATCAAAAAACCCGGGCACAGAAGAATCAAGTGCAATCAGGTGAGGAGGTAGTCTGCTATTAGCAGGTTCCTAACCCAAAAAATAGTACAGACGTTAATGCTAAATAACATCTAAAAATGTTTATGATGAAGTGGGATAAACTATTTCAGCTTGTTAATGAATAACTGCTATGTTGGTGTATGAAAAGAAAATCCAAAAGCCACAACTGTGTAATAACCTTATTAACTTCAACCAAAATGACACAAAAATGTTTACTGTTAAGTTCTCAGGAACTTTTTATTAGCAATATTTTACAAAACAAGTAGGGAATCAGGAGAAAAATTTACACATCAAGAATAAGTAACTTACATCAATCAAGAGACTATTTGCTCCTGTTTTGGAGTTCCCAGAGGCACCTACTGTAAAATTCTGCTAATCACTAATTTCAACTATGTTCTTTTGTAAAAATAAATCCTAAAGAAGTGTTTTAATCTTCTAATAGGTTTACACACTATTTTGTTTAATCTATCAACTCCCTCCAAAGCAGATGGGAAGACATTACAGGTCTTCCCATATGCTCATCACATTACTATCACAATCTTTCCAACATTTTAAATATCTGCCTGTTCTTGATTCAAGCCGTCTTATTAAAAAAGGAGTAATAAAAACCAATTGCATTAACATAATAAGTAGTATTATCTCCCACACAGACAATATAGAGCAAGACCTATACATTATGAAGTATGACATATTCTTCTACTTAATAGTACAGTTTTCAAGGTAGGAATCTTACACTTACAGAAGTTTTTTCTGAATAATGCACATGAACAGTTAAAGAGTTTTACTATTCTATTTCACTTTATAAAGTTCCACTTATTTTAAGCCACAAATCATTGGAATCAATGCTACTTACTGGTTTTATTCTAATGATTGTGCTTGAAGCAAACTACATAATAATCAAGTTTTCAGTCACCTTCAATGCTTCCAGAGATAGAAAGCCAAAGTGAGAAAGGAAGAGGCGGGCTGTTTGGAACTCCCGTGCAGGTGGTGGTGGTTTACAATCTGTGACTGGATCAGGGAAGTTTTTCTTCCTCCATTCGTCTTCCATTTTCTGATCTATAGATTTCTCATAAAGAACTTGCTGATCCATTCCACTTCTCAGCTTCTCATGACGTTCTTCCAGCTGAAACATATTTAGCAACTTCATCAGACATCCAAAATTGCCAAAAGCAGAATCAAGGTGTACTGCAGAATTTCTCATGATTCAAAAAGCAATGAAATCAGGTACCTAAAAAAAAGCTGCTGCAATTTGCTATAGCTTTCTACCTAATAAAATTCTGACTACTGATGCTCATCAGTTGCCATGTTACAAAAATTCGCCTGCTACTCAGCCCTTACATACAGTTAAATCAGTACCTAATGAAAAGAACAATTGCAACCAATATTAACAGAATCAATATCTGTCTGATTTCACATTTTCACAGGATAGGGAAAGAACAAGGAAAACAGGATATTCCACTCCAATCTGGCAATGGCTTCCTGAAAAATGATGACTGGCTTACTTTATATGTCCAGTAAGCAGAGAAAGTTCTAATAGATGCAGAGATGCACAAACACCTTATTTTGTCCTGGAAGGACTGATATGAGTGCAGGCAAGAGAGCAAAAGTAATTGTGAAGAATTTAACAAGTTGTTTTGTGCAACATGAAACAAATCAGGAAACTATAAATTTCTTACTTCCTCAGTAACTATCTCATGCAAGTCTGGAATGCTCAGGTCTGCTTTCACAAACGGAATTTTGTCCACTTCCTCAGGAAATGGCCGATGCTTCACACTATATTTTAATCCAACATCATTTTTAGGTGCAGGACGGGGTTCTGGGACAAACAGCTGTAGAAAAGAAAACAATCAATCTTAACATTTACTTTAAAAGTTTTAATATTTCGCTATTGTAAAAACATTGAAGCAGATTGAAATAGATTTGGGGCTGGCAGCACTAGTAATTCATCAGAAAAAGTAACATTTAAATAATTATTTAGTATGTCTTCCCAACTATTTTTTTACCTGAAATGAGAGAGACCGCTTTAATTCAGTAGTCTATTGAATTTAGCTGTAATCTAAACCAGAGGTCTCCAACCAGTGGTCTGGGGACCACTGGTGGTCTATGAGAAAATTTTGGTGGACCGCAGCGCACCTGGGTGGAGGGGCTGCTCTGGGATGACCGATGGGCCAGTCCTGTGACTAGACTCTGGAAAGAGAGATGAGAGAGAGAAAGAGAGAGAAAGAGATGAGAGTGAAAGAGGGAGATGAAAGAGAGAGAAAGCAAGAAAGATACAGAGAGAGAGAGAGATGAGAGAGAGAGAGAGAGAGATGAAAGATCCTAGCGTTTTGTTTTCTACGGGAAATGGGTCCAAATGGCTCTTGGAGTGTTTAAGGTTGCAGAAACAGACAGCTAAGTGCCTGAAGGACCCCATCCTGTCACTGGGAGTCCAGGCGCTTCAGCGAGCAGTGCACTGGATTGCTATTAGTGGTCCGCGGGATTTAAATTATGAATTTGGTGGTCCCTGAGGTCTGAAAGGTTGGAGACTCCTGCTGTAGTGGGTGTGGCTTTGGTTGGAATAGGAGACCACAGCCCTAGTAAAGGTCTCATCCATATACTTCATTTGCCTAGAAGCCTCCAAATTTTGAGGGCATACAAAATGCAACCAAGAGCATACAGTATTTACATTTAGTGGTTGTTACATAACTTTCCACCTGGTGAAATTGAGCCCTTTTATATCTTCAAATAAGACATCAAGCTGGTCACTTGTAGTGAAGGGTTACTCTGTTTTGATTTTCCCCTTATTAAAGGGAATTAAATTGAGCTGATTAGGAAGCCAAAAATTAAATAGGAAAATGCAACAGAGATAGTCCTTCTTCAGTGTTTCTATATCCTGGTCCTTTCTTGCATATTGAGAACTTTCACTGCTACTACTATTTCATCTTTTGCTTCTTGTCTCTCCCTCTCTCTATCACCCCTCCCCCCAACTTTCCCTCTATTCCTCTGCTTTCCCTCCAACCTTCCTATGGACTTTCCTCTTCTAGGTGCGGGCCAGTGCCATTGCACAGGATGCTGATCAAAACTATGACTATGCTAGCAACAGTGTTATCCTACACCTGGATGCCGGGGATGAAGTTTTCATCAAGCTTGACGGAGGCAAAGCCCACGGAGGCAACAACAACAAATACAGTACCTTTTCAGGTTTCATAATCTACTCAGACTGAGGTTGGAAAGAAGCCTACTGACTCCCAGCCCCCTGGATTTCTCCATGTGGCAAATTTGGCTGCTGAATCCATTAATACTAATGTCTTTGCATACAGCCAGACTCCCTCCATGGGTTATATGAAAGCAGAGTTGGGTCACTTTGTTTTTTCCTCTAGTGTGTATGGGATGGCCAACTGATGATTCAGTCACCATCCACATTTATTTTACCTTCCATTGTATCATGAATCACTAAGCCTTTCAACAGTATTAATACGGAGGATGAAGAGAAAGAGAGCCAAGGAGCCAGGGTGAGGCTTGAGAGGTAGTCTGGAGAATTCATCATTCCATTGCCCCTGGAGGCATTTTCATTTCCACCCTATATGACTTGTTGAGACATGCTGCATGCTATTGTATTGGGAGTAGATTCTATACATAAGTAAGAGGTTATGGAGGCTTAACCTGTTTAGTGAAAGGACTATATGTATTGTCATCTAATCCTCCCAAGATATATTTCTATGTACCTTTTTAATCATGTCCAGGGCTTCCTGATTAAGGCTAAACATCTTATCTGAACTTAAAACAACTACCATTTCTGGCTAGTACAAACCAGAATGTGAAACCAACCAGAAATGGTGATTGTTCTGAACTTGGATGAGTCACTAAATTAATCTACTTAACATAGTTAAAGAATCTTGTGGCACTAGAGTAAAATAGTGGCATACATGATGCTGGAAACCTTTTAGGGTTGTTTAGCATGTGTGAATGCCCTCATAATATCTTTACTAGAAGAGGGGATTACTGAAATTTAAAAATACTTTGCATTGGGTTTTTTAAGGTAAAGTATTACTTTGCCAAGCTTCAAATGCATATAAAAAATATTAACCTTGGATTTCTGTCCCTCCATGAGGGTAGTCCCAAGTGGTTCTGCTTGTTGTTGGTCATGTAATTATCGGTTATGTATAACTGAGCGAGTGGAGAGTCATAATCTTGTCTTTCCCAACCCAATCAGTAATGCTGGTGGTGAAATTATGCAAGTTTTCTAATACAAATGGAGAAGCCAGGACTGGTGAAAGTTAATCCTGCTCCACCTACCACCACCACCCAAAAAAAACCCAGATTCAATCAGGTTAAGTCAATTATCCTATTAAGTATCCGGGATCTCATGCACATGCATTTCTGTATGTGTATTCATGCAGGTTTACACATACAGTATATGGGCATATTATCCAAGCAGGTCTATTATAGGAATACTATGGTATATAACTGTGTTGTCCTTCTCTTCAACTACCGAGTGTTCTTAGAATGAGGTATAATCTCAATTCTTTCTTTGTAATTTAGTATTTTAACAGATCTTACTTTGTTGAGTTTTTAGAGGATGAGATGGGAAAGCTGATTTTTCTTACCAAAGGAAGATAAAAAACAAACAAACAAACAACCAGCTTAATTCAAGCTGAGCTCTTCCTTTGGAGTTTCTGTCTCTTCTT
Organism: Psammodynastes pulverulentus; assembly: GCA_025802295.1. Classification (NCBI taxonomy): domain Eukaryota; kingdom Metazoa; phylum Chordata; class Lepidosauria; order Squamata; family Psammodynastidae; genus Psammodynastes; species Psammodynastes pulverulentus. The sequence goes on from JAOYMU010000077.1 coordinate 65,651,106, forward strand.
CACTGGGTTGCTTCCCAGGTGACTGTGATTTCTTTCTTTTCAGAATGGATGGGTCTAGGGAGAACAGGATGCTTCTGGGTCCTCATCAAGTCTCTGGCCATTAAGATTGGAAAGATCAGAAGAATGACACAGGGTTGTATGTGTAATTTTCAGACTCATGTCAGACATATTTCTCTTTTATATATAATTTGTCATGTTGGCCCTTGCTAATCTTTCTGATCACAACTTATTTCTTATTTAAAATATGAAAAAATTATCAACAAGGTGAAGCTTATCAGACCTTCCCCCCCAATACAACTCGTCTATTGAGAATGGATGTTAGTGTAGGCCTGAAGTAGTTTTACATTTTCTCACACACGCTATAAATTCATTATGCTGCACAGGGTAATGATCTCTACAGGGCAGTTTGGAATGGAGCTGTTATATAAGAAAATTTCTTGGTAATGTGATCCTGCATTAATTGTTTACCACATGGGCAAAAGAACCTGAGCATCTAGTGTGGGCATTCAGTTTCACAGGTTTTTGTAGTCTAAAATTTAAGTGGGGTCATTGACTCAACTCCAGTTGGTTCCTATGCTCAGTGGTGTTCAGGTAAATAATTAACATTGACTCTGCCAGCTCTATTGCTCCACTTTCTGATGCTGCCAGCCACCACACAGCTGATTGGTGCACTAGGTGTGGTGGCTCAGTCTTCTCTTCTCTCATCTGGCTTGCAAAATTCCAGAAAATGTAAGAATTGGCTCTTGCAAGTACAAGTCAGCTACAGCACTCCACTGATTATGCTGATTTTAAATTATAAAACAGGTAGAAATACTTTTGAGTACATGCAAAGTGTATTTTTTAGTACCATAAAGTATATAAAAAGATTTCTATACATCAGGAAATAGGAGGCAATAATTCTAGTTCAAAGGATACTGTTCTCAGATGCTTAAGTCTAGAGTATTTTAATATAAAGGTGGCAGCCTTGGAAGCCATATTTTACTTGGAAGTTTCGAGGCTGCCATATTTAGGTTTATTATATTACAACTGAAATTAAACAGAAAAACTACCAAATTCCATAACATGTTTTATTGCTATTTTTTTCCACAGAAATGCTTGTAATTGGTTAGATTAGTTTTTCAGAGCCTAATGTTTAGAGATGTTTGGATTATAACTTCCACAGTTTTTTATCTAACATGGGCAGAACATGGTCCAACATGGAAAGGAACAAAATGGAGACCAAACTATTTCAGCTGTGCACAAACTACTTTATTCCAACGTAATGTTACATGTAGATTGAAAATGAAAATATGCAGATGTTGAAATATCCATAATACATACTGCATCTCTCTACACAATAGTTAAACACTAACAGAAATCCAGCAGAGTTTTCTAGTTTGAATTGTCCTCATTCACTGGAAATACTGTATACATCAAAATTCAGAAATTGCATTTCCATAAAATAGTGTGTTTAACTTGAAAATCTGAAAAGCTTCACCTGGTCCAATGACAGTGCGTGTAAAAAGATTACTACTGTGTGTTGGGGCATGAGACATTCTATTTCCTAAAAATCTTTATCAAATTAAGAAACACAGACAGAGCAAACTTGGAACAAAAATATTGGATTATCTAGATTTTTTTTATTCCCAGTTATTGGCCCTGCGAAATTTGGTAAATTAAAAGACATTTCAAGTGAGTTTTTTCCCTTCACCAAATGCAGAGAAACTGAGGTAAGAAAATCCTCATAGCAGATTTTCCTCCATCCATTTTTGGCCAGAAAGTCAGTATATCAATTTTTCATTCACTTTTTAAGTACTTTTTATGTGTCCCTGACAATCCTCAGATCATGCCGCTGCAATTGGGCAGTAAATTGAGCAACACTGGACATATAATTTCCTGCCAGATTTGTACTGGAAAAAAAAAGAAAAGAAATATGATGCATAAAAAATTGCATGGTCTTTAGTCATTTAAATTGATAATTTGAAAAAGAATCCTTGCCCGTTTTCATAATGTACAAAACATTTCCTCAAAATTTTACACTGGGCCACTGTGACCTTGGGTTGCTGAAAAAAAATACCAAAAAAAAGTGTGGCATCATCCCTGATGTTTTAAATATAAAGATCATATAATCTTAATACTTCATACTTTTAATAGCGATAAAGAAAGGGAAGTTTGTGAAAAGAATATATGAGCCTGTTTTCCAATCCTCTCTTCTGCTATTTCTACTGATGCATAGGATCAAAACCACCCCACTGCTTTGGGGAAAAAAATAACACAATTTTTTCCTACTTTTAAGCGCTGTTTTCTTGTGGTTCTTAGATTTTTCTTGTTAAGAAACCTTAGAGCTATTTATATCCTGAACAGTAGGAGAAAGTGTATTTTAAATAAATCAAAACATCGCTGAGAGCCAAGATACACTTCCTGGTTTTGCTGCTGAGGTAGCAAAAAAGGGCGTTGCTTACCATCTGTTTGGCCATATGATTGATATACCTCATCAGGTTTAGTAGACCACAAATTATGCAGGTCTGCCATCTACACATCTAAGGGCAATTCCATGTTATCACTGTTTTCATTCCTCAGCCTGCTGCTCAAAGCTGTTTAAAGCCAATACTTTCCTTATCACTCACTTCTACTATTCTCACAATATTATTTGTAGAGGTTTTCAGGAGACAATTCATGCTCTTTCATTTGACCAGATGAGATGACAATTATCTCTTCCATCAGTGACATCCACCACCCCTTCTGCTCTTCAGTGAGCTACTATCAGTCGCAGAATAACCAAAATCCACTCCATGCAACAGGAACATAAAATAAACGGTTGGTTCTCCTTTCTCATGCTTTCAGTTCATGTTGCATGTGTTTGTCTTGCCATTTGGAAATAGAAAAAAAAGAGATGATTTGCTGAAGAAAGGCCTTCTGTTTGCAAAATTGGCTTTCCACATTTCCAAAGTCACCCAGGGGGCTTCCATGCCTAAGCCAGAACTAGAACTCAGAATCTCCTAGTTTCTAACTAGGAGATTCTGGTGACTTAAACACTAGATCAAATGCCAGTAAAATAATCATGGGAGAGTTAACCATAATTCAAAAGAAGCCCAATTGTGCTTACAGTTAAACTAACCCCATCTTTGTCAATAGCTGAATAAGCTCCAGTACAGAATTCACTATTGTATCACAATGTGGCAATATCAAACACACTTTCAAAATTATCTATAATGCCCAAGCCATACTTATCCCTATCAGTCTCTCTAATGGATAAGGGACTAATGATATTATGAAGTCTTATCAATACTGGCCAGGAAAAAGAGCTAATCAGGTGTCAGGTCCCTTCTGGAAAAATGGAAATGGGGACCTGTATTCTTCAAATTGTATTCTTTGATTACTTGGAGCCACAATCATAATAAGGATATTTAATTTGGGTCACCAACTTAGTTGGAACATTAATTGTCTTGTGAAAAATAGAATAAATCTATTAAGACCAGTCTTTTAAAATTATTTGACTGAACTACTGACTTTTCTTTTGCACAAAGGACCTGACAGAAATCACTTGAGATATGTGTCATAAACCCAACATACCACTGTCCCTTACTAGTTGGCTGTCTTGTCAAATCCAACAAAATGTTTGACCTAATTATTGCTGGATCTTTCTTGATTGTTGGACTAGTGAAACCAAACAAATTACTAAATGGACACTGGCCAAATCATAAAAATTCACTAGTATAAAATTCTAGGGCAATATAATGCATGTGAGAACCAAAAATGGAACTTTATAGCATGAAAAAGAGAAAACCCAAGAATAAAATATTTTCTCTTGTCCAGATTCTATGACACAGAAATTAAATTGCATACATTTATAAAAACTGTTTGAATTATAATTTTATAATTAATCTGATCAACCAGATTCCATGGTCTTAGTTTTTGACGACCGTACAGTGTTTGCAGACCAAAGCTGATCCAGACATCCAATCCCTTCACCAATCACAAATTTCTATACGCTGACAAGTTGGAATAACTGAATCAATTGTCCCTTGGCTATTTTCTAATGCTCTTAGCCAGCTGGGAGATTTTCAGAGAGAGGGAGAGGAAGAGGGAGAGTTATAATGGATCAGGATTGGCATCACCATGAATGGAGGGCATGCCTGCCCCTTTTTATTTCTGCTTCCCCTACCATGGGAAGGTGAAAAGCAAAATGGCTATATTGTCAGAATGTCTAAAGATGTCCCATTTTTGTAATTCTATAAAGAGAGCAGTGAATCCTTCATAAATTATTTGCATTGTGCCCCAAATAATTATTTTAGCCCCAATCCAAACAAACCTGAGGCTTTTTAGGGCGTAATCAACCTCTCTCTGTCCCATCACATTAATTAGCTGGGTCCATTTTCCTATTGGCACCATATTCATCCGCCTCCTCCCCCCCCCATGACCTAATTAAGTAGTATGTCACATGAACAGGACCTATGTGAAATATTCACCATGAAAAACTGCTATATTACCAAATAGGCTATGAATAGCAGTTTCTGCTACATTAAGGGCATTTGGCATTAATGAGATATTGTTTTTAATAATTAGCTAGGTGTAAAATTAAAGCTGTGGCTTCAGAAGATGTTTATTAATGTGTGTATTACTGGCCAATCTACTGAAGATACTTCAAAAATGTGGCAAATTTTAGTCAGTAAAGTTTCCTTGTAGCACATATTAGAATCTACTTGCTTTTTTAAAAACATAATCCATCACTGATAAATCACTCTTAATTGGGCAGTTTCTATTCTGCAGCAAGTATGTTTAAATTACTGCATTCTTCTCATAATATTTTTAAATGTTATTTCTCTTATTGTGAGAAGAGCTATTTTGCTATATGGAAAAAAAATGAGAGAAAATAAGTAACGAGAACCCAAGAAAATCTCTAATTAAAACAAAATACACCTTAAAATTCTGTTATGTACATGTTCTCTAGCTATGTTTTAAGTGAGATTTCCCCAAATGGGTTTGGAAACAGCTTGGAGGACAACATAGTTAGCTTTAAAGTGCAACAGCTTGACCAGAATGTCATTTTTTAAATTAAAAAAAAAAACATTTGCAAGTCCTACTGAAGTAGTCAACCTCATGCTTAGTAGCTCATTTGTAGTTCAATATATCATAGGATGTTTGAAAACTGGGTTGAATAAAATTATGATTCAGTTAACATGTGTTGATATTGTTGTGCATATGCAACTAATGAGTAAATAGAGTATACATTGACGTAAACTGTGCTATTCCCATTACTCAACCTATCTTGCCTGTGTTGCCTTCTTCACAGTCAATAAAGTCACCTGACTAATGAGGGGCAAATTCCACCAGAGTATAGATATCTTAATGTTGTCCTTGGAAGGTATTAGAGTACAAGGAGAAAATACCAACTACAATTAAACTTGATTTAAAGCTGCTATACTCTTGGGTTGGAGATTCAATACAATGCAGACATAGTGGGAAGAAAAAAAATGCTGCCAGGGCATATTTATACTGTAATTAAATGCAAGCAGGGAAAAGCCTGAAGAAAGGCAGCTCCAGGCTAAATGCTGAGAAGGAGGAATCAGTGTTAATCTTTCTAAAAATAATAATATATCAATCAAAAAGGGAAGAAAAGAGACATTCCCACATCTTTGAGATAAAATAACAAATAATGAGGACAGAATGACTTAGGAAAAAAACAAGTGCATTCTATTCTCTTTGAGGAAAAGAAACTCATCACCAGTCACTGACACTAATAGATAAAAAAATAAGGATCAAACCATTTCTTCTTCCATGGCATATAATTAAGTTTATTGCTACAGGGAGTTCTGAATGACTTTTAAAATATTTGATGAAAACTGAGAGAAGAGTTTCAGTCAATAAGCTTGATGCACCAATGGGAAATCCTTCCTCTGTGCTTGAGAATAAAGGTATAAAACCCTTGTCAGAACAGAAAAGGGTGAAAATGCTATTTCAGGGTGCACTTACTACTCAATAATTGAAATCCATATCGTCCTATTAAGATTTCAAGCTCCCACTTAACTAGAACATTTTTTTTCGGCCATACACTATTGAAATAAAACTCATATGTCTATTTGCCTGTTTCTAATCATAAATTGGGCAAAACGGTGCATTGTAGAGCAACAATTTTTGAACTAATGTACCTCAAATGGGATAACTTAAAAAAATACATCCAAAATCTGGGACCCATCACTCCTGTGAGATTGAAATTTGGCAAAGTTGTGATTGTTTCAGCATTGCCACACTCTTGCACTGCCATGGACATGTGATTGTCATTTCCAATTCTCTCTATCAACTTTCCATAAGGAAGTCAGAAATCCCAGGCTGGCAGGCAAGTGAGTGGTTGCTGCCAAATGGAGGAAGGAGGAAGGGTGCGCTGGAAGTGCCACACTGTCAGGGAGGGTGCATACTGCAGGTTGGGATGGATGCAAAAAAGTGTAAGGGTTTGTATGAAACATGTGCGTCGGAGATGTAGAGCAGATGTATGAGATGAACTGTGCAAGTTTGGAAAGGTGCACAGGCATGTGCAAGAGGCATTCCACAAATCAGGAATGATGCATGGATGTTTGAAAGGTAGTGAGTGAAGTGGAGTGAGATACATGAGTTTTAGGTAGGGAAATGCCTCTGAAACAATGACCCAACGGGTCATGAGTTGTCTAGTTTACATAATGAGAATTAATTGTCAAAACAGCAGTGTTTGAATCGTCATTTCCTTGAGTGTCAGAAATCAAAACTGTAAATCAAAACCAGAACAGCAGGTGAATCTCCTCTTCTTGTACATGTGTAGAACTATCTGTCCTTCCCCAACATGGTACTCTTGAGATTTGTTGGAACAACTCCTCTTATCTTCAAACAGCATAACCAACCTGATATCAACTATTTGAGATTATCCAGATCAGGAAACAGATTCCATGGAAGACTAGAAATTTATTGAGATAGGGAACAGAATCTTGCAAGTCTGATTCGGTCTCACCCTCTCCTTCTTATACCCTAGGAAGTCAGGAAGAAGTATCTTTCCAAAGACTCAATGAATACTTCTGTCCTTTTTATTTTTACAACAGCTTCTGAATAGTTCCTTCGAGGCCATCTCTATGGCTTGCTATAAATGAAAATAATTGACCCACAGCATCTAGATGGCCATAGTTTGCCCACACCTGATTAAAGAACTTACCATGTATTGGGTTGCAGGTCTTTAATATATTTATATTTAAAATTGCTCCAACAGATATGCCTCTGCAAATCTTCAAAAATGCAAGTGAGGGAGATTACTTGCACTATCTCTTTCATTGAAGTGATATTGGTTGACATGGCTGAGGAAAGGGACAGCAATTTATCTGACAATAGCAAATGTCCAATGGTAACCTAACTGGACAGGCTGCCTTTTGACATCTGTCAGGCCCTGTTTACAGCTGCCAGCCACTTTCCCCAAGTGGAGACCACACCAACAGTGCTTGAACACATGGCTTCAAGAACTCTTCTACAGGGATGAAGAAGGACCAAAGGTCAAGGATTTTGCATACTTCTGGGAGAGAGAAGCAGAATGCAATGACTGGCTTTGTGCACAAAGCAGACAGTAAATCTTTTGCGCTGATATTATTCAGAGCTGGGATCTGAGTTTCAAAACCTATAGAGCTGCTTTGAGTGCACAGTTTTCTGGATACAGGTTTCACAGAATGTAGAACTAAGTGCCCAGAATTCCTTTTCCCATTATATATCTAACATATGTGCATGCATCAACTGTATATATAAATATATGTATATAAATATATATAACCTCTGTACCAGATAATTTACCTCTTATCACTTTCTTTTCTGTCTAACCAGCATAAAGGTGGCTTTCCTATTTCTTCTTTTGAACTGCTTTTTTATCCCTTGCCCTGTTCATTTCTTACCTTCCTTTAGTTTATGGCAGGGTTTTCAAATTAGATTCCATGAGAACTTGAGTGGATTCTGTTAGAGACTATGAACAACAACAACCACAAGTTACTCAAGCCAAATTTCTATCTCTAGGATTTCCAGAAATCTTCATCACACTTACTCAAACTGGTATTCTTAGTTGGGGGAAGCAGATGTGATCGTGTCCTATGTGGCATTACCCATAATGGACAGAATGCCATGTTTAGTGTCCCTCCTTAACTAACAGTACCTTATGAATACAAAAAATTAAATGGCGTAAGATTCTAGTGCTTTCCAGTTATTTCTTTAGAAGATCAATATGAAATTCAGTATATGACATCTGTTAAGGGTTANNNAGGGGGGGAGCAAGCTGGATTTTAGGTATAAAAATGTTATGATAAAAATAGCAATGTGTTTCTGTGAATAATACACCTGCATGCACCATCACAATAACTAGATAACTCAGGAGAGTGACTAAGACAATACCAGAAGGATGCAGGGACAAGCATGTCAGAATTTCCAACCAAAATCTTAGGAAAACAAAAACTGCTATGGAACATTCATTTCTATATAATTTTTTAAAAGATTTTTTTGGCTAAATCAAATGCCTCCATTTCTGTGTTGACAGTCAAGAATGCGACAGCCTTAAGCAGTCATTAACACAACTATTAAAACCAAACAATTTGATTTCCTCAGTTTCACTGACAAGGAAAGAAAAGGAAATGAAAGCTTAAGAGGTTCACATACACAAAAAAATAACTTGAAACCACAGTGCCTCCTGACATACATAGCAGCTCATTTAGAGAGTTGGGGGTAAATTGGACATAAAATATGGTCAGGTAATTATTTATCAAAATTATTTGCTACCCATCTCAAGGTTCAAGGACTATAACTAATAGGGATGCCCCGTGAAATGATGCAGCTGCCATTACATATTAAGAAATCTGGAAGCAGCTTAGGTTGTAGGATGAATAGGGGAGATGTGAAAATAATAGCTGTATCTTAAGCTCCACTATGGTTGCACACACTAATGCAACTTATTGTCTTTTCTGTCAGCCTTGGGTGTCAAGGCACCCAGGTCATTAGGCTATTCCAAAGCTATTCTTGGCTGTCAGGTAATCTAATAAACCACTGATCTAATAAACCTCAGTTTAGCAGACTTTGGGTACTAAATCTCATAGCATGCCCTGTCCATACATTCTCTGCTGTTCTGTGTGCTAAATTCTGATTGCCATCCTTCACATCCTATTCATCATTTTATACACATGTAAAATGTTTGTATAAAATATACCATTTATATAAAAACAAAATATATAATTATGCATATGTATAATATCCCATTGTTATTTTACCTATGAATCCACTGGGATTAAAGGGATATTCTATTTTAATAAATACCAGGCCCCTCCCAATATTAGTCCATTAAAAAAGAATTAACTATATTTAAATTGCTAGGTTACCTGGTTCCTTGGCTAAATGTGCTAGAGATTGTGGTTTAAACGTTGCATAGAGAATAGAATTGTTTCAGTTACAAGAGTTGGCTGTGCTATTTGCCTCTATGAATCTCAAGTCAATGACTTCTGAAAGTTCCTGGCCTGATTGCTTTAGGCTTATTGCAAGCACTCCTAATGAAAACAGGATTAGATTATGCCTGGAGTACAAACCAACCTTTCTTTGAACCTCCTGTTTGGGAATGTCTGTTCTGCCCTTTCCATCCTATATTTTATTACTGTTTGAATAATTGTTTCAGACGGTAATTGCTTAGCAGCAAATATCCATTTTTGAAGTGTATGCTTTAATTGGCTTTCTTTTTTCAAGAATGTAGGAGAGAAAAAGAAAGAAAGAAGTACATCCTCAAAATAAAACTTCCTGGCTTGAATTGGGAGAGCTCAAGTGTCATAACAGAAATTGCAGCATTAGCTGCAAAATGTGATGAAAAACTGACAATTAATTCCTGGATTTCCTCCAGCCAAATCTTCTGCAATTTTAACCTTTGGACTAAGCTGGATCCATGGGCAATTTTTAGCTTAATTGAGGGAGTGGGTGAAGTACTGTAGAGAAGAAAACATATCCTTAGTCAGGCAGATTAAAAGACAAGAATCAATATTTCTCCCCGTCCCTGCCCCACAGTTTCTAGGAAAGAAGTGATGGTACTATCATTGTCATCTTTTGCTTTAAACGTATTTTTAGCAGCTCTGATGCCACAGAATCTCCACAGACTTCCAATCCTAAGGAGAGGGATGTCAGCAGTATAATGTTGATGAATTGTATAGATGCTGTATTGCACATGAAATATTAGCCTGGATGAGAGAAACTCCTTATCTGGGACCTCAAGAAAATACAGTTGCTAGCATGGAAAGAAAATGAAACAAAATGCCTTGAAAACGGAGGGAATGAGGACTACAGAAGAATCAGGAGTCAGAGACCTAAGAAGCTGGTTTATGTAGCTATTGTAACTCTTACTTTATCACTGAGACTTTGCTCAAGCAGTTCAGTACTTACGATAACATTCAAAAACTCCTGGGAAGCCTATCAGAGAAACAAAAGTAGGAATTGATAGAGTTAAAGCACAACATATGTTTTCTAAATAACTAATTCAGCTTTTCAGTAGAAACAAATGCAAAGAATTGTTCTTGCTGTAAATGAATTAATTTAAATATTGAGGATGAGGAACAGTTCTCTATTTCCTTTTCTACTTGTGGATAACTTGTGGAAATACCTCCTGCATTTAACTGTTGGGCAGTTCATCTTGTGTTAAGCCCTTTGTTGTCACCACAGTTCATAGTGTTGCAGGGGCTTGTCAAACTGATGCTGCTTGGCCACAGTAAAACGATTTTCAAAAACTAGAAAAGTTTTCCCTTCTCACCTCCTCCACACTTGCCTCCTTCTGTCAGGAGAGGCTATCTATGAACAACTGATTTTGCCTTGGATAGCAGAAGGCCTGATTAGCAAAGGAAGAGGGCACCGAAGGTAGAATTCTCACTTTCGCTCATTCATTCAAACACAACATACTGGTATTTCAGAACTTAAAGCACTGGAATTGTTAGAAAAATGATTTGGGATGCCAATTCAAGCTGGGGTTACAAAAGAACAAATCAAAATAAAATTCAGATATATTATGAGAGGAAGAGATTCAATTATTCCCCAAAACAAAACTTTTATTCTTGGGTGCACTCTACAGAGAAAATGTGATCCAGAAACTTTGTTTTATAGGCGGGACTGGTTCTTGGTGTGGGCTTGGGTGGACATGGTTTGTGTAGCTGCTGGCTCTAGTATATGACTGTCAAAGGTAATTGTCCTCCCTGTTTAGATGTGCAGATTGAAATGCTCCTGCCCTGGGCTTTGATCCTGAGGTACATGTGAAATCTGTAAAGAAACAGTGCCCCTACGTGTAGATTATTATGAGGGGATCTGGCATCTTCCCTTATCCTGAGAGGATTCCTGCCTCCCTGATGGAGCCAGTGATGTCCTAAAAAGGGGGCAAATCAGAGGCCTTGTAACTTCCAATGGAAGGACCATAGGAATAAGCCTTAGATCACAGATATGGGCATCAAGTATTCAGGATTGTTGGGGCAACATGCAAATAATGCTTACAGTGTACTGTAAACTGCCCTGAGTGCTGTAAAGCCCTGTGGGGCATGTACAAATCTAAATGCTATTTATTTCTGGTAGGTTAGACAACTGATTAATTCTTTTTTTGTTCTTCAGACTAAATAAATGTGTATTTTCCCTGTCAGTTTGCCAAGTTAATGCCACTTTTCTGCTGTTTCAATAAACCAAGTCACCAAAATCTATTCATCTGTTCATTTAACCTCTTTGTACAGCTCTTCTTAGCATCAATGCACATTTGGCTTCATGACAAGGGGGGAGGGGGGAGAGACTGCTCTACTGATTCAAATAACTTGTATTTGACAAGTTGAGAATAGGAGAAATGTAGGATGAGGAGGGTAAACAAGTAATGAATGAGTAAACAAGGATATTTTGCAACCTGAAATAAAGAAGAAGAAAATACTAAGGATGCACCACCACACAATCCCAGGGAAAGGTGAAACTGCTAGAAAAAGTTGTAGACTGGTCCAGGTGTCCTCTAAAGCATCTTTTTTAGACTTAAACAGAAGCACTGCACATCTCAGAGAAAACCCACCCACTCTATTTCATACAGAAAAACTGGATTTACAAATGAATTTTATTTACAGGCTGACAACAGTTTGCAAATTAAAGAAGTAAAGGACACACTATGTGTCACAGCAAACTCTGTCCTCTTACTCACTGCTGCCCCCCACCTTCCAAGAGCCTTGCTGGATATGCAGTTGGGGAAGCAGATGGGAGTGGCAACATCTCGTGCCTATGGCTGCCGCTATCACCACGTTCCTTCTTCCTTCCTCCAGAGATTGTAGTTGTTACTGACCTGCTTGCCTGCTCTGGAATGCCTGCAGTCTCCATTCTCTGCTGCAGGTCAGTGCTTGTTCCCCCCCCCCCAGAAAGTGCCTTCTCCTCCCATGCACTGTGTCCTCAGAAAGGACATTGGCCAGAGCTACTGATACAATAGCCAATATAATTTAAAACTTAGATTTGTAATTCCAATGTCACATGGACATTATATCTACATTTCATCTGCAAAGCACATGTTGTGAGTTTTGCCCTATTTTATGACTTTTCTTGCCACACTTGTTAAGTGAATCACTGCAGTTGTTAAATTAGTAATACGGTTGTTAAGTGAATCTGGTTTCCCCACTGACTTTGCTTGTCAGAAGGTTCCAAAAGGTGATCACATGACCCCAGAATACTGCAACCATCATAAATGTGAGTCAATTGACAAGCATCCAAATATAAATCACATGACCCTGGGGATGCTGTAATGGTCATAAGTATGAAAAATGGTTATAAGTCACTTTTTTCAGTGCAGTTGTAACTGAATAGTCACTAAGTGAATTGTTGTAAGTTGAGGACTACCTTTATATTGATTTACAAAGGCAGCAATTGACACAGAAAATCAGGATAGTGGAGGCTTACTGCATATGCTTTCTACTATATACAGTGACGACATTATTTGCAGCAGATACTTTCAACCAGGGCTTTTCTTCTCCGAAGAAAGGTGCCGGAACGCACCCCCCGTCGTCGCACTAAAAAACCCGGAAGTGATAGCACGCGATTGGTGGAGACGGACCACGTGATCCGGATTCCGAAAAGGATCCGGAACGCCGTTCCCCCGAGTTCCAGGAGAAAAAAAGCCCTGCTAAGGACTACCCTGAGCTTCAAATATTCTCTTCCATTGGAACCTTTTTAGAATCATATGAGTGAGACCAAACAACAGCAACAAAAAAACAAGCTTTATGCAGCAACTAAAAGGATCCTGGGACACATGAATATGAAAATCAACTTGATTTCCTCCACAGATTTTTTTTTTTTTAAATTGTACTCCATTGTATATCTGAAACTGAGAACAAGCCTCTTTCGGAAAAGTGAATATACTTTTATTGTGGCTACCATTTCTGCAAAATAGCATTTTCAATAAAGTTGAATTGAATTTTCCTGCCTTTCAAGTTTATATCCGGTTCCCCCTGCCCCCTTTTTTCCCCTTCCCCAATGCAGAGTCACCTCGATATCAAGAAGAGGAAAGGTCTGGATGTCAGGGAAATGCAATAACCTCCACGAGTATACAGTTATTATGGTATGTTCAATAACAATGTGAATCAAATGGTTGGTCATTGGTTTCTTTTGCAATTTCATTTTGTAGATATCTAAGAAAATAACTGTAAATCAGGTTTCCCATCTGCCTTTACCGTATAACAAAACAGCATACCAGATAACCAAGAAGGAAATAAACTGGACTCACACAGCCAAGCATAGGAATAGAATTTTTATGTTCACATAGAATTCCTCAATAAGCTTCAACTTTCATTCATCTTCCAGATGAATAAAAGCAGGAGAATTACAGTCTTACACTTAGGCAAGAAAAACCAAAGTACACATATAGACCGGGTGAAATCAGGCTTAATAATAGTAACTGTGAGAAGGATCTTGGAGTCTTAGTGGACAACCAGCTATACTGTATATCAGTGCCCCCCAACCTTTTTATTGCCGTGGACCGGTAAACGTTTGATAATTTTTCAGCGGCCCACTTCCTCCGTGCATTTACCTCACGGCAGCTTTTCTTCAGTCCCCGCGTCTCCGACCTCGAGTCCTCAGTCCTCCCACGGCGCCTCCTCCTCGGCCAATGGCGTGGGGTT
>JAOYMU010000077.1:65683955-65696728 GCA_025802295.1 Psammodynastes pulverulentus
AGTCTTAAAGTTGACAAGTTTGGACATCCCTGGTATAGATCCTATAAACTTGTACCACTTTTTCTTGATAAGTTCAGGGTTTGAGCGCTGTTGCCCAAAGTTTTCAAATCCAATTAAACATCAGGAAAAAGTGGAAACTCAGTTGCAGAGCATGGACAAACAACAGTTAAAGAGGTGAGTTGGTATCTTTCAGTTCAAAACAAGGAATGAGCAACTTTTTTTAACCTGGCACTTTTGTACATATGTAGCTCATTATTGGAATCAAAGAAACATTGCAGATTTATTTTTAAATTTCCCATATGCTGCCTTTTTTCAGGGATTAAAAGGAAACAGAGACCCGTCTATTCCATTGCATACATTTATTTAAACTTTAACACTTTAACTAGCTCTTCTGTTGCCAATCTCATAGAACTATTTTATTGCAGGCTTGTAATAGCTACTCTCCTGGTAGCCAAAAGACAGTACAGTTGGTTGAAAGTCACCAACCTACTTACTCCTGAAATGATAGCACAGTTTGAAGAGCTGACTTCCATATTTCATCAAGAGTTCCATGGAACGCTGAATCTTTCAGTTTTGGATGGGCATGATGAAGAACCGGATGTGCAACGATTTATGAATCACGATGATTCTTTGGGTAAAGTTCAGAGAAGGGTGAATGTTGAAAGTGCAGACCAATTCAGGTGTAGTGAATGTTAATTACTGTTTGTTTTTCTATCGTAGCTATCCACCCTGCCAATCTTCCTGCAACCAAGCATGCCAGTCCTAAGGTCAATCCTGGAATTCAGCCTGCTGAACCAGAAGCTGAGCTGATTCCACGTGCTGTCTCAACAAAATAGGGGAAGGCATCGCAGTCTGAAAGAAGCATTTCATCTAGCCAAAGGAAGCGTGCAAAGTGCCGTAAGAAGGCTTGTCTTTCATCCCAGAAAGTGGATTCTCTGAAGGAATGGTCTGATTTTGCCCAAGTAAACTGTACCAGCACCCCTCTTGGAGTGAAAACAAAATATTCCAGACCAGTTGGTCATCATACTCCATTATATTGCCCATCAACAGTTACTAAGAGTTGCATGCCCCTGGCTCCCTCAACCATTCAGAATTGCTCTCCTCCACAAAGCTTAAACATAACTTTTGACCTCTTTGAGAAATCCTGCTCCCCAGTGTTGAAGAACAATATTGTGGAATGCCCTGCTTGGGAAAGTGTACAGCATGTCTCCAATCATCAGGATGTGCAGCTTATACCTAGGTAGGACCTTCAGAAAGGCAACTGTTTCCAATTATCTTATTTGCAGATTTAATCCAGTAGTTCTTGGATTCGATTGGCCTCTAAAGGGGTGGGCAGTATATTGTCCAACTGTGGTCTCAGACAAATGGCTTTTGTGGAGTTCAGACAATTCCATCAAGAAGTTGATTTTCAGCAACATCTGCTAAATTTTGTGGTGGTGGTACATTGAGCAAAAACTCAGATTACATGTGTAATATCCTGAGTAATATTAAGATGGCAGGCTAGTATATTGTTGTTAGTCGCAAAGCCGTGTCTAATCCATCGCGTCTACATGGACAACGTTTCTCCAGGCTTTCCTGTCCTCTACCATCTTTCACAGTCCATTTAAACTCACTCTGACTGCTTCAGTGACTCCATCCAGCCACCACATTCTTGGCCGTCCCCTTTTTTTGCCCTCAATCGTTCCCAGCATTAGGCTGTTCTCTATTGCAGGGGTCTTCAACCTTTTGGACCTCAGGGACCACCAAATTCATAATTTTAAATCCCGCGGACCACTAATAGGAATCCAGTGCCCTGCTCACTGAAGTGCCTGGTCTCCCAGTGTTAGGATGGGGTCCTTCAGGCGCTTAGCTACCTGTTTCTGCAACCTTAAATACTCAAAGAGCCATTTCCCACAGAAAACAAAACATTGGGAACTCTCTCTCATCTCCCTCTTTCACTCTCATCTCTCTCTATCTCTTTCTCTCTCATCTCTCTTTCCAGAGCTCTAGTTACAGGACTGGCCCATTGGTCATCTCAGAGCAGCTCCACCCAGGTGCGCTGAGGACCACCAACATTTTCTTGCGGACCACCAGTGAGACCTCTGCTCTAGTGAGTCCTTCCTTCTCATTGGGTGGCCAAAGTATTTGAGTTTCATCTTCAGGATCTGTCCTTCTAAAGAGCAGCCAGGCTTGATCTCTAGGACTGACTGGTTTGATAGCCTTGCAGTCCAAGGGATTCGCAGGAGTCTTCTCCAGCACCATAGTTCAAACGACTCAATTCTTTAGCACTCAGCCTTCACTTTTGGTCCAACTATATTAGTCATTTCCTAATACCCACTGTCTTCTTAGGATCTGTTAAAAGGGTAAACAAACTGAGTAAATGGGGATCTCTACATTATATCAAATCTACAAATAATATTTGCCTTGTTCTGTGTCCAGACAAGAAGAGGTAAAATATGTGGGTTTTGTTTCATTTTGTTGTTTTGCAGTTATAAACTGATTTGGGAACTAATAGGCAGTTAATATTGTTGGAACCAAAGTTGGATGGGGCTGGTTCCAGACATTCCATTATTCTAGACCCATGCCAGACTAACATAGTTGCATCTTCCCTTTGTAAATTGTGATCTTACCTCACTTAAAGCTGTTGAAAGATAAAGGATTATGGATAACACTGGCACTTCCAGCCAACTTATTCCCAACACCATTCAACAGTTTGCCTAGGGGTTAAGGAGTATAATTTGCTATAGAGATCAGTAAATTTGTGAGGTACTTTAATTTCTACATAAATGACATGGGTTCCCGTTGGTTTTCCACATGGGTTTTGTGGCATGACTCTGTAAAATCTTTGAAAGGTAGGATATATTAACCTGGCATGTATGTAAATGCTGATTTGGTTTCTAGTGCTCTCAGTAAAGCATCACAGCCCGAAAAATCATGTAGCTATTTTTTAAAATCATTTCCATTGTATGGATTAAATATATGTATAATGCATAGATTCAAAAACTAATGCCAAAGAAAAGTAGAGTGTATTGTTTAAATGCTACTAGTCTTTTGGGGAAAGCACCTTTTATAATATTTTGATATATTTGCAAATACTTTTTCAATTCTTTTCACCTAAGATAAGCTTCATCCTTGTCAGTTTTCTGAAATTATGTCTTTAGCATATTCCAGGTTTTTTTAAAATGTGTTTTTCGGATCAAGGCAGATCAAATCAAATCTTTATGCTGTCATAGACCAGCAAAAAAAAGTCTGTTTGTTTTCCTGTTATCTTAGTTGTGACTCTTGTGTTTTATTTTGCTGGACTATGATTGAATAAAGATTTGACTTGAATAGGCTTTCCTTTTCGGATGAAAGCTTATTATTATGCTGTGCTGTCTGGGAAACAGATTTCTTTAGCAGAGAGCCACCAAATCCACCTGTATGATTTACCTTCTTTTGTGGATTTATTTCAGGGCCTCCATGCCTGTGTTTACGATGAAAGGCTCCTCTATCCCAAGAGCAACATCATCGACTACCAAAGCATCGTTACAGAAAAGGAGACACACCATAATGTAAAGTCATTCTCAGCTTTCAGGTAAGTTTGGTTAATGTGGAAACTACGTCTGGGTAACTTTTGGTGGCGGGGCAAGGGTGCCTTTGAGTCAGTGCTGGCTAGTGCCTGCAGTTTTCAGGTTTTTCAGAAGTGGTTTGCCATTGACAGCTTTCCAGGGCCTTAAGACTGAGAGAGAGAGACTAGTCCAAGGTTACTCAATTGATTATGTGCCTAAGTCAGGATTAGATGCTTTAACCACTACAACAAACATGCTCTCTAGGTTGATATTTACAAAGAGTAGAATGGACTATGATTACACACTTGGTGGCAGGTGATTCCTTGTTTATTATTGAAGAGATAGCAGGTATTTTTGTAAGCTTACCGGGATCAGTTTTTCATGGATGCCAGAAATGACATCACTTCTTGCACCAATCTGAAATGATATACTTAATTTCAGACTACAACCTCATTCTTTGCATTCTTGATGTGTTTAAAAAGTCGTATAAAACCTTGTCTCTGGGGGCATCACATAAAATAACATCTGTTTACAGGTAGTCCTCAAATTACAGTTGTTTGTTTGGTGACCGTTTGAAGTTGCAACGGCACTGAAAAAAGTGACTGATGACAATTTCTCATACTTTTGATGGTTGCAGAATCTACATGGTCACATGATCAAAATTCAGACACTTGGAAACTGACTCATATTTATGACGGTTGCAGTGTCTGGGGGTCATGAGATCACTTTTTTGAACTTCTGATGAGGAAAGTCAATGGGGAAGCCAGATTCACTTAACTATCATGTCACTAGCCTAACAATTGCAGCGACTCACTTAACAGCTGGGGCAAAAAAAGTAGTAAAATGGACCACTGTCTTGCTTAGCAGTGGAAATTGTAGTCATAAGTTGAGGACTACCTGTATCTGTTTCAATATTTTGTTTAACAGTACATGGAATGTATAGTCCATTCTAATAGATTTTTGGTATGGGAAGCTGTATAAAAATTAATTACATATATTCTAAATGTGTGTAACAATAGGCAAATTATTTGGTTGTTGGGTTGGGAACTATTTCAAAAAGCTAGAGCAGTTATAAAATATTTTTCTGAATATGGTGCTCTCAGTTATGTTGAACTTCACCTCCCATCATCCCTAACTTCCAATATGGTTATGATAAAACTATATTCTCTCACTTTCCAGTTCTCACTTGCCAAGCAGCCGCATTGGTAGGCTCCAGGATCATTCTGTAAAGTCTTCACAGATTGTGAATGCACCAGGTAAATTTGCTTTAGAAAGTTAATGGGTATAATCTCCCTTATTATAATTCCATTGGTTTTGGGATGGAGTTCCTGTTGGTAGTGGAAAATAAGAGAAAATAGAATTAATGAAAAAGTTTTTTTATTTTAAAGGACTCTTGTTCTATTGTTAAATGAGTGTTCTGGAAGCATTGGCGCTGATTTATATTTTCTGTGCATTCATATTTGCAAAAGCATGGAAACTACAAGTTAAAATGATAATAAAATGCACATCATGGGTGTAACAAACTGTTTCTGCAATTTCTCATATTTTCTCAAGCCAAGTATATATTTTTTCCCTTCTTTCAGCTTCAATTCTCTTCAGGCTATATACATTTTTAGCCTAATGCTTGGTTGTTACATCAGTTTTTAAGCACATACAGGAATTTCAATAATAGTGCCAATACTGTCCTATGAATTGAATATTTATGTGTATGCTGTTTTGGGTACTTGATAGTTGGCCCCTTCTCTAGTTCAGGTAATATTCTAGTTTTATGTGAGGTTGTTTTGTTATTTGTTAAAGGAGTAAGTGCTTTAAAATGTTAGTTGTCATTGCTGGAACAGAAGTAGAGAGAATAATCCCTAGTTACTATCATTTACAGTTTTACCCATGAACTCCCATCTTAATATTTTCCTCCCTCTGCCCAGGACGTCCATCTGGCATCCCGGCATCGAAATGGCGCTAGAGATTTGTTCATTCCTAGGAACCAGCAATCTCTTGTAGGCTCACTCCTACATGAAGTTTCTTTCAAGCTTCTACTTGAACATTTTAACATTCTGACAACATTTTAACATTCTGACACCTTATCTCTTGAGCTTCCTCTATTTTTATATAACTTTATTGAATCTGTATATCCATATCTACCTTTTTAATAGCAGGTGTACATTGAATTAAGAGATGACAACTGAGTTGCCATAAATTCTTAGGAAACAACAACAAACCTAAAGTGTAAAGTTTGGTTCAATATTATACTGTATCTTCCATTGTAATTATAATATGGCACTCGGCATGTATCTATTGGATAAAAAGAGCACTCAGTTTTCAAAACTAGCTTATCCTGGACCAAAATTAATGATTTTATACCAAAGTGAATTCTTCATTTATTCAGCTTCTCTGGCTAGTTTTTATTATTAATAATAAAAGCTAGTTCCTTCCCTGTGGTGCACTGATAAGTTTGTAAAAGAATTAATAAATCATTGTTAAAAAATCATTGTATGTCAAACAAAATAAAAAAAAAATTTTAATCCACTCTGTTAACTTTGCTATTTGTCTTCCTTTTTGTACCAGAATCCAAGTATGGAAGGACAGATAATAAAAAAAGATACTCTTTAATGGCATGTGGAGAAACTGGAGTCCCAGTCCAGATGACAACCCTATTTTCAGGAGGGAAGGCAGATTGTGTTCAGTTATCCTTTAAAATAAATATGGATATTTCCTATCTATGAAACTTTCCGTGTAAAATTTGCTGGAGTCCATTAAAAGCATAGATGACGCTGTGAATTAGTTAGAATGAGTTAGTTGGCCAGTCAAGCCCCTTTTTAACAGATGTGTCAATGCAGTTGTTTTTAGAGTAGGGTTGGGGCTAATGAGAGCCATGTTTTATGCTTCTCTAAAAGTCCCTTGTGTGGGTTATATTGCAAGGGATAGTGCTCTCTGAGACAGTGACAGCACGTCTCACAGAATTTTTCTCATTCTCACTCTCTTATTAAGTACAAATCAAGTTGTAAGGAGATAAAATGAAAGAAGATAAAGGGAGTAATGAATGCTCCCATTTTATAATCAAATCAGACCTTTTTGCAATCTGTCCCAGGCAATAGGAAACACAAGGCAGATGAACAAAGCAAGATGGAATTGATTTGATAGAAAGTTTACGTCTACAGCAAAGAAAACTGATTCTGATCATTTGAGATACTACTGCGTATATCATGTGACTCAGTTAAATGTTCTTTAAACATGATTAGATAGGTAATATTACTATTATCGACCTGTCAAAAGATTTATCAAAAGCAAATCATAAAATTTCTTGAATTTCAGTATAGGATTTTTACCAAGTCTGTATCAGTCAAGGCTAGTCATGTTAGCTATTTTCTGAAGGGAAACAAAAATCTTATGTAACAAAATTAAAACAGCATAGAACATAATAGGAATCGCACTGTTTGTTATTAGGGAGACAATATGAATCAAAAATAAATACTAACAGAAGCCACAAAATCGTAAGAAATATTGGTGAAAAGAGTATGGGATATTGTATTACTTTACATCTTGCTCTGGGAGATTTAGCATGGCATAATGTATAAATTGGCCAACTTGACTGATGGGAGGATGCTTGGAGCTCTTAATAGCTTACTGTGACAACATAGCTGTGACCAATTGGCCAAACTCAACCAGAGGGGAAAACTAAGGCGAGGATAGGTTCATTATCTCATGAAGAGTCCAAATAAGTTTACTGAACTATGCACTAAATATGGTATAGAAGGCCATTCTAGCAAACAAGGAAGACCATTTATTCTTTCGTGTGTGGTTTTACTCCTGATATTCTCTATCAAGAACAGCATATATTGATATTCCAATTTGTACTTCACAACAAATATTCTGGTACATTTAACATTAAACAAAGCTTTATTGAATTTATCAGCTTTGATGTAAATACTGAAGAACAGTTGAAATGCAAATTATCAACTTGGGGAAAAAAGGAACATTCCTCTTGATTGCAGAGAGCAGTTTTGATAACAGCTTTAATCTGCCAGAGAAAATAAAAGGTGTTCAGGCCTCTGTGTTCAAATATCAACTTACCCTATTTGTTCTTCTGATTCTCTATATCTTACAAGTATTAATGCTGCACCAACCTATATTAATATTTTCAACTGTTATTTTTTCTTTATGGACAATAACTTTTTTGTTTTTCTGGACTAGTTCTTTGAAGTGAAAACAGAAAAAATATACAGTTCAGTCATACTAATCAACATGGGTCAATTTTATCCATCCACTCACAGAATCTTCTGGGTATTCTGCAAGCAGTCTCAAATTAAACTTGACACTTGAAACTCAGTCAAATCCAGAAACATTGAAAAGACTTTGGCTCAGTTCATGCCTTTTGTCAACAAACTTTTAGTACAAGGTGTTTTCAGGTACTGATGACAGAAACAAGATTTTACAAACCAGAGAAATCTGTTTTGAATCAAAAATAGGTCTCATTGCACATAGTATTGAAAAAGAAATACAACAGAGTGATTGATGGTCCAACATGTTTAAGTAGCATATCTTGCAGCAGAAAGCATGAGAATTTGGCAGTAATTAACAAGCAGAAAGTTGAAAACAGTACATGTGGAGGCTAGCAGGGTGTCGTGTTTTATCTTCTGATGAATTTTTATTTAGAATGTTGGTTTTTTGGATATTAACTGCAGACTGAAATGAGGTTCAAAATAACCAACATGTTTTGCATTCTGTTCAGCTCTAAACTATCTGCAATTGGAGTAATTGATTACAATTATATAGAAACAGGAAGAAGTTTCTAAATCATCTGCTTTTCAAACATCTGACATCTTTCTGAATATTTTTTTTTCTTGGGGAATATTGGAAAAAGAATAATCCATCTGGGGGGGAAATATAAAGTGTTGCCATATTTAGCTTGCCATCAAAAAATATGGAGATGTGCAATTCATATCTTGCCAAAATTGGGAAATAATGCAGGTATCATTACAGTACCAAGAAAATTCAACCTGCTAGAAAATGATGTATTTAAGCTACAAAATGTGATATATGTATATTTTGCTGTTTTAGAAAACTCATAGTGTATTATGAATCTGCTGACAAAATAAAAGGCTCTTATTTCATTAGGGAGAAGCTAAAATTTGACTGTCTATATGAATATCCTAGGGAGAAACAAATGTGAATGGAGTGGGGAAGTTATAGAAATGTTCAGGTGCATCCATGGAAAGCAGTCAGAACACTCAACATGGCAGCTTTATGACTGAAGCTCTACTCCTTTTAATGTTTCATGTGATTCATGTGTAAAGGTTACGGAGCAACTATCATGCAATCATAGCCACCATCTTCACTTTTTGAGCTACCCCACCAAGAGACCTTGGAGATGTTGCAACTGCAATTGCAGAACAATTGACTTCTCATGGTTTACAATCCAGATACCCCAGCCAATACTTTTTTCTGTCACAAACAGAAAGCAAGACTAACTTGATCAATAAGTAATGGTATTATTTTAGAACATAGCAATAGCAGTAGCACTTAGACTTATATACCACTTCACAGTGCTTTCCTGCCCTCTAAGCGGTTTACAGTGTCAACATATTGCCCCCAATAATCTGGGTCCTCATTTTACTGACCTTGGGAAGAGGGAAGGCTAAGTCAACCTTGAGCCGGTGGGACTTGAACTGCCAAACTGCTGGCAACTGGCAGTAAAAGTAGCCTGCAGTACTGCATTCTAACCACTGCACCATCATGGCTCATAATTGCTCCTATGTTTTCCCAGAAGTTAATCCTAGCATTATCAAGTATGATTAAATAATTGTTATGGATTATTGTTTTTCTTGCTTAGAATTAGAGAATAGGTCATGACTTATTTAAAAGTATGTTGTAACTCAAGAATTTACCAAATTCAGCACCTGGACAGGTGTGGAGCCTTTTTTGAGGTGAGTAATGGATAAAAATTGCTGGGTTTTTCCTAGTAAAAAGTTAAGAATAAAGAGACCAGCAAAAGAAAACATGAAAACTGGCAAGGATTGTGTGAAAAATGCTAACTCTGCAACGTACATACATGTACAAAAACTTCCAATGGTCAGTCTTTGCAGGATACTTCAGTCCTTCCAATTTGTGATTTATTTATGAAAAAGATTCTGTTAAGTTAGGCCTTTGAGCTTACCAGCACTTTTTTTCTGGCACAGATGTGTAAAAAAAAAAATAAAGCTGTGAAAGAAAGTCCCCCATCCCTGCTGCCCAAGCTCTATATTTTGAAATCTGCTGGTTATCCTAAGCCCATTAAGTAGTCTAATTCTCAGGGGTACTGGTTCATGATGCAATCTCTTCTGACAGCCGATCATCCATCTTTGCTAGCCTTGGGATTGGTAAAAAAGCAGTATCTGAACAGTCTCCCTCTGGGGAGAGGTTATATCCCCATCTCCACGCACACACATGTGCTCCTACTATGCTTCCTGACCTAGATTAAGGAAGAATTGTCTTAGAAAGAAATCTGGTTTGCAGATGGGGCACAACTTTGCCTCATTGTACAAAAAGGTTATAATTAAAATTCGAATTGCCTTTGAGTTTGTGCCTCTCATTAGGAGGTCATGAAGAAAGGACAGCTCTCTGCTGAAAGAAGAAAGTACTTGATTTTATTATTAGGGTGCAGTAGTTGCAAATGACATGCCTGCTTTGATCCTGTCTTTTGTTGGAGCGATAAAGCAAAAACAAATGGGCAGGTTTCACTGATTCTTTTTCTGGTCACTCCAAATACCCTATTATTCAGTTGTGGGCCTTTTATTCCTCAGGTGCAAAGCCATCACCTTAGAAATAATAAGCTTGCTGAAGCAGTACAATGAGATGCCTGCCATGGTTCGATCCTCTTCTCCGCCTGTCTGCTCTCACTCCTTCAAGATGCAGCAAAGATGCAATTAAATAGTACGGTTCTTTATGACAGAACAAAAAGACATGACATGAGACCTTGTTAATACTCCGGGAAAAGACTTGTTTTTTAGTAAAATGCAAAGATTAAATCAGTTAATTTTGGTAAAATGAAGCTCAGTTAATTTTACTTGGTTACAGTTTTTAACTCTTCCTTTAAATCAGTAGTATGTATTAAAAAACATTTGGATGGAAAAGCATCCATTGGAGAAATCTGGTTTGAATCTCCATTCAGGCATGAAGCTCTCTATTTGCCAGCTCTCAGCTAATCAGCCTTACAAGATTGTTATGAGGATAAAAACAGGGATTTATTCACTGTCCCTTGGCATAGGAGCTTCTTGAGGAAGTACAGGGCTGAAGGATTGTTGCATAATATTAATAATTAATTAATGCATTTTTTACCCCCACATTTTAACTCCCTTATGTTATCATTTTGCAATATGTTTCCAAACAGACAATTCAAAGACTTGCAATCTTTGACTCATAAAAATTGTATACCCTTCTTAGACCAGGTTAATACATTTGTTCCTTAAGATCATTTCATACTACACGGGTAAATATCCTTGGACATAAAACTGTGGGAATTAGATGTTCGGAGTGATGGCATGAGAGGAAAAAAACTTTGTGTCTAGTTGTTTTGGCAGGCAATGCCCTATAGAGAGCATCCTGACTTAAGGAGTTGAAACAGTTTGTGTCCAGAATGTGAGGCGTCTGTAGATATTTTTTCAACCCTTTTTCTGATTCTTGCACTATACAGGTCCTCAGTGGAAGGCAGGCTGGTTACAATTGTTTTTTTTCTGCAGTCCTTACTATCTGTTGAAATCTGTTCCTGTCCTGTGTGGTTGCTATACCAAACCCAGACAGAGTCCCATGTAGTATGGCTGATTACTACTATCTTTCTCATTTTTTCTACCATCTTCTCTTATTGATATCTCATGATTATATTATTTTATTGTTCTTTTGTACATTGAGACTTTCTGCATCTGAGACAAATTCAAGTGTCCAATCACACTTGGCCAATAAATCTGTTCTGTTCCATTCCATTCCATTTCCCCCATCCCATCCCACCCCATTATTTTATTTCCAGAATGACAAAGAAGTGAACAAGCTATATACCGTCTTTTTATTTATTCAACCCATATGCTGAATATATATTAGGTAAACAGAATTGGAAGAAGAGAACTGTTAGAACCGGAGGAAGAAATATCAATAATTTAATCTGGTTTGGCACATGCTACAAAACTAGTCTGTTTTGCCAAATTCTGTCTATACTGTCATTTCCTGACCTTTATATTAATTTTGCATGAAGATAATGAGATGTTCCAGGAATCATGTTTTTCTATGCAAATTCCATAACTTGATATATTAACACAACCAAAAGCCTTTCTATAATCAATGAGGAATATGTTGTTTATTTTTAACATTTTTAAATGTTTCTCAGTTATCCAATATGTATTGGCAATAAGGGAAGGTTGATAGACATGGATAAATATGAGTATCCCAACCTTTTTTAATCTGGTGCCTTTCTGATATGTTGGGGCTTTGATTTGATGCAAAGTTGGAGAAATGTATTTGCATGATAGATTTGATTAACTTGATTTGCTGAATTAATCCAGTTGATTGGGTTTGCACAACATAAATTAATGGTTTCTACAACATGCTATACTAAAAGGCAATTGGCTCAGCTGTGATTCACAATATCTGGAAAGTCAGCCTTTTAACTAGGAGAAGCTATACTGATGCAGCAAATAAAACAACTGAAAAATGCTTCTTGCCACCAAGGCTACTCAAATTTCTAATGTTATGACAAAAAAGATCTAAGTATATTAGATTAGGTCCTTTCCAGATGGGTACATCCCCATCTTGCTAAGTGAAACTAATAATGCAGATGGACAGCTCCTTACATACCTCTTACCTTGTCAGAAGTGAGTTTCATTTTACCTAGCCAATCTATTCCCTATTCCAAGTGAGCATTTCCACTTCCTGGCGTCCAGTCAGGCTCCAATACCCAAGAAAGACACATTGTGATTCTTCCAAGCAGAATTCTTTATTGTTTCTCACCTATACACAGAATCTTGCCAAACCAAAGCAGACTATCACCCCCGTAAGCATATACTGCATTTTGGGAACTATTCGGGAAGAACTGCCTTCCATCATTTCTCTCCCCCAAATTATCTGAACTGCGGTGTCTCTTACTCCACTGAAATATATTCCCTCCCACCTGGGAATCTAGACTACATTCTATCATATTTTTATTTAATTTAATTTACTTCGGACTTATAGCCCGCCCCATCTCCACAGAGGGACTCGGGGCGGGTAACAAACAGATAAAGCGCA
>JAOYMU010000077.1:65736399-65748272 GCA_025802295.1 Psammodynastes pulverulentus
TCTGCCTAATTACAGGCAGCTGGCTGTTAGCAGAAGTCTGCAATTACTGCATCCTATCCTCTGCGCCACCAAGGCTCATCAATGTTAGATGCTACTTGTTCTTGTGTTGATTTTTATCTTTCTAAATTACTACATTTTTGTTGTAGTCTAATTTAGGAGAGACTGTTTAAAATATTCCAATCTAAAAATTGGATCTATCTTATACCCTTAAATGATTTTTAATGTCTTCTAACATTAAAAATGTCATTATGGATTAGTTATGTCCAACATTAGTTCTGTTTAGCCTATTTGCAGCACTATTTAGCAAAATTTCTTCCATGTTTTCAAGCTAGATATTCTATGAAACAATATTAGAGAGTGAAAGATAACTTTTTTTATCAGAGTTGCTTTTTTCCCCATCTCACCCCTCTAAGAAAGTCAGCTTTTTCTTTGTTATTACTTCTCTTATGGTTCCATGTCTCAAACCTCACTACAGATCACCAATGGCTCCCAAGCCAAAGTTATGCTCAGTGGCAGTGACCCAGTTGTTCTTTCCCTCTTTACCAGAAACCAGCCTCGACACAAAGTCAGTTTCTGAGGCTCGTCTGAAGAGGAGCATTGTGATCAGAACAGTGGAAGCTAGAGATGGAGAGGTAGGCAATAGCTACCTATGCATTCAAAACCTTCCTTTTTATCATAGAGTTCATCTGATTAAATGTTTAATGAAAAATCTAGTTTGACCTGTTGTTTTCAAACATCTGAAGCATCCATGAGCACATCTGCTCGGTCTCCCTAATTATTTTTCATTCCCTTTCAGCTAAGAAATTCTTAATTTACAGATTATTACTCTGTGATGTTTCTTTCTTTCATCTTTTTCTGCCACCAATAGGTAAATGACGTTATCCTTTTTAGCTTTCAAGCTTCTTTATAAAGTGCCAGTAAGACAAATTAATGTTTATCATCCTAACTTGTTGAATCAAATCTTTAAATAGCTAGCATTAAGGGATCAATATAGCTCAAAAGTGATAAGCATAGTATTGCATTAAGAAAAGAGGGGGAAAGGGCATGGGAATTATGTCGTAAACAGAACTTTGAGATCACTCAGTAGAGTTCTTAAAAATCTTTACCTCTTTCTCAGGGCAACAACAACTAATCCCCTCAACCTTCTTAAAATGATAACAAATAATATCATTCTGCATTATTGCAATGACAGTCTTATTGTTCCGTTTTAAAAGATAATAATACTTTTAGCTAGTTCCCATGTCCTCCTGTACTAGGATTTCTTGTTTTTAAAATATTTAAGAGTACCCTGGTACAGTTGTTGTTGTTGTTGTTGTTGTTGTGCTGTGTCTCCAATTTACCATGATGAAAATATTGGTAAGATTCCTATGTTATATATAGGAGTGTGCACAATTAAAAATAATGTTACTTGTTCTAGAACTAATATATGGCAATATATGTGATGAGTATGAAGAATGAAATTAGGAGAGAATAGAGAAATAATTCTGTAATTACTTTTTTTTAAATGATTTTATTAAAGATTATAATTGCAGTAGTAAAAATTAATACAAACTAAATTAGAGTAGAAAGAAAGAAAAATACACAACAAATATAAACAATTTTGATATTTTTAACCTCTTCTTAATTTATAATCCATGATTTCTTCATCTCATGTCCCAACCTATCTATCAACAGACCAGAAAGTATTGTTTCAGTTCTGGTATCATTAAGTGTTTCCAGAAATAACAATTTATCTATTTTATCCTTGATAAATAAACTGACTTCATACTCCTTCCTTTTACTTTTAACTATCTTAATCTTTATCCATTCAAGTAATGTAGATATAATATTCTTTTTCTTTTTTTACCTGTTCTCATCCAAGCTTTAACCAATCTCATATAAAAAGGATTATCAATCACTCTCTTGATTTGTTACTTGAAATTCCCTTCTGATTTTTAAAACCTCAACCAGTTTCTTTTGTTTTTAAGCATCTTTTTCTATGTCATTCTTATAGCCTGTAATTTGTAGATCCATTTTCAATGCCAACTCAGTCTCTGTCTTATTGGATAAAACGTGTTCCTCTTCTGCCATTTGCTCCAAAACATCTTTTAGACGCAGTCTATCCATAGAAGTAAACATCACTACTGACATTGCTGGTATTAACTTCAGATTCCATTTGTTAAAAAATATCCTTCAGTATTTTCAATGTTATAATATTTTACCTCATTCTGTAGCTGCTATTCAGGTTTATTTTTTAATTAAAATCTTTACTTCCCTCTAGTGTCCATTTTTTAAAAAAATGATTATCTCTTTTATGTCATAGAAAAAAATTATAACAAATCAACTTTTCCCATAGGAAGAATTCTTTATAATTAATTCCTAAAACATATTTCAAATTATCTGGAAATTTAACCATCTAAAACTTTCTAAAATCAAAGTTTTAATTAGCTTTTTGGTATTTCTTTTTAAAATCATTGTTCCTAAACTTGTAGCTAAAATTTTCTTTCATTAAGGATTGAAGGGAGACTCACCCAGTGTTTTCAGACTGAAAAGTAGTTAATAAGCAATTTCTGAAAGTGAATAGAAAAGGAACTATGCAAACCAATTGTCCTTTTGAAGCTTTGAGCTTTTTCACTATAGAGAGATGCTCAGCTATTCAGGAAATATAATTATTCCTTAATTTACAATAAAAAGTATGATTAGCAGCAATGGTAGAGTATGGATCAACTTTTGTGCCTTTCCTCTAAGTCTGATCATTTTGGATCAGCATGCATAAACTATACTTACTAGAATCATCATCATCATCTTTAGTACACAGTGGGCTTCATATATATTACAATATTTCAATCACCTTTATAAGATAAATCAACTTCATTTTAATCTGGTGGCTCACTCAAAAGGAGTTTCCTATTTATAGTTTAAAAACATTTTTTCCACAGTCCTCTTGGGGACTTTCTATTCCGCAGCAGCTCAAGTGAAGTTTGAAATCTTCACTTCCAACCACTTCAAAAAGCTGAGAACATTATGCTACAGCAGCTGAATTTCTATTGGTGGAGACTAGTATATAGTCTTCCAGGGGAGCATAAACAGCCTCTAAGGTCAACAGAGCTGTAATACCTAGTGAAAAGATTGTCTTTGCTGTGATTTGGTTGTGGTGCAGGACGTTGATTTGCTTTCTCACTAAAACAAACTTTGTGAGAGTGGAATACTCTGGAGGTGATAAACTGGTATACGAAACCCCATGTGAAGGCTGCACAATACAGTACCAATTACAATGCAAATGTTATATATCAATAGATTTCTATAATTATTTTTTCAGGAAGTTACTTTGCCTTATGTCTTAGGGAGGGATACTTGGTGAGCTTGGTTTTTTTTTTTGTTTTTTTGTTTTTTACAAACATTTCATTACCAAACTAGACAACATCATTAGTCTGATGGTATTATCTAGTTTAGTAATGAAACATCTGCAAGACAATTACCAAGTTCAGAGAACATCAAGCACCCCACACCCTGAGCTACAAATATTCTCTTCTATCAATACTGTCCTTTTTCTGCATTTGCTTTGCCTGCCAATCATAAGCAGCACTGTATTATCCGTGTGTGGTGAAACACTTCTCCTTAAAATTACAATAAACAAAAACTGTGCATTGAAGGCCATTGCAAAACTGCCTTACAGAACAGCTAGTAAACCAGGATGGGATAACAGCAACAAGACATCACTGTACCTTTCTTGGGAAAATTTGAGGAGCCATGAAACAATTCACCCAGCAAATCAAGGAAATATTGAAATTGGTCTTTGCAGTGTTTCCAGGAGAGCAGGAACTGAAGATATTCATATTCCAGTTGCTGGAAGGCCTGTGGCAATGGATTATCTTCATAAGTGTAGCCCTTGTATGTGGAAAAGCCTATGATACTGTTCTGAGAGTGATAGAAGGGTCTTGCTGTGCTTGTCTAAAAATATATCTGAAGGTATAGAAGAAGGCGTTTGAATTTGAAGCTTATGGAAAAGAAATTTACTAGGTCTTTCAGCTAAGGCCAAATTTCCTCTTTAACATGGTTTACAAATTTGTCTTTCATCCAATAGCAAAAACAAAAACACCAAAACCCAAAGCTGAAGGAAGACTGAAGGAAGATTCTTAATCAAATAAATGGTGATGAGACCTTGTCCATCAAGATTCACATTTGCCTTTTAAAAAAGCCAAACAAATACAACAATGTAAATAGGCTAAAGGAGATTTCTCTATTTTATTAGTCTTTTTTCTTAACTGGAGTTGAGTAGAATCTCAAGCGCCCTCTTGTGCTTATAAAATAGACTACAGTTGGTTAAAATCTTTCTTAGCTAAAATTATCGTCTTGCATGTGGTACGTGCCACTTGTTATTTACTAGGTGACAAGTACTACATGCTCCTAGTGGCGTGTATATTACAAACCATTAGCTAAATTAATACATGAGGTATTATTGCAATAACAAGAGCTGGATTAATTGCTTTATTTTTAGTATATTATAAAAATGGGGGGAAACCAAATGTTTGAAGGGCTGTCAAAGGGAAGAGGTTGTCAGTTTATTCTCCAAGCATCTGAGGGCAGAACAGGAAGCATTCGGTGGAAGCTAGTCAGTGCAAAATTCAACCTAGAACTAAGGAGAAACTTCCTGACAGTGAGAACAATTAAGCAATAGAACAACTTGCCTCCCAAAGTTGCGGATGTTCTACTGCTGATGGAGACTACATAACCATTTGTCTGGGATGGAATATGCCTTGCACAAGGGGTTGGATTAGAAGATCTCCAAGATCATAGATTCTATATTTTAAACTCTATTTAATGTAGAATTGGTAGAGAACTATTTTGATTTAAAAAAAAAATGCAAAATGAAGCACATGTCTGACAAAAGAGAGATATCACAATTAACACCAATTGATATAACTTTCAAATTCTCTCCAACATTGTAGGTGATCAAGGAGTCCACCCAAGAACAGAAGGAAGTGGCATGAAGTAAAAACCAGTATATGGAAGAATTTTTCTAGGTTAGGATACTAAGAGAGCTTTGCATCCTTCCAGTCTTCAACCTTGGCACAGAAACAGTTTTGAATCTGCAGCAACCATTAAAAATAAGAAACATGCAAATGTAATTACTATGGCAGAAAATAACCAAATAACTCAGTAGCTGGTGCTTCAGCTGACTATAATGGCTTTTTTGAGTTTATTTTTATTTTCAATATTTCTGTTGCAGTGACCTTTGGAGGGTCCCAAATAGTACAGTATTTAGCCCTGGCTATACAGATAGTCCTCAACTTATAACAGTTCACTTAGTGACCGTTCAAAGTTACAACGGCACTGAAAAAAGTGAGTTACGACTGTTTTTCACACTTACAACCATTACAGTATCCCCATAATCATGTGATCAAAATTCAGACGTTTGGCAACTGACTCACATTTATGACTGTTGCCAGGGTCATGTGATCTCCTTTTGTGACTCTCTGACCAACACAGTCAATGGGTAAGCCAGAGCCACTTAACACCGGTGTTACTAATTTAAGAATTGCCATGATTCACTTAACAAATGTGGCAAGAAACGTTATAAAATGGGGCAAAATTCACTTAACAGATGTCTCACTTAGCAACAGAAATATTGTGCTTCGTTGTGATTATAAGCCGAGGACTACCTGTATTTTGCTAAATAATTGTTCTGGGGATGGCTTAACAGCCATAACTTGATGTTTCTCATTAGAAGCAATAAATGAATCGGAATCATGTTACTGCTGATTACAGAAAAGTGCTGGTTATGTTTACATGTGAAAATTGTTGACCTAAAGGGAGTATAATTTAGAAGTAAGCGTCTTTACTGAAGATATATATCACAAATTATAAAGCTTAGATCTATTTTCTCTTACTAATTAAATCAAATAGATTACTTGGGAAGAGACATGGGAACTGATGCATGAAGCACACCCACCTTGGGATGACTCCCATTTTCTAGCAAAACACTGATGATTTTAAGAAATGTATAACAGATTGAAGTTTGGGGGCAAAATATTATAAGTTTACAATGAAAATAATTCATGTGGAAGTTTTAGCTATATATGTTAAAGGCATACTTCTTTCCGAGGGAAAATATGCAAAGATCCCCAAAAGGCTTCCTATACCTTTGCAAGAAGGAACAGGAGGCAGATTTTATTTAAAAAATAATTCCATTTGTGGCCTGCTTACTTCAGATAATATAGGATTTATTTATTTGTTATAATTACATGTTGCCATTCATCCAAGAGCAGAAGGCAACTTGCAACACAAGCTCTTTTCTCCTTTAAAATTATCACACATGAATAACATCCATTAATCTTGTACCTAGTTTTCCCCTCATAGCAATTCATTTTGTTCACCTTTGACTGCCTTGTAGTTGGGAAAAATTCCAGCAAAACCTATGTAGTGGCTGAAATTTGTTTCCTATAGCATGTGTGCCTTCTATCTATTATCCTGTGTGCTGGTTTACTGGTTATAATGGATAGCAGTTTTCCAAGTTAGATAAGTGTGTTACATGTTTTACTTATGTATGGAAATGACTGAACATATACAGTGAACATGTAGAGGTCTCAAACTCTTTCTCCTAGAAGGCCTATTAGTCAATACATCTTAGCTCAACCTCCCGCTTTGGAGTAGTGCTTGATAACGGAAAAATAAGAGGAAAAATGAGGGGAAAACTGAAATGTATCTGTAGCGCTAAGGCATGCAGTTAAGGGCTAAGCCCTTCTTCCTTTTCTTTGAGAGATAGACCAATCTCATAAGAAAGAAATAAAATAAATATTTATTGTTTTAAAAAGGACAAAGGAAAAATATAAAAATACTGTTTCAGTTTTTAGAAAATCCAAAAGGTGATAAATATATAGGATTGTTCAAATCACAGATCATGACTTTAAAAAATTTCCCATAGGAAAAAAAGCGGGGGGGGGGGGAATATATGGCTATGTGCAGCTCAAAAGACGTTGTTTGTCTATTCCTGTTTCAGGGACCACTTTGCTATAAAGAGGTTCTAAATTGTATAATTGTATACAAAGAAAATACCCTCCCCCAAATTAGGTTTTCACTCAGATAAGACTATGATATAAAATTTCTAGATAAAAAATTATTGTACCTATTATTTCAAAGATCACCATTTTTCTGTTTTGTTCCTCGATTTCCCTCCACTCAAGTTAATTTTGAAATTGCCAGGGAAATGGAATGAGTTTCATATCTGTTCTTAGTTTTAGTTTTTAATTGCTTGCTTCTCTGATCCCTGGAGTTCTCCAGGAGGGACAAAACTGGAGGTATCTGCCTGTTGAACATGAACAAAAAGCATCTCTCTTGTGAATGTTCTTGTGGGTTTAAATCCAGATGTCATCTGACAGTAAATGAAAGATGGAATTGCCTTCTCATTAGTTCCAACTGATAGCCCATGTTTCTTTTAAAGAATTAAGATATTAGATGATCCTAGCTCTGACCCTACCATTATTTTATCCAAACAATCTTATGCTGTAGATTAGGCTGAAAGATACTGACCAAATTAAGAATTTGTAACTGTATCTCATTAAAGCATTAAAACTTCACTGAATGATGATTTCTTATAGCTTTTAGCACCTTCCAAATTGATGATCCTGTGATTTATATTCAGCAAATTGTATGTGTAAAAAGAGGACATAGTTGCATTCTTCTGAGTGCTACCAGCCATTTGGCTCTAGGTGGATGGTGTGCAGTAGATGAAGAGGAGAAGTGATGTGAAAAACATCAAAAGACAAAGTGGCAGAAGAGAGGAAGATAGAGGAGGAAAGGTCAGGTGTTCATGAAGGGCAGTGACAAGATGCCTGTAAGATTAGAGGTTTGGCAGAAAAATACTTGATAGAATTTCATTTGGTTTAACCAAGTCAGTGAAGAAAGAAACAACAACAACAAAAATTCAAATATTGAAGCAATTGCTCTAAATCAGGATTAGGCAACTTATGGCACTTTGAAGGTCACTGAATAACAATTTCCAGCTTCGCTAAGAATTATGACTAATGCCTGCCCTAGCCGTAAATGACAGTCCACTCTGTGCTGAAGGCTCAAGGGGTTATTCTTTATCATTGCTTCAGCTTAAATACAGGGGTCTCCAAACTTGGCAACTTTTAAGACTTGTGGACTTCAACATAGCTAGCTGGAGAATTCTGGGAGTTAAAGTCCAGTAGTCTTAAAGTTGCCAAGTTTGGGGACCCCAGGCTTAAAGCAAAGCAGAATTCAGTTGCAGAGCAGAAAAGATAGAAGTAAGCCAGAAGTTAGGATTTCCCAAGGTGTACTGACAAGGAAAGAAGGGAGAAGGCAACAAGTCTTTCACAGAGCATGCCTGTAAGAAGCAATGAGGCAACTCTCTCTCTCCTTTTTTTTAACTAAATGAACACAATTTGAAGGGGAAAGGATTTTGAAGAATGACTGGGTTTTCCCACCCGTTATATCAGCCATGTGTTCAAGCATAATTTTAAGACGTCAGCCTGCTTAATGAAATAACATATAAATCTAGGGGCATTTCTTATTCAATCAGTTTAGAATGAACACTGTCACTTACCGTATCTATTGTTATACAAACGCTGCTAACTGCATTTTTCACTTTTGACTCCCTGTATTGCATGCACTTATGCATGGACCACATGACTTGCTGTTGTTTTTAATGCTACTTTAGAAAAAAAATACTGAATGATGTTTATGCTTACCCTCTTCTTTTCCTATGTTTAAATTAGTAGCTGCGACTATGGAAGAAAGGGCATAACTTTTATTTTTCTTTTAAAAATAAAACTAGGGAATATGATGGAACTCATCCTTTTTCCACCACAAAGAGTTACAAACAACTTGCCTATTTTCCAGTAAAACTAGCTGTACTAACACTAGCAGTGTGGATCATATAAACATGATTAAACTTTATGGCTATTTAATATTTTGGATATATTCCTTTTAGAATCACTATGCCAAAACACTTCATAAATTTCATGCTCTGCTTTGTATGCTATCCACATAAACATGCGTACACATTTATAGTAATAGATAAACTTCCAATTATAGTTTTATAGAAGACTATGTAAATGCTTAACAGAAATTAAAAATATGAGGCTATAGCAATGTCATTGTTTAAAATTGCAAACTTGTTTATTATTATCATATTTCTTTTACAATTAAACATTACATCAAAAAATTGCTTCTCCTTCAGTTTTTCTCTGCTTATTCTGTTTCTTTATTTGATATTCTCCAAAGAATTTTCATAGGGGGGTACAAAGAAAATATATATATAAAAACATGCACATAAACAAAATACAGAAGTTTCTTTTAAGATAAAAGATGCACAAAATCAATTGCTTGTTCTTTGTTACATCAATTAAATTGGATAAGAAATGAATTACTTATCTACTTTCAACTGTCAACAGAGTAATTGCCCTAGGTGTGACAGATTTGCGATATATGTATATTATTCAAATATATTTGAAACTGGAATAGTTCAGCAACAGGAACCGCAGACTGACAAAGTTCAGTTAACTATTTTTTCTGGATTTTTCACAATACATATGGATTTTAAATTGGTTTACCAATTGGAGTATTATTATGCAGAAAATTCTACAGTAAAAAAACTTTCATATTGCTATCTATATTTAATGAAAACAGATTATTGTCCTTGCCTTCTGTTAACAGTTGCTTACTCATTGTATATTAGCTCTCACATTTAAGAGAGCTGATTGACTAAAATTTATCTTCAGCGAGAGTTCTACAGTGTTCTTAAACTGAAATAATAAAGAAACAGTTGCTCAATTATCAAATTAGTTGTGAGACAAATAATCATCATCACTTATTAGGCCATTATGGTCATTTTCTTGAGATGCTACTTCATAGCTGTACATTTAAACACGTGGAGGCAACAGCGAACAATATGAATGACAATAAAGAAGATGGTGATCAGCACATAGCTTGTGATAATAGCCTTAATAGCATACTGACTTTCAGGATCATCAAAGCTTCGTCTGTGGCGACTTTCATATACTACAGATAGCCGGAATCCAGCAACTATTTCTCCTTCTCGCCAGCAGTAATAAATGCCTTTGTCATTCATCTGGGTAAAACGAATGTGGAGGTGATTTCCATGGTCAATGAAGACCCTCATGGTCTTGTTAACCCCAGTGAGAAACCTACTGAGATATAATCGTGTTGAATCTTTATCCCAGGCAACAGCATGCTCTGGCCTAGCACCAGGGCAAGTAATGATCAATCCTCTGCCAAGGGACTGCTTGTGGAATTGAATAGGGATGTTGGAAACCCAAGGTTTTTCTCCAAGCTTTGAGATAATGTTTGAAATGGGTGCTTCTCCTTCATTTGAAGGTATCATCCCCTTACAAGACACCATGCAACTTCGTATTACAACTTCAGGCTTTCTCATCTGAATACCATAAAAGAAATTCTTTGGGATTGACTTTGAGCCACAAGATGCCACCTCTTCTATAGTGGTATGGTACCGCCTGAACAGAGAAGAACTCCTTACATAGCAAAGCCCAATTCTCCGTTGTTCACCTCTGACATCACAGCGGTTGCATTTAGTCCAGTCCCAGAAAATAGTGAAGACCGTGAAATTTGTTTCATGGACGTCATTCTGTGGATGCTGTCCCTCATCTGCAAAGGCAACAGCTATTCTCCTTGAAGGCTGTACATCTATATCATAACCGTAGAAGAAATCCCCTTTCTTTGTACCACAAATATAATGCCCTGAATCTTCCACTTGAATCCGGAAGACAATGAGACTGAA
Organism: Psammodynastes pulverulentus; assembly: GCA_025802295.1. Classification (NCBI taxonomy): domain Eukaryota; kingdom Metazoa; phylum Chordata; class Lepidosauria; order Squamata; family Psammodynastidae; genus Psammodynastes; species Psammodynastes pulverulentus. The sequence goes on from JAOYMU010000077.1 coordinate 65,747,159, forward strand.
CATCCTAATGCTGAAACGACGAAGCATGTCACTGCCTACCTTGATGTGGCGTGAATCTACTATCAAAGTGCCATCAAAATCTGTCAAGACCTTAGTTTGCTGATTGCCCATGCTTTTTTGAAAGTACCAAACTACAGTAGTTATTTCCTCTGGCTTACACTTACAGGGCAATTCAAAACTCATATCAGCCAAATAAGCAGCATTCTCAAACATCAAGAAAGCTGGGCAAGGATTCTTCTTGAACACATCTTCTTTTTCCATAATAGCAAAGGCATGAAGAACATCAGCAATGCTAAGAACCGTAGCTATCACAGCCCACCCCACTGACATCATTTGACAGCTGTCCATATATTACCCAACAGTTTCCAGGTTCTATAGGACAGGCTAATTACAAATTCTGGAGTTTACATCTTAACAATGTGTATCATATGTGTATATTATCTTTTCATAAGAAATAAAGACTCTGGAATTACTTCTGTGAGTTCTAGAATGCCAACTAAGTTCTGATATGAACAAATCTTGCAGACCATTATGACTGATTGCATAAATGAAGCTGCCTCATAATCAGAAAACCTAGCACCACATTCTGTTCTGATGTTAGAGATTTTCAGACTGTATTGCCATTTCTGTAGCATAATTACTGCAACATAACAGTGTTATTTCCTGTCAACTTAAGAGAATTTTTAAAAATCAGTTATGTAATTCTTTAAATGAATTTGATGCTTCTTCAAATTCATTTTCAAATTTGAATTTGAAAAAAAAACATTTTCCCATTTGCATTTATGTAACTACAGCATTAACACCAGGCAAGCTGCTTGGTTTTTGTGTTTGTCAGATATTCGTGACAGACATTCATCTTATTCCCAGCCTATCAGCCTATGATTGAAAGGATGTCATAAGGCATTCTTCGTTTTACTATTGTAATGTTAAAGGCTGCATCCATTATGCAGAAAGTGATAGTGGATGAAATCAGAGAGATACTGATTGGCATTTCAGGCTGATATAAGCATGCACTCAGCGGTGAAATCCTAACAGCACTGCCACCGGTTCGGTGACAGCGCGCGCGCGTGCGCAGCTGAGGCAAGCCCCAGCCAAAGTGCCTCCCAGGCATTCT
>JAOYMU010000077.1:65765516-65776761 GCA_025802295.1 Psammodynastes pulverulentus
TTATCACTGAGATTTGCAAATCTGACAAGTACATTTCTATTTGAACCATTTCGTCTTTTATATCCAATTCTAAAGACGCTTGCCAGATCTGTTACTGTAAATGTAATTTGTGTATCAAGATCATTCAGCCATTTTAAAACTCTTTGTTTCAGATTATCTACTTTTTCTTCTTGAATTCCTCGAATGACCAAATTATATTTCCTTGACTCTTCTTCCAAAAGACAAATTCTTTTATCTTGTTGTTCATTTTTAAAAAAGATTTCTCCAATTTGGTGATCAATTTTTACATCATGCACATGAATCTGCTCAATTTCATCTTTGATAAGTGTCATTTCCACTGCTTGCTTTGCAAAATTTTCATTCATTTCTTGCTTTATTGTTTTGATTTCCAATGTCATATTGTCCATTCTATCTGACAATCCTGTTAGTTTTTCGGCAATTTTGTTTAAGGCCACAACTACTTGTTGCATTTCTGAGGATTGAGTCGCCATATTCAATCTTTTAATTATCCACTTTTGCCAAGAGGGTCTTTAATAAGAATTAAGGGAGAACAATTCTAGTTGAAGCTGAAGCTGAGACGGCTTATGTTGCACTAAAAGAGCCAATTAAAATTTATAACTCACAGTTCGCTTGTATAATTTCCTTTAAAAAAAACAACAACTCCAACATCCGTTGGAAGGCCTTTGCCCAGAATTATATTTACTGCGTCAGCTCAGGCACTTCTCAAACAAAACAAAAATTCAGCTTAAAGACTTAAATCCACATTCTTTCCGAAAGAGAAACTCTTTCCACTGTTGATAATTAGTCTTTGAAGTTTGTGTCTTTGCCTCGCAGCGAAGAAATACAGACCGCAATGATAATAAGAACAAAGCAGCTATTTCACAGTCACAGCTGCCTCTTTGATCACCCTCCTCCACTTTCCCACGCTATAAAAACTTCAAAATTCAAACAATTCAGGGTGACTTACCAGATATAAGGTCAATCTGCTGGGTCAGCAGCTCTTCCGATATCATTGTAAAAATTTTTGGCTCCAATTAGTGCTTTCCAAACACTTTAATCCACATTTATCTTCCGTAAAGTGCCCTGCGAAGTGGAGAGAACGTTCTCACGCAACTGTGGCCATAACCACGGCCCCACTGATTATAGTTTTTTGGGAGTTTTGTATCCGTGATTCTTTTCATCTTGCATAGTGTCTTAAATTAACTGTTTCATTATATTCCTACTATGTTTTGAGGTATTAAAAACTGTATATACCCAGACAACAATAAATTTTACTTCAATTCTGACACATATAAAAAAGAGCCTGTTATCTCAGATAGGACTTTAATTTTATTCAAAAAAAAATTTGTAATGACCTATCATTAGGTCATTACATTCATGATAACTTTATACCACTACATTACATTCATGATAACTTTATAAAAACCTTTGTTGCTGTTAAATCTAAAATTAATCTATGGAATAGGAAACAGGTAGGTCTCCAGTTGTTACTGAAATATAATTTCCAGTAATCCTAGCTGGTATAGCTATGCAAACAAAGGCTGTTGGGGATTTTGTTTGAGCAATATCTTGAATCCTTCAAGTTCCCTATCCCAATCCTCATTTAATATTTTCTTAATGCAAATATTGCATAAGGAAGCAGTTCTCTTTATCTCAACAGAACCTCCTGACAATGAGTTCTACAAGTAAACATCTTCCTCTTCCCCCTTTCAATGTATAAATCTATTCATATCTGTTTTTCTCTTCTGCTTTCCTTTTTTCCTTAAATTTAAAAATTCCAAATGTTGAGCTTTTCCAGGAATGAAGATGTTGTAATTCAACATTATTTTATTGTTCTTTTCTTTTCATTTATGTTGGTTTTTCTTAGGAAAGGGGACTCTGATCTAACTTAGTATGGTTAAATATAAGGCAATTCTGAGAATTTTATTCCCATTCTTATCTATAATACAAAATATAAAAGAAAGTTTCCAAGTTCTCATAATATTATCTACCTTGGTGTCTCAAGGGTTTTCATGTCAAATACTATACAACAGATCTCTAATTTTATGTTCAGCGCCGTATTCCTAGAAATGTATAGAATTGTGTTGGTTCCTTCTATCATCTATCCCAAATTTGTAATCCTCAGTTTCAGATTAAAGAATTATTTCCATCCCTATCATGATCTTGTTTTCATTTCAGAGGGGTGTTGGGATTAAAAGCACACCAGTGACCATTGTCCTCCCAGACACCAAGGGCAAATCATTTCTCTTCAATATCATGGATACACCTGGTAAGTTGAATCGTCAAGAGGCCTAGAAAACCATAGAAATTTGGCCCCAATAAGTTTTTACCCTACTATATTTAAAAAAAGAATCTTAAAATGGTACATTTGTATAAGGCATACAATAATCTCAATTTTTTATGACATGCAGTTCTTGACATCTGCATCTCTTGAAGTTCTGTATTTATTTATTTAATTACTGGTTTCACATCAGCCATATTCAAACAAGTCTTAGTGGGCTACAGTGAATACAGTGAAATGACAATTTAAACATCTACATAGAAAACACATAATTACAATAAATAAATGAGTACAGTGTTATAAGTAACTCAAGAAATTAATTTGACAAGCTTATGAAAATATTTTCTGAAATAATTTGATTTTTAATTTTTTGCCAAAATTGTTATTAAGAAGAAGATGAGATTGATATCTAGTAGGAGGCCAGTCCAAAGCAATGGGACTGTTACAAAAAAGCAGTGTTGCCTTCACTGTTTCCTGCAAGATCTGATAGGCCTGGCCAATCTAATTGGAAGAAGGCAGTGCTGTAGATATACAGGAACCAAGACATGCCTTAAATGTCTGTATAGGTCAATATCAGCATATACAATCAGTTGCAGAATTTGTGTACAAAGTGCCATGTCAGGTATTAATAAGAATGCAGACCGTTGCCTTCTGGACCAGTTGCAGTTTCCAATTTTTTTTCCAAGGGCAATCCCATGTAATGCATGTTGCAGTAATCTAATCAGATGGTAATGACTAGATCCTCAAATGGGTTCACTGTTTTTGCATTATCCAAAGCCAGGTAAATGTTTCCATAACTATGGTCTTCACCAGCTGTCCTAGTATAAGTAGTAAGTCCAGGAGGCACACCAGATGATGAATGTCAGGAACGAAAGATCAGGACCAAACATGAAGTTCCAATTAAACTTCTGTATTAAAAGTAATTTATTACTAGCCATATCTATGCACAAGACTCTACTCAACTAACATTAGTACTATCTTGATATTAGATGAGGTATAATAGTTGCTATATAGAGATTCTAAGTTGATTCCTCTTTTGACTCAGCCTCCAGGTTCTGCCAGTCCTCCTGCACTGGACTTGATATTCTAGGCTAGGGTAATACCTACCCATCCAGAGATACATTGGCATTGAGAGAGAACCTCTTTGTATAGACTCCTTTAAGACTCCAAGCACTGGGACAGGACATTGACAGTCATCCATACTGCCTGAAGTGGCAATATAAACTTGGATGCCATCAACATATTGATGATACTTCAGGCTATTGGATGATATCACTTAGTGGCTAATTTTAACATCTTTTAAAATTGATTTAGAACAAATGTTTGGATTTCACATGATCGTACTATCTGATAATTTTTCAGGTTTCTGGATCAGCATAAAGAAAATGTTGCTACTACTTTGAGGCTTGCATTGATTTTAAGGATTCATTCCTTAAAATAGTGCCATTTTTTAAAGGCTAGTTTCTTTTTCCCTAAGCCAACTTAGGGATATTATTGGTTATATTTTATATTTTACTTATACAAAGTCTACAGGTATTCTCCAGCTTGCCGATTGGAGGATCCAAGAGAGAGTTGACAGTTGTCTTCTGCCCAGAGACCAAGTCACCAGATTTTTTGGGCCACACCCCTGCTGAGAACATTAGGCTCCCAGTTTTAGACTCGGTCTTGCTCTATAGAGAGACAAATTTGAAGGCTTAACCACCACCGCGGCTTTTGCTACTGCTGCTACAGCCACCACCGTGGCTTCTGCCATTGCCTCCATGAACGCCGCCCGGGGCTTCCTCTGCCCGGTGGCTACGGCTACGGCTCGGCTACCCAGTTCATACCGGGTGGCTGCCTAGCGGCTACTGTGAGTGTGCTGGCCTTCCCCAGTCCGCTGGCATGGTTGTTACCTCCTCAGCGGAGCTAATTCAGCACTGAGCACACATCCGTGAGTGACTCGGAGAGGCAATCCCCTCTTTGATCTTGTTTGGGAATTTCCATTACAAAATGACAGACACTATGCCTCCTGTCAGAGCAGAGACTACCAGAGCAACTGTCAAGTTGTTGGAGACAAGAAAGGGCACAAAAGTTAAAGCAGCTCATAGGCTGCAAATAAACTTAAAGCTAAAGCCCATGGGACTAAGCCTCTCTCCAGATGGGAAGATAAGGACGCCAAAAGGAGGCATAAGGCTCTCGAGAAACATTTTTCCAGAGCAAAGAGACAGGCTGAGCAAGAATCTTTGACAAAAAAAAAGGGAAAGTAGTTAAAACCTCTGAGGCATTAAGACTTTCTCCTGCAATGGGACCTTGGTCACCAGAGCTCCTCCAATTTTCTCCTGAACAGATTCCTGATACAGTTGCCTCTGAGGCTGAAGCTCGCCCGGCAACAGATGACTGGGAGTCCCAGCCAATCAGGAAATTAGCCCCAGTTCAGACTTCATTTAGACCAGAACTGCCTGAGGGAATTAATTCTATTATTTCTGAGGCTATATCCAGAGGCATTGCTGCAGGATTGCAGCAACAATTTAATGTGTCAGCCCCATGTAGCCAAGAAAGTTCTTATCCATGTAAATTTAGAGCTGACGACATCCCAACTTATCAGAGGTCTGCCTCTTTGGGGGCTTCCTCTTATTCTGAGGCTACACACTCCCCAGAATATGAATATGAGGAGGAATTGTCAGAGGAAGAAGGCGTTCTTCCTGAGGTGCCCGCCTTTACCCGTCTTTTTCGCCCTGGGATGTTCAAGACCTTGCTTTGCAAGGCCAAGCGTATAGCTCAAATTGCAGAGGAGACAGGCTCTAGTGAAGCAACATTTGGGCTCCAGGACGTTGGGGACAGCATGTTCTCAGAATCGATCTTAGAACAGAAAGTAGTACCATCTCCCAAATTATTCCTGGATGTGGTCAGAGGCAATGGGCCCAGTTTGGTTCTTCATTCCTTCCCAGTGGCATGGATAAAAGACTTTATAATGTGGGCCCAACGTTTAGTGAACTACTACAGTTACCAGTGATGGATGCCTCTGTTGCATCCTTGGCTTCCACATCTATACTAACTGGTGATGTGGTGGAAGGCTTGAAGGCAGAAGACAGAAAGGCCAAATTGGCCTTTTGGAAAACTCATCAGGCCATGGAGTGGGCCATTAGGGCAGCAGCATCAGCCTCCTTTTCCACCAGAGCCTCCCTTCGCTGGCTACGCCAGATGCAAGAAAGAACGGATCCCGAGGACACCCGCCTTCACCAGGACCTAAATAAACTGGTGGCAGCGGCAGAGTTCTTGGCGGATGCGACCCTTAATGCCACCAAGTTCGCATCTAGGGCCATTGGGTCTACCATAACTTCCAGACGTCTGATGTGGCTATGCCACTGGCAGGCGGACGTAAAGGCCAAATGGCGCCTGGCGTCCGCCCCATATAAAGGTTCCTTTCTGTTTGGGGACGTTCTAGATTCCATACTCATTGACAAGGACAAAAGGTTTTACCTTCTGGTCACGGGCGAGCGGACCGCCTTTCCTTGCCTTATTTTCGCAGGCAAACCTTTTGGCCTGCAATTTCAGTGTTTGGCAGTTCACAGTCCCAGCGGCCGCCTCTTCAGAGATATGACCATCAGTGGGATAGGGCTGGTTTTCGAGATTAGACAGCAGTCTCGGGCCCAGCAGCCCTTTCGGAGGGCAGGAGGTCGCCCCTATCGTAGGTCCCATTGACTATGATCGATGCCTGCCCATTGGGGGGTGATTGACACTATTCACCAATCAATGGGAGAGTATCACATCGGACAGGTGGGTCCTAAGCATCATAAAACATGGATTAGCTCTAGAGTTTCTCTCCAACCCTCCGAGATGATTCCTTCGTTGTTCTGTATCCAGGAACCCCATAAAAAAGAGGGCTCATGGAATCAGCCATCAGATACCTGCTCATGATTCGGGCCATAGAGCAGGTTCCAAAGGAACAACGAGGACAAGGTTTCTATTCGATTCTCTTTATTGTCCCAAATCCTCGGGGGGTTGGACACCGATTCTGGATCTCAAACATTTAAATTCCCATATGTACCAACTTTTCAAGATGCATTCCCTCCATTCCATCTTGGAGGGAATCCGAGGTGATCTCCTGTCATCCCTAGACTTAACGAAGGCATACCTACACGTCCCAATTATGCTGAATCACAGGCAGTTTCTCAGGTTCTGCTATTCAGAAAAGCATTACCAGTACAGGGAGCTATCATTCGGCTTTCATCAGTGCCAAGAATGTTTACAAAATTAATGTCAACCTTGGCAGCGCACCTACGGACCATTTCGATCCGAGTACCATGCTACCCAGACGACCTGTTGATCCAGTCTACGTCCCCCACCTGTGCGCCGGCAAACTTACAGGCCCCCATGCACCTCCTCCAAGACCACGGTTTTTGGGTGAACCTCCAGAAAAGCCAGCTACAGCCGGCGTCTTGGCTGCAACATCTGGGAGCAGTCATCGAGACGGAGCTGTGCAAAGTATTCCTTTCTCAAGACCATTTGGCCAGCATCCGAACAATGGTGAGCAACATATGGAGAGATCAGAGAGTTCCCCTGGTCCTCCTTTCCCGACTGTTGGGGAAAATGATGTCGTGCATCGCAATTGTGCCCTGGGTACGCCTCCACTCTAGGACACTACAGTGGTTCCTGATGCCCTTTCAACAGGAGGGTAGCAGCAACTCCAACCACAAGGTACGCATTCCCGACAACATCATTCAGTCGCTCTTGTGGTGGTCATCCCCGGCCATGACCAAGGGGAGTGCATTCAAGAAGCCCAGTCAGTTGATACCACGGGTGCAAGTCTCTTTGACTGGGGAGCACACCTACAGTCGCAGGTGGCTCAAGGGCGTTGGACTCAGACGGAGCTTAGCCACAATATAAACTGTCTGGAGCTCAGGGCTATCAGCTTGGATCTCCAGCGATTCTTTCCTTTGGTCTTGAGCCGCCACATCCTAGTTTTTACAGACAATGTGACCATGAAAGCTCACATAAATCGCCAGGGAGGCACTCAATCCAAGGCCCTCCTTTACGAAGCAGAGCAATTGGGATTGTGGGTGGATGAGAATCTATTGTCGATCTGAGCGGAGCACATCTCCGGGACATCCAATGTCAGGGCGGATTGCCTAAGCCACACGACTATCAATCATTACGAGTGGTGTCTGGGCTCGGAGCTTTTCAATGACATAGCACGAAAGTTTGGTCAGCCAGTCCTCAACCTTTTCGGCATGCTAGAGAACACACAGCTGCAGAGATTTTTTTGCCAGGTTCAGAACACCAGGGGTGGAGGGGGTCAACGCATTTCGCTGTCCATGGCTGCCAGGACTGCTATACACCTTTCCTCCCCTCCCACTCATCCCGGGAGTGATCAGGAAGGTGCTGGCAGAGTGGGTGGAGATTCTGCTATTAGCACCCCACTGGCCAAGTCGTCCCTGGTTTGCGGACCTGGTCGATCTATCGGTGGCACAGCCGTGGTGAATCCCACCTCACAGTGTTACTCGCCCAGGGGCACTAGTTCACCCAGAGCCCCAGTGGCTGCAACTAACTGTGTGGCGGTTGAGTGGGACATCCTGTCTCAGAACCAGTTTTCCACAAAAGTAATCGAAACTATTCATGCTGCCAGACATCCTTCCACCACCAGGATTTACGAGTCCACATGGAGAACCTTTACCCTGTGGTGAGCTGGCAAGCATGTAGCGGCTACCTCTGCCTCCATCCCACAAGTCCTGGACTTCTTGCAGGATGGGTTAGATAGGAGCTTCACATCTCACACCTTATGCAGGCAGGTAGCGGCCTTGGCCAGAGTACTAACAATAGGCAAGCTGAGGTCATTGACCACTCATCCTATGGTGAGTGCCTTTCTGAGAGGGGCCACCAATATTAGGTCTCCCATAGTCCACAAGTATCCAACGTAGAACTTGCCTAGGGTTCTCCAAGCTCTCACTTCTTTCCCATTTGAACCTCTCCACGCCATGACCCTACAAAATTTGTCGCTCAAGGTTGCCTTCCTGGTGGCGATTACGTCTGCCAGGAGGATATCCGAGTTGGCTGGTATGTCTGTAAGGAAAGATTTGTGTCTGTTCCATCCCGATTGGGTGGGGCTGCATCTGGACCCGGCTTTCTTGCCAAAAATTAACTCTTCCTTTCATCGTGCCCAAGAGATCATTCTCCCGGACTTTTGTCCGCATCCAGCTCACCCCCAAGAAAAACTCTGGCATACGCTTGATGTCAGGAGAGCTCTCGGCGTCTACATTAGGTGGACTGCTACATTATGAAAATCAAAAGCTCTCTTGTTTCCTATCTACTGTCTTCAATGGGTGAGAAGGTGTCCTCTTCCACAGTGGGCCATTGGATTAAGGCATCCATCTCCAAAACTTATGAGGTCCAGTCCCTGTCGGTACCCCGGCGATTGACAGCACACTCCACACAAAGTGCAGCAACTTCTGCAGCATGGGCTACACAGGCCTCTATTGAAAAGGTCTGTAGGGCAGCAACTTGGCCATCCCCGACACCGTTCATACGACACTACAAACTGGACACCTTTGCCTTGTCGGATGCGGATTTCGGCAGAAGGGTGCTCCAGCAAGTGCTTGGTGATTAGGGACCTAGGACCATCCGTCTGCCCTCCCGATTGGACCTCCAGCTTGGGTATGTCCCTCTCTTGGATCCTCCAATCGGCAAGCTGGAGAAAGGACGTACTTACCTGAATGTTCTCAGATGGCCAATTGGAGGATCCAATCCCACCCTTGACATTCTCGTCCAGGGGTCTGGGTGTATGATGTCTTTGTCAAAGTTTTTGTTCACCAGTAGGCTGCGTCTTGTCTAAAACTGGGAGCCTAACGGTCTCAGCAGGGGTGTGGCCAAAAAATCAGGTGACTTGGTCTCTGGGCAGAAGACACTGTCAACCCTCTCTTGGATCCTCCAATTGGCCATCTGAGAACAGACGTTTAGGTAAGTACAATGTCCTTTCTATCACAGGGCTACAAATTTTCTTTCTACAAGTTCAAGCCAAGTCCTTTTTAAGGTTTACTGATTCATGGGAACTTGTTTCCATGAAATCTAGACACTGAAAATCAGCAAATATTTTTAAGAATATTTTGATATCGGCAGTATTCTCTATTGCGCCGTTGGATGTAAAAAATGCCTTTGACTTGTGATGTTCAAAGCTTTGAAGCACAATAGACTGGTTTCTCACATTTTAATTAATCTTATTTCCTAATGGAAAAATGTACTGATTTGTCATTTTTTTAATTGTGGTTTTTGTTTTTTAACTCCTAAAGGTCATGTAAACTTCTCTGATGAGGTCACAGCAGGTCTTCGCATTTCTGATGGTGTGGTGCTTTTCATTGATGCAGCTGAGGGGGTGAGTGTGTGTGTTGTCTTAGGCTGGCTTTTTTTTTCCCCCACTGGAAAAAGACACAGTATTGCAGATAAACAAGTACAGGTAGTCCTCAACTTACAACCTCAATTGAGCCCAAATTTTCTGTTGCTGAGTGAGACGTTTTATTATCATTTTTGCTGCAGTTGTTAAGTGAATCACTGCACTTGTTAAGTTAGTAATATGTTTGTTAAGTGAATCTGGCTTTCTCATTGATTTTGCTTGTCAGAAAGTCACTGACATGATCATATGACCCTGGGACATTGTCATAAGCAGCTGTCATAAATATGAGTCAGATGTCAAGTATCTGAATTTTGATCATTGATCACATGACGATGGGAATGCTATAATGGTTTTAAACGTGAAAACTGATAAGTCACTTTTTTCAGTGATGTTGTAACTTTGAACTTTGATGTTGTAAATTAACTGTTGTAAGTTGAGGACAGATTGTCTAGACAGAAAGGAAGAATAGCGATTTTTTCCCAAATTCTGAAAGGGGGATGTTTTCAGCCTAAATACAAAATGAAAAGGAGGAGAGTTATTGTTTCAAATATCTATTCAGATCAGGCAAAGAAACATGTTGCATTCACAGTTCTCAAACTGTATCACAGTGCACTGGGGCACTGCAGTAAACTCATAGGAGTGCCACAGGATTGTAAACTTTCAGCTTGACATGTAGTACACAATTTTGAACTAGGGCATATGAAAAAATGACTAAGACACTAAGAGAATCTTGAAGCAAGAAAGGCTGGAAACATTTACATTATTAACATTTACATGGAATTTTTAAAGCAATCTAGCATTTGATCCTCAAGATGGTTTCTAAAATCTTTATTCTCACAATTTCAAGGAAAGACTACAGACTACATGTGTCTTTCTTCTTCCTTTTGAGTCATTTGAATTGATAGTTCAATCTGTTTAGCATGAAGTGTTTTTTTTAAAAATTGAAACAGTTTTACAAATTTTTAACAAATTTTCGCCCCCCTTAACCTGCCCTATCCCCTCCCTCCCTACTTCCCAGAACCGGTACAGGGTAAGTAAAAAAAAAGTTACATTCAGCAAAACATAACCTGATCTAAAGATTTGTAGTAACTACAATATGAATTCTTCTATTTCCAATTTAAAGGTTAAACAGTGTATGAGTATGTCAATATAAGGAAAAGATAAAGAAAAGAAAAAATAAAGTAAGATAAACAGTAAAAAAAAGAGGACAATATTTTTAAAAAAGGAAATACACTAAGAATCTAAACAATTTTCACTAAATCTAGTTTAGTTAATTAATAATAAATTCTAATTCTGTTCAATGTAAGAATAGTACGCAACCTAACAAAATCTGCTCACATCTAAATTACATATTCGACTACAAACATAATAATTTTATATTCTCAACATTAACTAAAATCTCACATCAAATATTCCATATTTAAAAACTAAACAATTTATAACTATAAATAAAATTAAGCATTAAAAATTCTAAGAGCATTCAGCCTCAATTTAAGTACTAAATAAATCTAAGTCCCCCCCCCCCTTCCCAATTATCAATATCCGTTCAAGTTATGATTATATATCAACAAATCAGCATTAGTTAAATCTAGATCAAATCC
>JAOYMU010000077.1:65853755-65871246 GCA_025802295.1 Psammodynastes pulverulentus
TTCTGAAATGGCGCGGCGCCCTTACGGCGATAGCGCGGCTCCCCAGGGAGCCGCGGCGCACAGATTGGGAACCCCTGTTGTAATCGATTAAGCCTGTATACATGATGTTTTAATATTCTTGCCATCTGTTTTTGATGGCTTAATGGTTGGACAGTTCTTTTCCTTGCTTGTTTTTAATGATACCTTTACGAGCAATACAGGTAGTCCTTGACTTACAACAGTTTGTTTAGTGACTGTTCAAAGTTACAACAGCACTGAAAAAAGTGACTTCATGACTGTTTTTCACACTTATGACTGTTGCAGCATCCCCGTGGTCATGTGATCAAAATTCAGATGCTTAGCAGCTGGTTCATATTTATGATGGTTGCAGTGTCCTGAGATCATGTGATCCCCTTTTGCAACCTTCTGACAAGCAAAGTCAATGGGGGAAGCCAGATTCACTTAACCATGTTACTAACTTAACAACTGCAATGATTCACTTAGCAACTGTGGCAAGAAAAGTTGTAAAATGGGGCAAAACCCACTTATCAAAAGTCTCACTTAGCAATATCAATTTTGGACCCCCTGTAAATAGTGCTCTGCTCTTTTTGACTTGCATAAATGCATTCTTGGCATGTAGTCCACTCCAAGCTGTTTACATCACTCATCCCAATAAATGTCAGTGTCCTTTACTGCTCACTGGAAAGCAGCGTTCAGTCTCCTTGGTTCTTCCTATTTGCTTGCTGCGTTGGCAGCTTTTTTTGTTCAGATATTTTGATGGTTCCATCCGAGTGCCACTTTAGCACTTTTTTTAGCACTTTAGATTTATATACCGCTTATCAGTGCTTTTTACAGCTCTCTCTAAGCGGTTCACAGAGTCTTCCTGTCGTCTTGTAGGGTGCAGTTCCAACAATGATCAACTGAATGTTCATCAGGTGTCTTCTCAGCAGTGTACAGTCTATTTTTCATCTCCATTGTATACGTATACAGGGATTTTGGTAACATCAAAAATATTTGGAGGTGCTGCCTTTTTGATGGTGCATAGTTTGACTTTAATCTTGGCCATCAACAATTCATGGTTTGAGCTGCCATCAGCACTTGGATATGTCTTAACAATGAGGCCTGAACTGGTCCACTGATGATTGCATAAGACATAGTCATTCTGATTATGCTGAAGCCATTTGGTGAAGTCCAAGTGTATAAGCAGCACTTGTGCTGATGATCCCTGTACATCCATGATCCTAAATCGGTTTTCCTGGCAAAATTGTAGGGGAGCATAAGACTTGTCTACATGGTGGTTACATTAGTTTCATACGATCCAAAAAGTTGGACCTTTTATTAGGGTATTAATGGATATATTGAGTTCATCTTAAGCATTTTAAGATTTATTAGAAAGACACCTGCTATCTTTCTTTTTTTCTCAGAAGATGAATAATAAGGATGAATAAAGTTGACATTCGGTATGATAAAAGGGCAGTCTTTGGAAATAGGGCCAACCATTTTCAGATATAAGTATGTTTTAGTGGACAGGTAGAAGTATTCACATATAGTTAATTTATTGTCCAGTTTCTAATATTTTTAGTAAAGGAAGATATGTGCATGATGAATTAATATATATATATTAATGTTTTATTAGGGCACAATTTTTCAGGAATTACAGACTGCTTGTGTTCAGTGTTTGTAGTCCATGGAAATCTTTTAAATCATTAAACTGCCATAAGTTCTTTTTTCCTTCAAGCTTCCCAAATTGTCAACAGCTTCCCAAGATCACGAAGCAGACTCCTCATCCTGATAAAACCTCTTTTATTTAGATTAAAGGGAATTCCTCTCCAGCAAAGTCCCGGCAAGCAGTTTTTCATGAGATTTCAGAATTACAGATCTTTATCAGGTTTGGAGAGTTGCCAGGCCAATATCTTCCAAATGCCACGCTTCTTGCATTACTTGGCAAGAAGTCAGGAACAGAACTTCACCCTAATGAATTGAACGAATTGTTTCCTGCAAACACCACTCGCCTTTCGCTCCTCTTTATTCCCTATGGGAGGAGCCATTCACTGTCCTCCTGAGCCTTTATTCTCCTTTCATTATCCCCTAAATGGTTTGCCTTGTGTGAAAAGAACAGTTTGTACTGTGAAAGCAACTTTATTTTTACTTCATCATTTCCATCACAGATAAAAAGATACTTTCCTCTCCATTGAATAGATACTGATAGATTGATCCAGCTGTATGCCACGTCATTGAAGCCCAGGGGATTTTCTTGTTAAAGAATAACTATCACCCTACTACTCAAATACTGGTGATTGGAATTTTTTTTCTTTCATTGTGTCCGATTGTCAAAAACTGCCTGAATAAGTCCCTGAAGTTTTCTTGGGAAGATTTTTCATTTGCCATTACCACCTTCCTAGAGCTGAAGGAAGTGGCTGGCCTAAGTTCAACCAACAGGCTTTGGGTTCAAGGTGGGACTAGAACTCCCACTATCCCGGTTTCTAACCTGATGTCTTAACCACTACACTAAACTGACTCAATTGGAGCTAAAGATGACTAAATTAGGAGGTATTCCTTTTCTGATGGTCTTGAACCCTACTGTATCATTTAATTTTCTACTTGTTGATGTGCAAGGCAGACATACCAATGGATAAAGACTGTTTCGAACAAGGAAAATGCTGCCAGCCTGCACTCTACTACTGGTCCTGTCAGGAAGTTGCCCTGTACTCTCTCATACTGCCAGGGCTGATCAGGCGAGTGGAGTGCAGGGTTGCAAGGCTGGCAGAGATGGTGGAGTTCAAAGTGATCAAAAAGCTAGAGATAGGAAGGAGGGGTACATTTATCTTACTGAGACTTGGAAGGTATTGAGCTGGAAGTGGCCTGGCTTGGGATGGGTCCTCAACTAATTGGGGCTTCAGTAGGCAAGAAGCAGACCAGCATAATACAACAATATATATTGACTCTAAACTGGAACTGAGGAACAGCAGGCAAAGGCCTGTAATTTTACACTCTGGGCCCACAGGGTCTTAACCAATCATAATACTTGAAAACCTTGCCCAAATATGAATGTTCTAAGTTTCCCTCCAAAACAGTTGGAGTTAACAGTTGGGGTCATCTAAAGATTAGTCTCACTTTAGCTGGGCCTAACACAACTATATGCTCGATAGCCTCCCCCCCTAGGATAGTTCTTATCCTCAGTCTGTTCAATATTCATAGTCTTTGAGATAGGCTGGGGGCCATGAATCCTGGTAGACCACCACAACATTACTGGAGAGTCCTGTTTAAATGGAGTATTGTGCATCTCCAATTGGACAGTCTTGATAGCTGTTTTGGTTGCCCGTGAATAGCGGTGGCTCTATGGCCCTAGGTACCTCCGTTTCTCCAGAGGTGGCCACAGGTGGTGAGGGCAAACTCAGAAAAACTGTTCTCTAGTGGATCTAATAAAGCTTTGGGAACAACATCCAGGACTGGCCCAGCCTACCGATGCCATAACTGATCAATGTGGCTTCTGATTGTATGATCATTTCCCAGAATAACCTCGTATGACAGCCCCGTTACTTTAGTTACTCTAGCTGCCACCCAAGTCACTCAGCCAAGTCACTCAGCTGTAAGTTCTTGGGGGGTGGGGGTTAGGCTGAGCCATCTCCACTGCTACTTTGTCTGGTGAAGTCGGTTGAGCTTCGTGATGAGCTGACAGCCCCACCTCAGCTCTGCTGGGCTGTGACCTGTTGATATACAGGAAGTTTTGTGTTGACACAGGAAGAAGTTCACCAGGCAGTGATTCCAGTCCCCAGTCATCATACATTTGAGCACCTCTTTTGTGATCCTGACCATTCGTTCGGCCTGACCGTTGGTCGCAGGGTGGAATGGAGTGGATGTTATGTGCCGAATCATGTTGGCGTTGAGGAAAGATTGAAACTCTTCTGCCACGAATTGTGCCCAGTTGTCGGACACGATCACATGTGGCACACCATGTGTGGCAAACAGCTGGCACAACTCTCGGATGACTAGTCGTTGCCATCGATGAGACCGGTGCCACTTCCAACCACTTGGAATAACTGTCCACTACTATCAGGAACACCTGCCCCTGGAAAGGGCCCGCAAAATCAATGTGCACGCAAGACCATGGGGTGTGTGTGGTCTCCCACCGGTGCACTGCTGCTCGTGGCATCTCCGGTTGGGTTTCTTGGCAGGCCTGGCAACTCCTTACTTGATTCTTAATGTCTTTGTCCAGGCCTGGCCACCACAAGTAGCTCCTGGCTAGAACAATTCCTGGGTGCCCCTCGTGTAGGGAATCCAGCATCTTGGAGCAAAGACTGGATGGAATGATGACCCTGCTGTCCCACAGCACACATCTCTTGTAGGCCGACAGTTCATTTTCCCGAGAAGTTTAATGCTGGAACTCAGGGCCCGGCTGAGCCTCTGGCCATCCCCTTAACACCCAGTTGAGAACACGGCTAACCATTCTGTCTGTGGTGGTTTCAGCTGCAATGTCCCCTGCATGTAGGGGGATCTCCAGAATATGACAAGCTGGGGTCACATTGGGCTCAGTCTGCAGTAGAGGCAGTCGGCTGAAAGCATCAGCATGGCCCATTTCCTTGCCCGGCTTGTGGACTAGCCAGTACGAGTATGCAGCCATGCATTGCTTTTAGCTTTGCTTCAGTTGGGTGGAATCCAGAAGCATGGATGTGGAAACCCAGGAATTCTGTGGATTCCATACCAATCTGGCACTTTTCCCTCTTGAGTTTTATACCTGCCTCGCAGAAACATTGGAGTACTGTGCAGAGACTTTCTGCCAAGACTGCCGCTGATCCCCTGCGATGAGGATATCGTCAAAGTATGGACAGATGCTGGGAATGTTCTTCAGAGTTCGTTCGATAATACTTTGGAACAACCCTGGTGCTACGCTTACCGCAAACTGCAAGCAGCACACTCGGAATGCATTTTTGTGTGTGACTATTGTTTGTGCTTCTGTGGTAGTGTCATTTACCAGTAGCTGCTGGTAAGCCTGGGTGAGGTCTAGCTTAGCGAAGTTTTGGCCTCCCTGGAGCGAGGCGAGGGTGTGGCTTACCACTGGTACAAGGTAAACATGCTGCTGTAGTGCCTTGTATATGGTGCACTTGTAGTCTGCGCAGATGCAAACTTCCCCATTAGGCTTAACTAGGGTCACTGTGAGAGTCTCCCAACAGCTGCAATTCACAGGTTGGAGCAGTCCCTACTGTACCAGCTTGTCTAGTTCCACATCAATTTTAGGCTTCAATGCAAAGGGAACCCTGCGCGGTTTTAATCGGATTGGAGTTACTGCTGGATCGAGGTTGAATGAAATGGATGCCCCTTGTATTGTCCCAGCTCAGTGCTAAACCAATTTAGCCATTTTGAGAAGACCCCGTGGTGCTGGTTAATGCTTGCACTTACTACTGCAGTTGAGGTTGGGCTGCACTTGGGAGTCCTGGGGATAGATCCCTCAGTTACGTCTGTGCCTCCAGTGTGTCTTACTGGCAGGCAAGGCGCGGAGCGTGGTCCCACCAGGGCTCTTACCCAGTCTGACACCCAGTGATTTCAGTCTCTTGGTTAGCAGCAGCTCTCTCCTCCTACCCTTGTCTCCCCTGTAGGCAAGAAGCAGACAAGCATAATACAACAACATTTATTGACTCTAAACTGGAACTGAGGAATTTTAATTTTATACTCTGGGCTCACAGGGCCTTAACCAATCATAATACTTGAAAACCCCGCACAAATACGAATGTTCTAAGTTTCCCTCCAAAACAGTTGGAGTTAACAGTTGGAGTCATCTAAAGATTAGTCTCCCAACAGCCGGCCCAAAACAATTTTATATGCTCAATACATAACACCAATGACTGGTGGTATTTGATTAACCAAAGTGACAAGGAGTGACAGGATTGCTGTTGGCTAAGGATGCAGCAGTGAGATGTTGCACATTACGACTAGATCACTTAGTAAAGGAAATTCTGGTCCCAATTACCACCACAACTTGAGGGCTATCTGTATTTGGCACATTTCTTAATTGGAAGTTCTTAAATAAAAAATATTTTTCAAATGTTGAGAGAAAATGCATTAATGATCTTTCATTAATGCTTTTGTACATAAAAGGCATTTAGTTTTCACATATCAAAAAATACACAACACAATATAATGCCTTTATTCAGGAAATAATTTTTAGTATGCCAAATGGGAATAGGTGTAGATGTTCAGCTAACCCTGAAATACAAAACCATATTTGGAGAGAGAGTTCTAATATTCACCCTCACTTTTTGAAGATTGTGTTACTATATTTGGTTTTCCAACCATACCACTGAAATCTGAGAAAAGGTAAGTGAAACACTAAGGAAATAAATCTGCTGCTGATTTCATGTGGATATTCCATAAAACTGAATTAGACACGTATGGTTACTTCACATTAAATGCATAAAACTCCCAAAGGGCAGATAGGCTACAAGAATGCTAGCCATACATGGCTTGAAGGAAACTGGGATTTTATTTCTCTATTTTCTTTTTAGATTACTAAATGCCGCAGATGATGTAATAGTGGGTATCAACAGATGTGCTAATAACATGATTTTGAGATGATTAAATATTTTCTGCATAGTTGCAAGGCTAGACATGTCAAGGATAGTGGCCAGCTGCTGAACCAGATTTTCAGAGGAGTCTGGACGCATTTAGAGCCCTTGGTACATTACTTCCTGCAGGATATGTTTCATTCTGTATGTTATCTCTGCTGCTGTCATGTCCATTTAATCCTAGGTGAAAACATGCTGCTTTGTTTAATAATGTGGCTCTTCTCCATAGCTCCAAGCATAGTTGGAACTCTTTGGCTGTCGTTTCACAAGAAAAAGGAAACCAAACCAATTCAAATTCAGCAGGCAAGCAATCCTCTCAAATCTAATATGTATTGTCTAACGCCAAACATCAGATTTTTAGTAGGTTTGCAGTCATAACACTTCATTTGTACTTCCCTTGCTTATTTTTTCAGTAGTCAGTTCTCAAAAACAAGCATAAAATTAACAAAAGCTGTTCTGTAAGTTTTCAGCATAATTTACCATGAGCTGGATAAATTGTTTGTGACATAATTAGCATTGTTGCTCCAGTTTTCCGATTGGGAATACATCATAGTATCAACTGTGGATCAAATCACAACTACTTATCTATTAATAAATACCCAGCAACTTTCAAGGTTGGAAAGGAGATCTCAGTTTAATACACCCAGACCCTAACAGCCAGTTGTATACACCCAGTCCCAGATACTTACATTATCAATTTGTTTTCCAAATGTACCCAATGGGGAAAGTAATCATAACATACTTCCAGAAAAATAAAACTATTGGAATAAAGATCCAATGAGATAGTTGAAAACCTGGTAGGTTAGAAGCATGTTCTAGGGACCTTCGCTACTAAAAATGTATGTATAATATATATTACTAGTAATCTTTCTCAAAAGACTTAATAGGAAATTTAAACAATGTCCTGAAGTTGTGTCTGTCTATCAGTCTGCCTGTCTGTTTATATACATAAACTTATTATTTTTACAAATAACTCAAGGTGATGAACATATCCAACACATTCTTCCTACAATTCTTTTGTAATAAATCTAGCCACAAATGAAAATCCCAAGTAGCAACTCCTGTAAGTCATCAACTTCATGAAGCATTCCTGGCTTTTTCTTGAGTTTCCATTAGACTTCATAATTGATTTGGAAGTATGGTTATATCTACAGATATAAGAGCGTGGGAATTTAAATTTTTAAGAAAATTTATTAATTTGCAACTCTTTGTTTTTGAATAGTAAGTCTTATTCCAAAATCCTCACTTTGATATAAAAATGTTGAAACTTGACGTAGAAATTATCTGGGCTTTCTTGGAAAGTACATGTGAATTACTCCATTCTGAAGACAAGGTACTTCCAAACATGGTATGGAGTGATTTTTTTATATATATATACAGCATCTACATTGTGTCATTTCTAATGTAACGTCTATATTTTTTCAAACCACAGAAAATCTGTTTAAGTATTTATTTACTAGATTTATGTAACGCTGCCTACCTCAGCAGAACTGTGGCTGGCATGTACCAACAAGAAATAATAAATCAGAGGAAAACCCAGTTAACATAAAACGTTGAATAAATATAAAATAAAAAATGTTGGCCAAGCACAACAATAAAAACAACCAAAATGGAGCTCTGTTCAACTGGACCCAAATGTCTGGAGAAGAAGCCTGGTTATAACAACCCTTTCCCAAAGGGGAGCAGAGTTGGAGGCTGCCCTATATCGAGAGTGAAAGGAAGCATTCCAGAGTACAGGGGCCACCACCAAGAAGATGGTTCAGATCCCATAAGGTGGCAGAGTTTAAAGGAGAAAAACTGGAACATCCCCTATCTGGCAGGCAGGTGTGGGAGAGGTTGGTCCCAAAAGTAACCCAGGGTTTTAAAGATGATAGCTAGGAGCCTTGGTGGTGCAGAGGATAGAGTGCAGTAATTGCAGGCTACTTCTGCTTGCAGACAGCTGCCTGTAATTTGGCAATTTGGCAGATCGAATCTCACCAAGCTCAAGGTTGACTCAGCCTTCCATCCTTCCTAGGTGGGTAAAATGACCCAAATTGGGGCAATATGCTGAATCTGTAAACCGCTTAGAAAGGGCTGTAAAAAACACTATAAAGCGGTATATAAGTCTGTGCTATTGCTATTGCTAGAACCTTAAATCACACCCAGAAGCCGGTGGAAGCCAATGCAGTGTAGTGGTATACATGGGTATAATTTAATTGTGCCTATAACTACCTGAGCTGCTGCATTTTGGGCCGACTAAAACTTTCAGATGTTCTTCAAAGGCAACCACATGGACAATATATTGCAGTAGACTGAATTAATAGTTTGAATTAGGGGACTAAGGGGTGCATGACCGTGAGCAGGATCCAGGAATGGTCACAACTGGCACATAAGAGGCTGTTCCCCTGGCCACAGCTGCCATTTTCTTTTTGAGCAGGAGTTGTGAATCCAAGAGAATTGCCCAGATTGTATACCAAGTCTGAACAAGGCACTGCTGTCTCATCCGGGGCCAAAGATTGACACACTCTAACTCCCAGATCTAGAAGATCTAAAACTCATTGCAGCCTTGGCAGAACTGAGCCACAACCTATCCTTCCCCATCCAGTTCCTCACAATCTCTGGATACTAGGATAGAATGTTAACCTGACTCGGACAGCTGGGAATAGAGATGTACAACTGGGTATCATCAGTTATTTGTACCAACAAATAACCATGCCTGATAGCTTGAATGTTGAATTTCATTTTTGTCTCTTAAAATTAAATGATGTTTTATGATTTAACAGATAACTAACCTTGCCTTATTGGATATTCCACAAATTTGAGACCTTGATGAAAGTACTTGGTGACTTTAATGCATACAAATGCAATCCTACTCAGTCTACTTGGACATTCCATTGGATTCAATATAACTTTCAGATTATATTTAAATAGAACAATTTTGGACTACTAAATTTTAATAATCTTTAGGAAAAGGAAAATCCAATATGCATTATTTTCAAGAAAATTTCAAGTAAATCTTTACTAATAAAACAATCTAGTGAAATTTGAACTATCTCATCTTTCACCAATTTTTCTCCACATACAGCAAGGAAAGGCATGAGGCTTGAGAATGACGTGACATAACATAATTTCTTTGGTGTAGAATTCCACTCCTATGACTTTGTGACTGTTCATGTAGTTTTCTTGACAATGTATGTCATGCCTTCCTCCAGGATTTTTTCGGTATAACCCAGAATCCTAACATTAATTAATATTTGCACAGGAGATCACCAAATAAAGTTAGGATTCTGGACCAAGTGTTGGTTTATTTTTTAAATTGAGATCAACTAGGTGCTTCCACCTAGCACAGGGATGTCAAACTCTCATTGAGGGCTGTGTCAGGGTTGGTTTGACCTTGGAGGGCCGTGTGGTAGTGATGGCTATGGTGGGCGTGACAGGGAGCTCGTGTCAGGGGCACCTGTGGTGGCAAGTTCTAATACAGGACTTCTGAGAGATCCTCCCTCACTCTCATAATCCTTCCTTCCTTCTTCCCTCCCTCTTCCCTTTTCCTTCCCTCTTCATTCTCATATTCTTCCTTCCTTGTTCCCTTCCTATCTTTCCTTCTTTTTCTTTGTCTTTCCTCTTTCCCTTTCTCCTTTCCTTTCCTTTCTTGCATGCTCAAATGCAAAAGGGGAAACATTTCTCCTTATGTTTTGTTTTTAGTTTCATTTCATTTCATTTTATTGGATTTCTATCCCGCCCCATCTCCACACGGGACTCGTTTGTTTTGATAGCCCTCTGCCAGTGAAAATGGGGCCCAGGGGAGCAATTGTTTTCACTGGCAGAGGGCTGCAGGAGGCTGTTGTAGCCAAAAATGGGGTGCAGGGCAGTGGTGAAATCTTAGTACTTCGCGTGACCTTGCACAAGGTAATAGAGCCCATGTGAGTTCACCAAGTGCCTGATAAAAATCCCCCCGTTGGCCCTACCCATGCGTGTGCATGCCCTGCAGTGCCATCACAGTCTGAGTGGAGAAGCGGCAAAGGGCAGAGAGAAAGCCAGGTCGGCTGGGAGGAAACTGAGGGTTGGTGCACTGCTGCTGCTGCTGCCACCGCCTCCAGGCCAGGCACAGGCATGCGATACCCATTTGCAAGTCACCGAAGCGAAGCAGAATCGATCCCACCACACTTCGTCCCCCATTTGAATTTGAATTACCCAGAAGAAGGAGACTTAGCAAAAGCCGCCCACATTCTCCGTTTTTCCTCGCTCCTCAATTTCCATCGATACAATGAATGGAAACGGCTGCATAGCTGTGGCTCCCTCTTCCTGACTTACCCACCATCCATGGCCACTACTCGCAGCCTGCCTCCTGGCCAGTCAATTCCCAAAGCCGGGAAGAAAGCACCCCTGAGCACGCCTCGGCTCGGTCCCAACCTCCTCGCAACCAGGAGGGGAAGGAGAGCCATTTTCCGTTGGTCAAGCTGCCTCCCCCTGAGTCGTTCCTGGGGGATCCCTGCACTACCCAGCTCTCGCTCTCTTCCATCCTCCATCGTTTTCTTTTGACATTTTTCCCAGGGAGAATAGGAGTTGGAGTCCATCCTCTTTAGGGATCCCCTGAGGCTGGCTAATCGGGGCTCACAAAGCTGCCCTCCCATTTCATCACCCCTAAATTTGGTTTTTTTTCCTCCCTTTAAAAACAGTTTCAGAGCGAGCCAAGGTTTAAAACATAGGCTGGGACTTCAGAGGTTAAGGCTGCAAACCTACTTATGCTCAGCGGGCCTTAGTATTTAAATTTTATTTTATTTATTATCTATCTAAATAATAATATGTACTGTTTCTATCAAATGATACTCAGGTCACTTGAATGAGGAATTGAGATGCTTTCTAAATCAGGGTTCTCCAACCTATCTTTTCCAGGAATGATTTAAAATACAATAAATTTTGGTTTAAAATATGACAAATTTTGTTCCAAAAATGACAAGCTCATGAAACTCCCTCTTGAGCACAAGCAAGCTGAATTATCAATCAATAGGGTGTCTCTTGAAATGGGCTTTTACAGCTCTGCTTCGAGTTCCAGTCTCATTTGGCCATGCCCACCCACCCAGTCACATGTCCACCAAAGCCACATGCATCAAGACACGCCCACCAAGCCATGCCGACAGAGCCCATAGGGAAAAAAAATTAATTTCATGCCTGGTGCAGGGGGCCGCATGCACCCCTCCTCGAGCTCCATTTTCGTGGACAGAGGCACTGCGGGCTGGTTCTTTGCTGTTTCCAGGCCGGCACTGCGGGCCGAATCTAAACACCATGGGCTGAATCCAGCCTGTGGCCTTGAGTTTGACACCCCTGACCTAGCAGGACAAGTGTAGATGCACAGAGATTGAATGAATCTACAGTAATTTAATTTTAAAACATACGTTTTAAAGATAAAGTTTGTTGCTGTTGGCCTTACTCCCTTCCTTCTTTCTTCCTTTCCTAATAGGAAATCTATGTATACTAAAAGTCTGAGAGTAGCTAATGTCACCTTGTGTGATTTGACAATCAAACAATGGTTAAGTCTCTCAATTTGCTGTTTTACTAGTTCCACAGATAACTGACATTCTTGCTTAATTTCTTACTGCTATTTATGTGACAGAAATATATCTGCTAATTTTATGTTGCTTTTAAATAGATTTCACTCTTTTGCCATAGCTTAAAGAAAATTCCAGCACTGCAGTTCTAAATAAGAAACTTAAAAAAAGGATAATCCATTTCAAATGGGTACATAATCTGTGATGACAAAAATACAACTTAAGCATTAGAGTTATTTATACGTACTATTTAACAAACTAAAATCAGTTCTATTAGTTTAAAATGTAACCTAACTTGACACAAAACTCTAAACTGGAGGGTGAGACCTTAAAATTAAATTGATTTAAAAAAAACTTTTAGGGTTGCAAGTGGAAATGGGATGTGTTTCAATTATTTTTCAGATTATGAAGGGATATAGAGTAAAGGTCCATTCTATCACATAGAATAGCTATGTATTATTGGTTCATAATCCTCATTTAAGTTTCATACTCAGGTTAAGAAAATGGGATGAAAGTGCAATTTCAAACTTCAGATATAATGGAGAATTGTTTAAATTATCAAGCATACCCTTAAAATGTTATAATGCAGTTCAGTTAGAATCTGTGCTTTCTTCAGGAAATGTTCTCAAAACAGTGAGTTGCTTCTTGGGAAGGTGTAGCCAGAGTCCAGAGGATATGTGAAGAACCTTTAAGCTGCATATTGTTATAATAAATCCCTTTTCCTCCAAGTTTGACAGTATTCTTTTCATTGTTCATTTGGATTTATTTTATGTTTGGATTTTTAGGGGAAGTGTGTACGTTAAAATTACATTGAAAGGAGGCATGATGGCAAAAAGTTTAGGAAGCCTGAATTAGAAAATGAAAATGAAATAAAGTATTTTTCAGATAAAATATAAAGTTTACATAGAACTTTAGAATGTATATTTTCTTCAGGAAAATTGAACAGTTGGAAACATATTTTAAAATTTTCTACTAGACTGTCTGGCCTTTGCTGGAAACTGAATATTACAGATAGTCCTCAACTTATGACCAGTCACTTAGCAACTGCTTGAAGTTACAAAGGATTCTGAAAAGGGTACTTGCAACCTGGATTTGAGGTTTTAATGGCTATCATCCCTCTCCACAGTCACATGACTGAATTTGGGGCTTTTGATAGGACATTCATAATTTGTTCTGGCTTGGGCTTGGGCTAGTTCAAATTAACAAATAAAAGTAGAAATAAATCATGTCAATATAAAATGTTAATGTTAAATTGAATCATTTTTAGAACTTATTTTCTCATTTCAGGATACAATAGAAGCAATATTTAGAAAATTGTAAAATCATGTATTGTTCAAATTCAATGCTGGCATATTTTTCCTTTGTTGAAAGGAAAATATTTAAAACCTACTCTGTTCCCCTCCCTTGTTCTTAGGTAAACATCTTTGACCACGATGAGTTGGAGTTTCTTGACCCGTCTACTTGAAGAGATCCACAATCATTCCACATTTGTGGGGAAGATCTGGCTGACTGTGCTGATTGTATTCCGCATTGTTCTCACTGCTGTGGGAGGGGAATCCATCTATTATGATGAACAAAGCAAATTTGTTTGCAATACAGAACAGCCAGGTTGTGAAAATGTGTGCTATGATGCTTTTGCCCCCCTCTCTCATGTGAGGTTTTGGGTATTTCAAATCATCCTGGTCTCTACTCCCTCAGTAATGTACTTAGGCTATGCTGCTCACAAAATAGCTCGGATAGTGGAACATGGCGAAATGGAACGGAAGTTACGAAGCAAACCTCTTCTAATGCGTTGGAAACAACACCGAGGTTTAGAAGAAGCAGAAGACGATAATGAGGAAGATCCAATGATGTATCCAGAGATTGAGGTAGAGAGTGAACGGGAGAACAAGCAAAATCCATCCCTCGCAAAAATAAAGCATGATGGTAGGAGGCGAATCCGAGAAGATGGGCTTATGAAGATTTACATCTTTCAACTGCTGAGTAGGACTATGTTTGAAATTGGCTTCCTGATAGGCCAGTACTTACTCTACGGATTTGAAGTCAGGTCAACATTCCTTTGTAGCAGAAATCCATGTCCCCATACTATTGACTGTTTCATTTCAAGACCCACAGAAAAAACCATATTCCTGCTCATCATGTATGGTGTGAGTGGTCTGTGTTTACTTCTGAACATCTGGGAAATGCTTCACTTGGGATTTGGCACCATTCGGGACACATTGAATAACAAGCGGAAGGAGCTAGAAGATTCAGGAACTTATCATTATCCTTTTATTTGGAATACCCCATCAGCTCCTCCAGGGTACAATATTGCAATGAAACCTGACCAAATACAGTACACAGAGTTGTCTAATGCCAAAATAGCACATAAGCAGAATAAAGCCAATATTGCCCAAGAACAACAATATGGCAGCAATGAGGAAAACATTCCCACTGAACTGGAGAACATCCAACGTGAAATCAAAGTAGCTCAGGAATGCTTAGATCTTGCCATCCATGCATATAATAATCAGAATAATCCATCCTGTTCCAAGGAGAAGAAGCCCAGAGGCAGCTCAAACAAAAGCAGTGGCAGTAGTAAATCAGGGGATGGGAAAACTTCTGTTTGGATTTGATGCTGTTCACTTGAGAGGGAATGCTACCTTTTTCTTGTAGCATATATCTAGCAAATTGGGTGTGAAATAATTTCCAGTAAAAAAATAATTGGCCTTGCTAAAGTTCAGAGATACTTTGTGCTGCTAAATGGTACTGTGCAAAAGAACAGAAGAGAAAAATAGTTATGCTTACATTCTGATATTTCTAAAACATGTATTCATGTTTCTTCCAGATCTGCAGAAGTCCCAGGGATTTTTTTAATTATTTTTGTTAAAACAGTTTACACTGTATGTACAGTATTATGGTACCTTTTATTATGCACATTTTGTATTTGTATATTGGATATCTCAGTTATACATTTTATATTAAAAGGAATCAAATAGGAATTTTCAACATTTTTCTAAAGCATTTTTCTCATATTTCATAGAGATAGCTGATTTACTTTGAATTTCAGAGAGGTTTGAATTATGGAGTAGATAATTCTGGATGACTGTCGTGAACAGATATAACCCCTTCTGCATTCTTGTCCCAGCCAAATAAATTAAACACTAGGTTAGTGAAATATTTCTTCTGATTTAAACATATTTTTTTCCTGCAATGAATATCCTTGAATATGAGTGGACAAAAAAATGAATTTCCGACACTGTTTCTAGCACAACCTTGCATTCAGTTTATGAATCTTCTGAGAAAAAAGTGCCTGGAATTGACAATGTTTTCTGAATAAAAAAGTAAGAGTTTGCTGTGAAAATAAAACTTCATGT
The DNA here is from genome assembly GCA_025802295.1 of Psammodynastes pulverulentus. Lineage (NCBI taxonomy): Eukaryota > Metazoa > Chordata > Lepidosauria > Squamata > Psammodynastidae > Psammodynastes > Psammodynastes pulverulentus. The sequence goes on from JAOYMU010000077.1 coordinate 65,869,176, forward strand.
ACCTGATGATTTAAAACATATATTTGATACTGCAAAGTAGGGAAAACAAATTGGGTATCTTCCAGAATCCAGATAATTTATACTGCAGCCCCCATATTACTGACTTACGTTGGTTGGAATTATAGTCCAAAAATCTAGAGTGCCTATCCCTGATTTAGGGATAACTTCATCACCTCTTCCATCTTGGAAGAAATTTAAAGTTTAGAAAAAAGTTAGGCTAGTTAAATTATTGTTGAAAGAAAGGCCTGCTTTCTTGAAACTTGAAACAGTATTCAAATGGTGGGAAAAACATCTCCTTGATTTAAGGGAAATATAAACAGAATTAAAATACTTGCCTTTATTTTGAAATGAGAAATCTTACTTTAAAGATATGTGATGTACCACATAAAGTTCTTTATTATGAGGAGTGAGGGATTGTGAATTTGAGGTGATGGAAAAAATTGTACTTTAACAAATCTATTTATTTTAGCAGTGTCCAAGGTCAGTCTTCTTCCTTGATCTTTTAAATTCCTGTCCTGCTATTTATGTATTGCATGCAAAAAACAGCAGGAAGTTACTTGGGAGCGTATATTCTAGTCTTGTGAAACTGCAGGCTGTTCTAATTAAATACATAGATCCTTTGTAGGAGAATTTCAGCGCCATACAGCAAACTGGAAGTCTTACTTCTTTCCTAATAATAAGACAAAACAATTAGTTATCGGCTTTTGGAGTTTCCCATTATTTGGTTCATGGATTCAGTGTATTTGAATTGCTGTGGTTTTATCTATTATGATGCTGAGTTGATAACATTTCCAAAAATTGGTAAGTAATACAGTTTGGATTTAATGCAATACGTGCTCATTAAAAAAATGGCTTTGTGTATTTTACTTCATTCAAGATAACAATGGGTAACAATGACATTATCCCAAGTGCTTATCATTTTTCCTACTGCCGTGATACAATCACTGAATAAATGGCTTTGCAGAAATCTAATAGCTGTTTAAGTGGAAAATAGGGTTGTGTCCAAATTTAGATGCATTCAACCCATTTTTGGTAGCAAATGGAGCTGCTTGAAATAGATACTGGTTGGAGATACTTAACAAGCAGGATAGGCAATGTTGTAAGAAAGGACGGGTTCTTCCAAAATTGCATCTTTTTTGTGTGATGTTCAAATTATACAGGATACATCCACCACACATAAAGCCTGTCTCATTTAGCAGAATCCCAAGTTTTTTGTGCAATATTTTAAAAGGCTCTGCCTAAAACTTGACAAATTGCATTGAGAAATATGAGTTTTGAATAAGAACAGTCATGCTTCTTCTACTATTGAAAAATCTGTATCCCAAAAATTATTTAAGGAAATGTTGTTTTAAGATTACTTCCATGTTGGTATTTAGTAGAGGTCATTCTAATTAAATGATGTAAATTTCTCCCAATCTGCTTTTCTTATTATTCCAAATTTGGGGGCTTACGTGCAAGTTTAGTTTTTGTTTTACTGGGAAAAAAATCACCAAGATTTAATATTCAGCTTGTGTTTATAATTATATAATGCAATGTTTATTGACTTTGGTGATATCTTATTGGCAAGGACAGTAAGGACAGAGAAAAGTAAAAATTTGTGTACATTGATTAACGTTTATTAGAATTGTAGAACTGCTTCATTTTCCTCTCTGAATTCTGACAAGAAGCTGATGTGAAACTATTTTGTATTTTTTTTCTCTCTTAGAGGCCTTTTGAGATGTTTTGACATTTTCACTTTTTTTAAAATTCTAAAAATATATAGTTATCTTTCTTGAAACAAGTCTTAATTTACAATATATGAATTAGAAATGGAAAACCTGTGTTAAATAACCCCAAGGTTTAGAAAGGGGAGACTAGATAAATTGGTACTTCCCTTTCTAGAACAGTACTGCTATAATCCTGATTATTAATCATGCTGAATGTAACTGATAGGATTTATAATCCAATACATTGGGAGAGCATCTGATTCTGCTTCCATTTTGTAGAATTTCAGCATTTTTTTTTTTATAATAAAAAGTTTTTATTGGTCAAAAATATACAAATATATCACATAAAATATGGTGAATTTTCA
>JAOYMU010000077.1:65897430-65908164 GCA_025802295.1 Psammodynastes pulverulentus
CCCCCACATAGAGTGATGCAGAGACATTCGGTGCCAGCAAGAGAGGATCTACCTTGGCTGACGAAGAGCAAAGTTTTTTTTGTCACGGGAAGGCAACAGTAACTCGTTAATAAGGTATAAATTGTTTCTGTTACTAGGACAGAAATACACCACTAAAATTACAAGAGATTCTTTTTTATAGAATAAAATTGTTTATTTTTGCTATTATACTAAAATGACATGGCCTTTCCCCTGCTGATAATTTTAAAAAGGATGTTTTGACAGGTGTATTGAAATGAATTGTACTAAGAATGGCATTTATGTCCTCCAAAGATGATCTTCAACAATACCTTTGAAGAATACCTTTATTTCTGGAAATTAACCCTATTGAAGGCATTAAGGAGGATTTTCTTCTTTAAATAAAAAGATTTTGCACTGCTTGGGTTACCCAAAGTGTGAGATGATATATCATAATCTTCCTTAATCTTACATTTTTGGGATGTGTTGAATTAGTTTCCATATCCTCAGCTAATAGTTCAACACATTTGTAAAACATCTGTAAAAGCTGGAGAAAGTTAACCATATGAACTAGTGAAGGAACTTGCTGATCTCCATTTTCCAAGTTTGTCATGCAAATTATTAAAATGCTTACCTTATTGAGAGGACAATAGGCTTGGGGAGTATTTTCAAGCATCAAAATATTATAGTCTATTCCCAACTTGAGAACAGTACCGTTGCACTGCTTTTGCAGCAGCATCCTCACAGGGCCATATAGTGAGAAACCAGTTTAAGAACATGATTGGGAGATTTTTAAGGGGTATTAGGGATATGGATTAAACTCCACCCCCCAAATGTTTTAAAATCACATTGGGGAAATCACATTTGTATGGCTGGCAAGAAAAGCTCATGGCATTACTGGAACAATATCTGATCTGAAAGAGACTTATTTATCTCCATACAGTGCAAGACATCATTAACATACAATGCACATTGCTTTGTGTTCCTTTTCCTGCTTCAATATTCAGTAAACTTTAAAAGCCATCATTCATAGATTTCTTATCGTCACCAAATGCAAAAGGGAGAAGACTGGAATGTTAAAAAGAATAATAGGCAACTCAATTACGAACTAGCCCAATAATACAAAGCTACTTTTATAAGACAGATTTTATTTAAAGACCTAATTATTTTCTGTATTGCCATTCTAAAGATTTCTTTTCTATAACAGCAATTATTACCTCTTGAAGAAATAGTGAACCTTGAAATACATTCTAATTTTATTTACCTATAGGCCAGCAACCTTTCCTTATCCATTCTTTTATTCTGCCCTATACAGGTTTGAGAACTGTACAAACAGCTGCCTTAAAATCACCAGAAGTCACATGGAGGGCATCTGTTTCTTTTATCTACAGACATGCTGGATGTGGGGGAGGAGAGTCTGTGTATCCTTATTATTTTTAAATGCATACAGTATTTCTCTAAGCCTCTGTTTTTCCACACACTGCTACTTCTCAATTAATTTTGGTTCCTATTCTATTACCGAAATTTGTATTCTAGGCTAATCAAAAGCCTCTGAATACTTCAAACAGTGATGGCATCAAAATGCAATAATGCAATTAGGTGCCTTATGTGCCAGAATTGCTTTTATGGCTCTCTGGTTTTATTCCATAAAGATGATAGCCACAATGTAGTCCTTGACTTACAACAGTTCATTTAGTGACAGTTCAAAACTACAACAGCATTGAAAAAAGTGAGTTATGATTGTATTTCACACTTAACGACTGTTGCAGCATCCCAAAAATCAGTGATCAAAATTTAGACCCTTGGCAACTGACTCATATTTATGATGATTGCAGCATCTATGGGTCATGTGATCACGTTTTGCGACTCTGACAAGAAAGTCAATGGAGAAGCCCGATTCACCTAAAAATTGTGTCACTAACATCTGCATTGATTCACTTAACAGCTATGGCAGGGCTCTCCAATCTTGGCGACTCTGGGAGTTGAAGTCCACTAGGCTTAAAGTCACCAAAGTTGGAGACCCCTGAACTGTGGCAAGAAATGTCATGAGGCAAAAATTCACTTCACAAATGTCTTGCTTAGCAACAGAAATTTTGGGCTCAATTGTGGTCGTAAATCGAAGATTATCTGTGTAAGTGCTCACATTCTAACATTTTAAAGCAGTTAAACCTGTGGATTGGAACAGAAATGCCTCTTGTTATGAATCAAACAATAGCTAAAGCTTTAAGGTATACAAATCCAGTCAAATACTAGATGATAACCAAACCTAGATTTTCTCTTATCTCACTTATTTCAGCTTTTGACTATCTGAATTTTTTGCAGTCCAAGGACTACATAGAATAGCCAGGACCTTAAAAAATATTTTATCCTTATTTACATTATTCCCCATTATTCCCAACTTTCATACAGCTCCTTCTTCCCCCTCCTCCTCCCATCAAATTTTTATTCACCATCACAAAATGTTTGAAATTGCTGTATTTTTAAGCAGTTTAGAATAATCTAGACTCTAAAGCAGGCAATCCAACTTTAGTCCTCTCCATACCACCCACACAACAGTATCTAAGACTGCATTGTTCACTTTGAAGGCTGCTGCTGCTTGTGCGGGCAAACATATGTCCTTTCCACATTGAATAATGTTCACTGCTTCCATGTATAAATGTTAAGATTATCATATTGTGTCTATTGAGTCTATTCTAATGTGTGTGCGAAGGGGGAGGAGGGCAGATTGCTAAAACAGCTGTAGTTAATTTATTCCTTTTCCTAACAGTAACTAATTCACGAATGAAGTTCCCCCCTAATATTGTCCCTTGCACTTGTCTTCCACGTCTTAGGTTAGTTATAGCTTTGAAAAGAGACAGTATAAATGAATAAGATACCAATAAACCAGCAATTCCCTCTCTTGTGTGAGATCTGTCTTTTGAAAAGGGTAATCCTTCTAGTTTCACAGGGACATCAAAGCTTAGAAGAAAAATAAATCTTCTTGGGAGAGGAAATCACCACTGTGCAATGTTGCTGTGATAAATTCAGAAGATTTATATATTAATACCATTCTAAAGAACAAATAGGAAGGTTCACCAATAGTAGCCACTGTGTCCTCTTTTGCCAAGTTTGTCCAACTATTTTTTCTTCAGATCATTAAAAAACTCAATCGCTTGTTTGGCAGTTTAAGGTCACTGGAGAAAGTAGAAGATATTTAACATAGTTAAAAATACATGTATATCAGAGGGCATACATTGTTCTTAGCTCCTGGATGCAAGGTTTTTCTTCAGCTATAAAATTATAGAAAGCAGCATTGTGCCTTGATTGGAAGTAAAATATTTCTGGTTCTGGGATTTTGATTGTGTGGGATGACAGAATGATTAATACTTCCTTGACTTTTTAAAAACTTTCTTGAGCTTTGACTAAAATCCCACTATCTTTGTAGAGAGCTATAATTATCAGATCACACATATTAAAACAATGTTAGGCACAGCTTTCTTGAGAGGGATTAGTGATTGACTGGGTAGTCAGTTTACAAAAACAGAATTCTCTTGCCCTACTCAGATAGTATCTATCACTTGGTATTAATGGAACATGGAAAGACATAAAATGCCTTGAGAGAATGGTCAGCCAGCTCTTGCAGTGTCATCCGTGGTTGGAAAAAGGTTTTACCTGATTTACAGAACATTAATAGTTCTCAAATGAATAGGTTGCAAAATTAATCAGATATGAACATTTCTGTAATTTTAGGCCAATATTTCATGTAAATAATTGAGTTATTTCTGAAGCACTTTGACAAGTATTAATCTTGCATTAATCACATCAGGTACTGGGGAGTTCTACAGTTAATGGTTCTAATGATGGTCTTTCAGGAAAAAAAATCCTATAAACATAAAAAGGATTCAATGTAATGCTATGGAAGAAGGCAAAATATGAAATACTCAAATAATTAAAAGAAAATCATCCCAAGGCAATTACTGAACAGAAAAATAATAATAATTTGAATTATAATGGAAAAATAGTCTTTATACAAATAGGGCTCAGCCCCAGAACCTTTTTTTCATTAATAAGGCTTACCCCTGGAGCAAGCAAATAAAAAAAATCAATGTTTCTGAGCATATAGTAAGTGCTCCTCTCTCACCGTGTAAGTTATGTTCTATTCTGAAAATCTCAACTAAAATTGAAATGAATAAGGACCTATTTTTAAGTCAGACTATCCATATCTTGGCAAAGAAAAAAGTGCCCTTCAGAAAAGACAATATCTTCAAGCAAAGTGGGAAAAATGACAATTAGAAAAAAAACAGAAAACCGGGAAATGCAGACAAATAGATCAACAGTAGGGCAAGATGTGCTCTAGGTAACCAACTTAAGACTTCTAATGAGGAATCCCTCCTTTCTCTAGCAATTTTTAGGCCTGGGGATGATGAGTGCGAGTTTGAAAGGAAAAGGACAGGAGAAAACCCTACCCACTTTCAGTTCTGGCCTGGCTATCACTAACCTGTAGTCTCCCAGTTTATTCTTAAAGAATGTTGCCCTCAAAAGAAAGAATTCCCACCTCTATTTTAAGGCTTCCCAGTCTTGGTATAAGGGCGAGTCTGAAATAAAATATTTCCCCAAATTATTTCTGTCTTTGCTGCCTTCTGCTATTACAAAAGGATGTGAGCCTGATTGATAAAAGCCTAACTGTCTTTAAACACAAAAGCAAAATGCTAAAAATGCTCTTAAGATTCCTTACTTGCAGTCACAATGTGCCGAACCCCATTTATTATCTTCCAATTTGACTGACCAAAAATTAAGTGTGGCTGGCCAGTAGTTCCCCATTCCTTTCTTCAGATGAAATCATGTGCTACAATGGGCTCCAAGATCTCCACAAATGCCTTACTTGGGATTGCATCGTGTCTACTGCTACTTTTGTAAGACCAAGTTATGACCTGGTTCTCTTGCTCTTTAGGATCCCAATCATCACAACTGCGTTGCTGGTTGGCTCAGTTCCCTGTGCTGATGGCTTAGCAAGTTGGCCCCTAAGTTTACAAGCAGAGATGTGTCAGTTGGTTTTTCCTTCGGCAATCCCCCTTCTTGATCCCCCTGCCAAGCACTCACTGCAGGGAAAAAAAGGAGATTATGCAGAAAGGAAGATCTGAGCAGCTATGAACAGATGGTATGCCTGTACGCCTCTACAGATATCAAGGTTTCATTCACAGCTGCCTGGTTGAGCGGAGGGAGGGTGACATTGGGGCCAGAAGGCACTTGGAGGAGACAGAGGAGTTGCAGGCACAAGGGGAAAAAAAAGAGGGGGAGCACAGAGATGACTCCAATAAGGAGTTCATTTGGCAGCAAGGTCAGACACATTTATCCACACACACATGGCTCAGACTCCCACCCACCACTGACATACACGCATGCACACACATATGTATATTACCCACACTAATGCCCAAATTTCCCCCAAACCCACCCTCCTTGTCTGGGCCCTGTACTGTAATCCAAGTCGTTGGGTCATAAAAGGATGACAGGCACAGATGGACATCAACCTAGAGACCTGGGCACCCACCCCTCCAAGCTTTTGGCTTGGGAAATCCACAGGACTTAATTTTAAAAAAAGAACTGTACAAAGCCCTGAGGGCAAGAGGGTTGTAGAGTTGAGTCATGTCTTTCCACTGCACCTCCGTTCCCAAAGTGTCAGGGCAAAGGGACAGCACTAGTTCTGGTTATACCAAACTGGATGGGAAATAAGGGATTCTAGGAACTGGAACCACGCAGGACAAGCAGTATTCTCTCCACAGATTGACAAGAGTTACAGAACAATGGAACTTCCTTTGCTGTCATGACATCCTTTGTAATCCCTGTGCCCCGGATTGCTTGGTTCACAGTGGTTGGTGGAAACAGAAAAGAGGCCAAATTTTCTTAGGTAGTTTGCTGTGGCACTTCTTAACCTGCCTTGAGCAAGACAGCATCTTTAGTAGCTGGGGAGGGGGGACCATGAATGCAGCTTTGCTGCATTACTTCTTGCTCTGTTCATTTATCTCTTCTGTCAAAAAATAAGGGCTTCAGTTCGGCTGTGCACTTGATGAGATGGAGAGAATAGGAAGCCAGACGAGACTCAAAAGGCAAATACTGATCTCCATGGCTCTGGTGCCTTATCCTCCCCCACCCAAAGTATGCAATGAGGGTGAACTTTCTTCCTCTTCCTGGCTACTTCACATTGAAGACCATGAGAGGCCGTTCCTCACGTTTTTGCCATGGACTCTTCTTGTCTCCCTGGTCATCAGTTCCTTCAGAAGGTTCATTGCTGTCATCCTCTGGGCTGGTCATTGAGTCACGGCGCAGTTCGCTATTGCTGTTGCTGCTGCGAGAGCTGTTGCCACGGCTGCGCCCATGCCGTGGAATTGTAGCAGCACGGTGGTCAGTGTTTTCATCCAGCAGAGGGGTGAGTGAGTTGTCCTCAGGAGAACAAATTGCAGTACGGCTCTCGCTGCTGCTTTGTTCTGTGTCAGCATCGGCAAAGACCAGTTTAGAGTATGTTGGACCCATGCGCTCCTCCTTCAGGCGCTTGGTGGGCTTGGCTTCATTGACATCCACACCTGAGTCCAGACTGGCATCATTGCTGCGATTCCTCTCGGGGCCCTGGAGATCAATGTAAGAGTGACGGACTTGAGAGGAACGTCCATCCAGAGATACAAACCAGGCTCGTGGATGTGGCTTTACACCCAGTTCCAGCAATTTCTTCTCAGTCAGTGCCTGTAGCTCTCCATTCAGTTGGGCCATAGTGGACTCATTCAACAAAACAGGTATGGTGACTGAACCACTGACAGATTGTGTGTGGGGTCCCCAACCCTTCCCCTCTGGGTCTTCCACTTGATGTTGCTGTAGTTGGAACTGTGGATGTTGCAGCTGCTGTTGGAGGAGCTGCTGCTGTCTTTGTTGTTCCTGGGGACCAAATTGATGAGGGAGTCCCATAGCAGCTGGGTCCATATCTGGTTGATTTTCAGAGCCCGTAGTAGTTTGTTCTGTTGGAGCCAAGCGCATATAGTGGGCAGGAATTACGAGGGTTGGCATGACATTTCGGTACACTGTATCCTTCATATGGTCAATAGAACCACAGAAGATTAGCTGTCCAGGTTGACTTAGAGAGGTAGGACGGGCCAGGTGGTCTACGGACTGCGACATCATGAAATCAGGAGGTTTGGCATCCACTTTGTGGGCCATATAATGGTCAAAAGGAGCTGGGAGAGGTGGTGGTGATGGGGGCTCCTGTAAATAAGGCTTACTATCATTCCGTGTTTGCTTGTGCTGTGTCTCATTGCACTTGTCTTCCATACGCTGATGTGAATAGTTACGCTTGTAATCTTCCAAGAGAGGGGGTTCTAGTGGGGTATCCATGGACCGGGCTGCTTTCAATGAATAGCCCTCCACCATTCGGGGATAGTCATCCTTGGGGCCACCTCGCTGGCTCAGTGTGTCTACTGTGGAGGCCTTGCTGGCATGACGAATTTTCTGGTTTGGCATTTGCTTGAAGAATTCTTCACGGGAGCTCTCAAACTCCCTGGAAGAGGAGAAGGCTGATTTGAGAATGGGTGTGTGCACATCTATGTCCCCATTGGATGAAGCTGTTTCCATATGGCTGGTACAAATAAGATTAATCTGTGACATTGATGTAGCTTGGTCTTTCTTGGATGCATCCAGAGCCCCAGAAAGCTGAAGCTTTCTATGTTGTTGACGTGGCTTGAGACATAGTCTCCTAGAGAGGAAGAAATAAAGAAAGAAAATGGTTACAAAGATCTGTACAAATAGAAAGGTATCATAATTCAAGTTCTGACATATCACACATCCTTTGCACAGAAAAGCTCTTCTATGATGCCTGAAAATGCCCATCTTATTAACTTCAACTGGAATATCTGCACAAAACTTGTTCAGAGATATTTCTCTGGAAAGCTCTCAATAAGATAGATGTAATGGAATGTGAGGAAGTTCTTCAGAAACAGAATGAAAAGATGCTGCCTAGGGAATTGTCAGATAAGAGAGTGGGCATAGCCAATAGCTGCATAATAGATGAAGAAAGAAATTCAGAAGGTATTCTCCCTGACTCCTTAGGCTATAAAGGAGACGGTGGGAGATTTGTGCTTTCAGACTTGCAAAATTCTGTTACAGTTAGTCCTTGACATCTGTAACATATCATTCAACAATATTCATTCAGCGACCTTTCCAAGTCATGACAGTGCTGCAAAAAAATGGGCTTACAACTGTACCCCAAAGTTATGGCCATTGTAGTGCCTGTTTGGTCGTGTGATCAAAATTTAGGCCCTTGGCAGTGTGCCTTAATGACTGCAGGGATGCTTCAGTTCCTCTCTTCCATTTCCCCCTATCTCTGCCCTTTTAGTTCCCCTGAACTCCATGGCCTTGCTGCCCATGCCAAGTTTACCAGAGGTCACATGCAGTGTTGATCAAATTACATACAGCCTTCTTGCAAACCTTTGAAGCTTTCTAAAACCTTGCAAGAAGGCCACATGCAATTTGGACAATCTGTGTGCTACTTGGAGAAAAGAGCAAGTAGCCTTGGGAAGAAGGCCTGGCAATGCCAGCAGCTGCCATACAAAGGGTCAGGCTGGGCCAACATATCAGTAGCAGGATGAAGATGGTGAAGATAATGGAATGCGAGGCAGCAAAGGTGACTGATCTGGGGAAGCTGCTTTGTGCTAACACCACTGGGGCTTCCTTGGCACTTGGCACTTTCCGAGGTGCAGCAGCTTTTCACTGCACTGTTGGGACTTACTTAGAACTCCACTTCCCGAGTAAGGACTTGCATGCCTGGAGCTACAGCTGCAATAAGGACTGCCAGGATTGACAATGCAGTCACATGTTTCACTTTATGGCTACATTATTTAGCAATAGAAATTTTGGTCCCAATTGTGGTTATAAGTCAAGGACTACCTGTAGTATAGCATTACAATAAAATAGAATTAGCTCAACTATTTGTGTTTCCTGTCTGGTTTACCTGGGAAGGCTGACCACTTTTCAAGTCTGTTACTCCCTTCCAAAGAGAGGAATTTCAGAAATGGCCTCCAGTCTTCAAGGAAATCTGCTGTTTGTTGAGCATTTGGCTGCTATGTCGTTGTAACACCAGCAGCAGTGGATGCACAGATGACCAATTTGCAGAATGCCATGATATAACTAACAGCTGGGGCAGAATTTGTTTCAATCTTTGGCAGCACAACAGATGGCAGCTCAGACAATGCTCCTGAATTCCTATGGGAGCTGGCCAGAGAAGCTAGAGAGGACCAGATCTGAGCTTCTTTCTTTGCCCTTATGAATCTGTGGTCTATGCCTTATCTGACGATTCCATAAGCAGCGTCTCTTCACCCTGTTTCTCAAGCTTCTCTCACCCTTTTTCACATACTGTATCAATAGGCACGAACATTTCCAACTGATAAATTGTTTCCTCCTAGATAAGCAATACCCAAACCAGAAGGCAGGCAGATATGCATAAATAAAAGTATTAATACAATATAGTAGAACGTTTTTTTTTTTTTAAACTAAGCAACTGGCAATTCTGGGATCCCAGCAAACTATGACCCTCCTAAGTAGATACATTTAACTCTTATGAGTGAGGACTTTGTTTTTGCTCCGAAAACAAATGCATTGGAATGCATTTATTCAAATGCACTTGAATGCATTGGACAAAAAAAATATTAATTGCCCAGGAAAAGTAATCGTTGTTTCTCATTTGGAATTCATGATAATGAAGTAGCTAGGGATCTTTCTTCTAAGTTTTGAGCAAGTGTAGAATACACCAAAGGTCTCTCTCATGCATCCAATCCAAGTATCTACTTAGGGGCCTGGAAAGATCAAAGAAAGAGTGACATGTTTATCAGTAGTCAGTGTATAATTCACTGCCAAATATGTTTCCATATGCGGTAAAGAAGATTAAATTGGTTTTTCCCCCCAAAAAATAATTGCCCTTCCGCCCTTGTGAATTAAGAGTTTGCTTTTAGTAATAGTCCAGGGCTTTAAATCATGTTCTTTCTCCTCTTGAATTCCTACGTCCATCTACTTCCTTTCTTTTGGAACATTTTTTTACCTCCATTCAATAGATTGTATGAACAAAGCCTGCAGGATTTTTTAGTAAAGTGTTACAGAATTGTGCTGTCATTGCTTCCTTCCTAGGTCTGAGAGACAGTGGGTAAGGTCAGTTAGCTGGGTTTGTACCTAAGCCAGGACTAGAACTCATACTCTCCTGGTTTCTAGCTTGATGCTTTAACAATAACACCAAATTGGCTCTCTTGGACTATCAGGGAATTCTATCATTTAAATTCAGCATATTGAATAACAGAATTTAAATGCATCATCTCTGTGCGTTCATTCCTGTGTCCGGTCAATTTTCAGATTAATTTACCTGAATTGCATGAAAATGTATCAAGACCTCTATTTGTGACACTTGTGACTCTCTAAGGAGATCAGTTTGAATAAATCTGGCTTTGATTCCCAAAGAAGTATGTTGGGTGATAAAAGGAAGGTGAGTATACTTCCAGACCTTGAATTGGGTTCCTTTCGGGCTCTAACTTTATGAAATATAGAAAAAAATACTCTACTTGCTAGAAACACACACTTGTTCAGTTTGTTAATTCCAGCATGTGTTTCTGGACTTCTATTTTGTTGGCTTTGAGGATTTGAGATGCAACAATGATCAAGAAGCCTGGCCTGGACCCGGCTCTGTTAAATAATTATCGTCCGGTTTCCAACCTTCCCTTTGTGGCAAAGGTT
>JAOYMU010000077.1:66011991-66025608 GCA_025802295.1 Psammodynastes pulverulentus
ATTGAAATAAGAGTGTGTTCTTTGTTGGAACAGTTCTTGCAGAAGTCCAGTCTCCTCTTGTGCCCCACTGGAATGCTGGATCTTGGGTCTTAATCTCAGGGAAATGAAGCATTCAGTAATTACAGTAATACTGTTTTGCTACCTCAGTTATCTAAGAAATTAGATACTGAGTCCCTTGGTCAGAACAGCTGTGTTTCCAGTGACTTTTTTTATTAGCAAAGGAAAGGAAGCCTGGAGCCTGAAATATTCAGAGAAGCAAATAACAGTGGTTATATTGGAAGTTTTGGAGTGGAGGCCATTTTCCATGATCAACATTAGCAGTAGTTGGACAGTTATGTTATAAATAGCCATGGCTTCACAGAAAGCTCACTTTCTTTTCTTGCCTTCTTCCCTCCCCCCCCCAGATGAAAAAATTAAGTAGAAGAATTAAATGTAATAAAATTATTATATCTCTCTTAAGGCAGATATTCTCTCCATTAAAAGGGACAGTTTTAAAATCAGGTAACCTATCGCTTTCTTTGTTTGGAAGAAATCCAAATAAAAACACACCACTCAGAATCTTTCCAAAGCATATACAGTAAAGGCACACGTTTAAACAATAGCCTTACATAAACACAAGTGTGTGTGCATAGATACACACACAAAAGCACACCCACAGTCACACACCTCTATATAGAAACTTTGTTGCTGCGAAGACTTAAGTCCCCCAAAAAAGTTATTAGACTTTTGAGATTTTTCTGTGGGACACACCTTTTCTTCTGATTGGAAAATCATTTGGACTTTCTTTTTTACCCATCCAATGGACTACTTCTCTCCTAATAGCAGCCTGGCTCCTGACAAGAGGATGCAGTAAGGACCAAAGTACCACAAAGGCTTCACAGATGTTCCAAGATATGTCACTGGAATTCATTAGCTATGGTACAAAAAGGTTTGTATCATTTACTCCTTACTTTATTCCAAATCTTGTCACATTTTCTCTAGTAGAAAATAATTCCTATTTTTTCCTTTCCATGGCATCCAAGAAAACAAAATAGAGCTTGAATAGACATGCTTAAATTATTCTTATGCCTTTGCCACAATGAGCTCTGAACCTTAGTTGCAAGCTTTCTTTCCAACTACATTAAAATTTATAGATAACCCAAACAACCTGAATAAGTACCACTCAAAGAGCAAGCTATAAAAATGTTATTGCAGTATACTATCATTATGGAACATTTGTCAGAAGAGCTACAAAAAGCAGCATTGACATGTACAGAGTTCAGTGCAATTTTTAAAAACCTTTTCTTTTCTGAAAAAAAAAGTTATAAGTTAATAAGGAACCATCAAATATTACTGAGGACAGAATACAAGTCATATTCTGGATGTTCCCAGGATTCCAGTACAACATATTGCTTCAAAGACTGATAAAGGAATTATTTTCTGTTCCTTTCCCTTGTGGCAGTGGCACAGGGAGGATAGCAGGGCCAAGCTTGCTTGAGAAGAAAGCTTGCTGTTTGCAGTAATCAGCAGGTTGTTGAAAATGGTTCTTGGTTGGGTAGAGAGAGGAACAGAGGAATGGGTTGTTTGTCGACTATCTTTTGACTCTTTTGCTTAAAGTTTTAAGCTTTAAAGTGAACTAAAATAAATAGCAAATAAAGAAGGCAAATAATTTATATATTATTCACTCAGAACTTCAGGGTGGAGAGGAAATGATTTAAAAACACAAGCATCAGCAATTAAGAAGAGGCATATCTGCTGAAGAATTTCACATTCATATAGATGTGAGTAAGTCACCGTTCTGGGTGCAGAGGACCCTGAAAATACTGACAAGCAGAACTCCAGCAACATTTTCCCCCTTTCCATGGATATGTTACATTCACTTCCCCTTTCCACACCCAGTTCTCCCATTTCACTATTCTCAGGTGGCGTCAGTCATGGCCTTCAGACAGTCTGTACAAAACACCAATGCACACAGAGATATATGCCCCGATGTTCTTCCCAAAAGAGGCCACATCTTTCTCATTTCATGTGCCATGACTAGGGGGATGCTGCAAATCCTGCCCTGAGAAAATGGGGTGCAGAAGGGGATGGAGATGTAATGCTGTGGCAGCAGCGGTTGCTGGTCGGGGAGCTAAAAGAGTTGGGTAGAGGGCAGCATGGGGGACAGGATGAAAAGTAAAAGGACCCGGGTGGATGGCAGAAGCAGGGATGATATGGATGGGGTGGCTGGCCAGGAATGTAGCAGGGTGCCCTGGGATGATTGAATGAGTTAAGTGGGATAATGAGATAGGTGTCAAATGGGGCTGGGGAATGTGATGTACTTGAGCAAGAGGCTGGGGGTGTGGGTGAGGGTGGATTCCTATGGCTGCAGCAGCTGCTGCTGCATGATGCTGCAGGATGGCATGCTGCACAGTTGTAATGGAGGTGGCTGCAGCTGCCGCAGGTTGTTGGATATGAATGGGCTGCAAGGCAGGGGCTGTGGCAGGAGCTAGGGCAGCTGAGGCTGGAAAGGTCTTGACCTGCTTGGCAAGAAACTGTTGCTGAATATGCTGCTGAGCTGCTTGCTGAAGCTTGCTATATTTCTCCATCTCTTCTGGTGTGAAAGTGATGGGCTGACTCTCCAGAGGTGCTAAGGAAGAGTCTTCAGTGCCTTCAAGCTCCCCACTGATACTGGGCTCCCCACTTTGTGCTACGTAGCTAGGAAAATGCTCAACATCTGGGACTAAAGGTACCATCGTTCCTTCTATAGGGATAGATTGGTTTCCACTGTCAAGGGGCTCTAAAGCTTCACCTTCATTGGGATCAGGGAGGAAATTGTGCGGCACAACCAGGTCACCAGATCCATACTGTTCTGGGAGTACTGGGGCCTCAAGAGGAACAGGAACTAGCTTTGTGGCTACTTCTGGGTTCTGATCAGATGAAACACTGTCCTCTATTCCAGTCACCAAGGTTTCCTCCACTTGAGGCTGACTTGCTGAAACAATGTCTCCACTCTCATGGGTTGTTTCATCCAGCTCTGATAGTTCCAATTCTTCTCCTCTTTCTAAACCAGATTCCTCACACTGCTTGGTGCTTGGTTTCCTAACTGTAGGAAGCTTTCCAATTAATGGAAGAACAGGCTTATTGCCCAATGAGGGAGGAAGCTTTGGGCCAAAGTAGCCTTGTGGTGGATCTTTCAGTTTAATTCCTACCTTGTGAGATCCTGTAATGGAATCATCATTGCTGCTAGATTTCTTTTCTACTTTTCTACACTGGATTTTTTCCAGAAGGAGTTTAGCTGTGGCAGAATTTTTCTCCTCAGGGTTACAGATGTTCCCAAAGTTAGAGCTACCGATATTTTGAGAGAGACTGGAGGCTCCTGTAGCTTCTTCTCCTCTGGCTTCGTCCTTTCTTGCAAACCCTTCACCTTGCCTGACTTTGAAATAATGAGGAGACTGTGAGCGATATATCTTTGACCGGATGAAATCACGCCGGCCAGATCTTCTCTCCCCATGGCTTTCATGACCACATGACCCCTTCCGTGAGAGAGATCTTTGTGAAAGGCTTCTTGTGCTCCGACTACGTTCTCGGCTGTAACTTCTACTCCGTTTCCAACTATGTACTGTTCGGCTCCTGCTCCGCCGCTTACTTCGATTGTGGCTGCAGCTACTGCTACGTGTCCTTCCTCGACTTCTAGTCCTTGACCTCCCTCTGGTGTGAGTCCGACTTCCACTCCTGCTCCGGGACCTGCTCCTGCTTAGGCTGTAGTCATCTTCTGAAGAGGAGTACTTGCGCCTCTTTGACCTGCGCTTGGAACTGGTATAATCTGAATCATCCTCTGAGTCATGGGAGTGCTTAGTACGACTTTGTGATCGGTCACTGTAATCACTATAGCTGTCTTCCGAGTAGCTATGGCGCCGACTATACCGACTATTGTCAGAGGAAGCATATGAAGTTGATGAATAGGATCTCTGAGATGATCTTCTTGAGGAGTGTCTATGTCTTGACCGGGAGCGGCTTCGTGAACAGTCACTGCCAGTGTCATAATCATCACTATATTGTGATGCTGATTTCTGCCTGAAGTGCTTATGGCAGGAAGAATCTCCATCACTCTCATAGCCACCACTGCTCTGTTGGCCTCGATGACTGGGGTAAACTGAAGTGGAGGTTGAAGGTCGCTTTTTGCGTGCAGACAAAGACTGCTGCAAGTCCCCCTTGGTTTTTTTGTTGCCATGATCTTGGGAAGAAGCACCACCATCCTCTTTCTTATTGCTTTCTTCAATAGAAAGAGACTTCCTCTGAGAATCTTGTACACACCACTTTCTTTTTTTAGAATAGCCAGTATCCTCAGTCTTTTGCATCCGTTCAGCCTCAGTGGGAAAAGATTTGTTCTTTTTGTGCTTGTGTTTCTTCTGCTTCTTGGATTTATCTTCTGCTAAATCCCCTTCTCTGCTTTTCTCCTCTGCCTCACATTTGCGCCTGTGTTTACGTTTGGTAGATTTTTTGTGCTTCTTCTTCTTTTTGTGTTTGTGAGACTTCCCCATTTTGTCTTTGCGACTAGTAAGATTGCCTCTGCTGCTGTCTTCCAGATTTTCACTTTTACCAGTTCTTATAGGGCTGACTTCCTGCTTGCCACACATTATCAAGGTCTTACTTTCTGGCACTGCAATTGAACTGCCAGCTAGAATATCCTTCTCTTTGCTTTTGCTTGCATCACTATCTTCAGCAGCCTGCACTTTCTCCTTTGAAAGATTTATTGCACCTTTCTGTTTTTCCGTTCCTTTTATTTTAGTGTCTTTGTTACGAGACCGCTTAAAATCAAAATATAAGGGATTGCAGCTATATGACACAGAGGGTTCTGCTCTGGTGAAGATCAGCAGTTCTGAAGGCCATTGGAGGGTGGTGCTCTCATCCTTACTCAGAACAGGGAAGAACGGCCCTGTTAAATGTTTAGGCCCTTCTGTGGTTTCTTTACTAGTTCCTGGAGCCTGGGGAATCTCTTTAATGACATCTGAATCTAGAGAATTATTTCCCTTCAGTTGTTTTTCTTCTTGCTTGCCTATTTCCCTCAAAATGTCTTTATCTTCCATTTTGTTAATTTGGTTCGCAGGACTCTGCTCCTTCTGAGGGGTCACA
Source organism: Psammodynastes pulverulentus (assembly GCA_025802295.1). Classification (NCBI taxonomy): domain Eukaryota; kingdom Metazoa; phylum Chordata; class Lepidosauria; order Squamata; family Psammodynastidae; genus Psammodynastes; species Psammodynastes pulverulentus. The sequence continues at coordinate 66,017,086 of JAOYMU010000077.1, forward strand.
GATTCTGCTGCTGTCTCCTTCTCCTCACTTTTTGCCACTTTGAGTTTAGGAGAATTGTTTTGTTTCCTTTCACGAGCTATTTTTTTGCTTGCTTCTGCTTCTACTTGGTCCGTTGCCTTCATAAACAACAAAAACTGAAAGTTGGGCTTCACTTTGCAATGTGCAGGGGGAATATAGTGATAATATTCTGGTTCTACTGCCATTGGTCCATCATCCCGTTTCATTTTTTTTAGCTTTGATAATGTAGCATCTTTCTCCTGTGATTGCTCATCTTCTTCTCCCTTGCTGTCAGAGCTGTTTGTTCCTTCAATTTCTCCAATTTTTCCCAAAGTTCCAGAATCTGAATGGGCTCTTTCATCACTTTTAACTTCATCATCAGGAGAACTGGATTCATCCACATGGTCTTTGAATACTGAAGCAATTGATTCTAGCTTTACAGGGGCCTTTTTGGCAAATGAGAAAGACACACCTGTCTTGTTAATTCCCAGACTAACAGCTTGTGATACCTGGGCAGGAACTTGAGCAAGTCCAGGACTATTACTGATTTGCCCACTGTTGTAAGTTATACCCTTATCCATGGTCATGTTGCTAGCTTGCCCAGAAGCTGGTGAGGAGGAGGAGCAACTACCAGGAAATGTTGAATCCACATCATCCTCTCCCCCTTCTTCATCTACTGCCACAGTAGTGGTTTTAAACATCGGCCCACTTCCTGGAGCACTGGAAGACAGGGAGGGAGAAAAAGGAGACCAAAAAAAGAGAATAGAATACATGATTACTAATATTTTCACCTTAGTGTTACACTCAAAACTTTATGCATATGCAATTTTTTTATCTTTTATACAATTGATCTGTCAACCAATGAATATATTCAGTAACCATTGTTTTGAAATTTCTCTTTCCTTACAAAATTTGTTTAATAAGTTACTCTTACAAGTAATATGGAAACATTACTCTGTTCTACAGCATACACTCGTAAGAAAGTGAATTAACTCAGCATAACATTTAAAATTAAATGTATACAACTCCAGTCTTCAAAATCAAAGGTAAAAAACCTCAAAATGACTGGGAACAAAGTTCACACAGTTTGGATACATACAAGGAACTTTGTATGAATAGATGGCCCACTTGTTTTTGACTTAGGTCTTTTTCCATATAGAATTGTTGTCGTTAATAATTTAATTAATAATCATTTCAGTTCATTTTTGTACTCATATCACACCCTGCATTTTTAAAAAAATCATCCTAGATAAGTTGGAGAGAGGAGGTGGGCATTTCTGTTTTGAGGAAATGGCAGATTAAAGTTTTGGTCTACAAAGATTTAAGCAGCCATAGCAGCACTCCATTCTATCTCTAGTGTATGACTTGAAATAATTGTGTATTTAGTTACAAGTCAGTCTAACTTGCATGTTGAAACAAAACTGCCTTTTTTTTTTACCAGCACTGTGCAAATTCTATCAGCTCAAATACCACATTAGGCTTTGCAAGAAATCTTGAGGACTGAGTAAAAAAACTGAAAGGGACCAGGAACCATGACAGGCAGCTTGAGTATTTTTAAGGAACAAAATGCTCAAAAGCTCTATTTAAACACCCCCCCCCACTCTAGCTTTAAATATTCTGCATTCTTGTAGCAGGTCTTAATTCACCATTCAGGTTGTTTCCTCTGTTCAGCCAGCTCATGTAGACGACGAAGAGCTTTCTCCTGCTTCCTCTCATCTTTCCGGGATCTTGAGGAAACATTGCGAGCAAATTCTCTTTGCTTGAGATCTTTTAATCTCTGTGCAAAATAGGAAAAGAAAATGATGATATAATTTATGGAGAGAAAAACAAAAGATTCTTTAAAATACACCAGATATAACTGTAAGTGGATATAGTTTCAATGACTTCAAGGGAAAAACAGATTATAAAGCAAAATTCATACCTTATGAAAAAACAATTGACTGATCATCGTAATTTCCAAACACTTTAATGATTTAGCCATCACAATCTCTTTTTAATTATCACATTACGATATATGTAACTGTATTACATATCAATGCAAGGAGGAAATAGCAAAAACATGCACAAAAAATATCATTTATAAATGTAAAGGTTTAGCATGCCTATATACTCATTTCTATGTAGCCTGCTGCAGTATATTACTCTAAATGGTTTGTCCATAATTCACAATATTCCCAGCAAATTTGGCCATGTTTGTCAGGGAAGGATGGAAATGGAGTCCAACTTGGATAGCAATCAAATATCAGAAACTGGATTCAGTATGCAAGAACAAAAGCAAGAAAGAACAAGATTCATTTGAAAGAAGAATGTTGCTTTATTATGGTAAGCAGTAATTTTATATTCAAACTGTGTAAAGCTGGAAAAAAGAGACTATTATTCTTATAATATAATTAATAAACACATTTCTTAGGAATGTTATAAGAGACTTGGAAGGGTAATTTAGAGGTCACTTGAAAAGACAAAGCTGGGTGGATATATACACAATTCTAAAATTGTGCAATTGTTTCCTTAGGAATTATTATTCCCAAAATATTTGGGAGATATATGCAAAACTACATTTGTAATAGGAATTTGTAATAGGAATTCTGAAAACAGCTTGCTCTTTCACTTTAAGAGCTACATGAAATACATGGACATTTTTGTTTGAAGGGCAATATATAAATCAAATAAATGCATAATATTTAATTAGAAAAATCTGCAGAACTCTTTTATCTTAATTCTGTAATGCGTAAATGTTCCAAGTGGATAGTTTATTTTGCTCATTTTAATATAGACATATATATTGATGCAGGAAATTCAAATTTCATGTGAAGGATCAAGACAATAATGCAAACTGGCAAATTGTGCAGCAATAAAGGGTTTGGTGAGCCCCAAATGCACAGCAGAGTTCTGCTATTAAAGAAAAGTATACCTCAGTTTTAATGATGGGTCATGAGAATGTCTTTTGTATAGTACTTTAACAAATGGGGAACGAAGAGTACTGTGAGTGCACATCTGGGAGGTTTGGCATGATTATATGGTTGTACTTTATACTAGATGTCATGAAATGGTTTTAAAGGAGCTTGTTTTATGTTTCAAACTTAAGATTCTCTTTAGTTACTGAAATCCTTTCCTGTGCACTGAAGAGACTGTTACTAAGGCTGTGAGCATTCTTAATTCTAAATCCTCTACTTTGCACCGAAATCACAATTCCAGTCCAAGAAAAGCCTGTTTCATCAACTGGTACTCATTCTGTCCAAGGTTCTTCTAAAAGAAGAATATGTATTGGTAAACATTGCTTCTTGACTCTCTGGACTATTATGGGATGTTGCTATTACTATTTTTATCCTCAACTTAAAGTCTCCATATTTTGAATTTTACTCCCACCAAATTTTCATACTTAGATATAAATAACCGGACGTGGCTGAAAGTTCACATATAGCCACCCAACTAACCTCAGTTAAACTTGTCATCCATGGATTTATCTGTGCAGAGTAAGGGAAACCATCACTCTTTTTACTTTTCTGCATGGGGCAAAGAGTTTTATATACAATGGGCTTTCTCCACTACGTAGGATATGTGCAGGGAAAACTAGGTAGGATATGTGCAGGGAACACAAATCCTTTAGTCTTCAACTGCAATAGTGAAAGAGTTGGACTAAATCAAATAGAACTCATGCCACTATTGATTTCATAGAAGCACACGTATATGTATTTCTTCCAGTTTTAGTGTGAAAATATACAATGAGGACACTATCTTATCAGTGCTTCTCTGTCTTATGCATGACCTATCCTTCCCCTTCAAAAGAGAATAAGAACAGATAAAACAATAATTCTGGAAATGATAGAGATTCACTCAAAGACTGGTGAGTTATCAGATTGATAGGCTGACTTAGCCCCAGCTGTTCCCCATCCCTAAAGATTAGAAAAAAACAGTTTTGGTGATGAACCATTTCAATGATGTACAACTTTATCAGGACCAAAGACCACATTTGACTTTTGAGTGGTATACTAGAGCAGAGGGTGGCAACCTTAAACACTCAAAAAGCCATTTGGACCTGTTTCCCACAGTAAAGAAAATGCCAGGAGCCACAAAACCCTTCCCCATATGCCTGACTATTTCCTGGGCAGCCACAAAACTAGCATATATAGTTGAATTAAAGATTCTGTTTTCTTCTAAAACTTTTCTTTTCTTGGATTTACCCATGGTTGGCCTACCAGGGGTCGAAAAGCTCAATAAATTGCATGCTGGAGGGTGTTGCACATTGGGCAGTTGTGATACATATTTTGAGAGACAGGGAGCCGCAGCAGAGGGATGAAAGAGCCACATGCGGCTCCAGAGCTGCAGGTTGCTGACCCCTGTACTAGACAATGCATTTCAAAAGCAATTGGTGAACCCAAACAAACACTATATTTAATATAACGTATATAGTTAAAATACAGTTAAAATGATTATTTAGTGATCAGGTATTTTATAATTTCTCATTCCTGTCCTATTACACATTACTACTGTGTAAAAGACCACAACGTCATCCAATGCACTATAAGTGTCACAGCTGCCTTAGCGCAGGGGTGTCAAACTCGCATCGTCACAGCATTGTCACATGACATATTGCGAGTTTCCCACATTTGCTAAACCGGGTGTGGGTGTGGCCAGCGCTTGATGCATCTAGCCTGAGAGTTTGACAGCTCTGCCTTAGTGTATTTCTCTACTTCATAGTAACTAATGGTAAAATGCCAGAATTTCTTTTGCTCTGTCAGGTAACATTAGAATTATTTATTCACATCTATTTTATACTCACAGAAGATTTATATTTTAAAAAAAGAATGTGAAATCATTCCAAAATAAGAAAGTATTCTTTTATCTATGTACGTATTTTCAATTATGCGTTTTGTTGGCATTGACTAATATGAATCAAAATTCCAAGTAGTGTAAGTATGAAGGGAATTGGGGTGAAATCTGCTATATAGTCATGTGTGATAGCTATAGGACAAGGGTATCATAGTTTAGTTGAAAACAACAAACATTACCCAACAGTTAAGAGATACAGACAATATAGCCACCCCTTGTTAGCAGCTATTACATTTAATGACCATTAGCAAATATGAGGCTAATGATTAAAACATCATTTTTTAAAATAAATTTTATTAATTTTCTATTTGTTACATTTCTTAGTGCTTAATAAGCATTGTGTTGTCTTGGGTATTTAATTTGCATAGCCATACAGATTCCATTCTTACTTTCCACCCCTTTTTTCCAACCACTGGTAAAATAAGTTCTATGTTTGATAATATTCTGTGTCTTCTTTCCATTTAATTTTCAATGTAAGTCTATCCATTTCTGCACAATCTAGTACAGTGTTTCTCAACCTTAGCAACTTTAAGGCAAGTGGACTTCAACTCCCAGAATTCCTCAGAGAATGTTGCTGGCTGCGGAATTCTGGAAGATGAAGTCCACTTGGCTTAAAGTTGCTAAGGTTGAGAAACATTGATCTAGTATCTTCTCTTTGTCTTGTGGCGTCTCTTCATTTTTCATTTTTTCAAATCATCATTTTCTGACGAATGCATGCACTTACAGCCAAATTTTGTGCGTCTGACAACAATGCATGCCAGAGTGAATGCTTGCTGCTCAAGAGAACTTTAGCTAAATAAGAGCAACCAGTGAACTTTGTAGCATCTCTCTCTCTATCTATCTCTCTCTCCCTCTCCCCTCTCCCTCCCTTCCTCTCTTTCTTTCATGTTCAGTTAGTGACCACTTTCTTTCTGATTCAAGAAACAAATTGTGATCACTAATTGAGGATAGGATATATTTTTGTCGATTTTTTTTATTTTATTTTTTGAAGCCCTATCTTATAACCCTTGGCTATATTATGTGCACAACTGTTCTGGCAACTTCCCCTTTCCAACTCTGGCAAGTATCTAGGAAATTTCAGGTAAAGAAGTTCTCCCTCTTTCGGATTACCCATCTCATGAAGAACCCCACCTACCACTTAAAAATGTTATGAATACATTATGCTAGAAAATTCAAGTAATATATTATGATTTTAGGTGTATTGACATATCATTAGGTTTCCCTCCAACTGTTTACAAATATTTAAACTACAAATGAATCACTGTTATGTGACACTGTGAGATCACCGGAACGGTGGAGTATTTAGCCTCCCCCCCCCCACCTTATGGAAAAATGTGCAGTTTAATATGCACAATAAATATACTAAGCTATTTCGAGGTATAATACATTTACATTGATCCTCTTTTGGGGCAAAAATGCAGAAGCATTCCCATAACCTCCAGTCTACTAAATTGATGAGTAGGGATTGTTGAGGGTGTTCTAACTAGTAAAAAGGAACACATTTTACCTGTGGGATTTTCTTTTTGCAATAATTTTTTTATTTTTTGTTTTAACAAACATATCATCATGTGAACAGCGTGGCTCCAGGGTATCTTACATTTTAAAACAAATATGACAATGTTCTTCACATTTGATACAGTTGACAGTCTTTTAAAATTTGATATTAATACACTTATTTTGTTAAATTATCATTCTTGATTATTCGGTATTACATTATTTTTGTGTCAATCTCTACATTCTTAACATCACTTTTACTTCAAATAATATATTAATCATATTTGCTGTGTTTAACGAACTACGTAATTCTACTAAATTCACAAATGTGTATTGTTATAATTTTCCATTATTTGTACCCTTTTTAATTTTTAAATATGCCACTGTTATATTAAAAATTGTCCCTTTTCTAGTCACATTTTAATACAAGTAAAATAGTACTCATATTTACACTTAACAAGTTATTCAATTCTAATAATAATAGCTATTTTTATTAAATTGCGATCTTTCATTATCTTATGCAATGTTTCAATGTATTGTTTTTGTGCCAATCAAATTCCCCATTAATATTCATATTATTATTTTTAACAATTATATATCTTAACTTAATTAATAATACACCCATTTATGTAAAATCATAAGCCTCTTTTTAAACCGTCATCTCTCATTCGCATTAAGGCTTTTGCTTTCCTTTGATTATCTTCCATATTCTTCTCTTAAATTTTTATCTCTATCTACTTCTTGACCCTCTTAAACATTTCTCTTTTCTCTACTATGTTTCATTATCTCATTTTCAGATTATCTACTCTTATCCCCTATTTTTCTCCCCAAAAAACCCACCCTGCAATTCCAATTCCTGTTTAGCTTCCCTTATAATATTCTCCCCTTGGTTTATTTCATCAATCATTTTTATTTTTATCTCCTTTTTGTCATTTCTTTTTGTTTGTTGCTCCTCTTCTTCTTGGACCTCCTATTTTCTTTTTGTCATTTGTGTCTCAATTTCCAACTCTCCATATATACTCTGTATTTTGTTCAAGATCTCCTCACATCTTCTTGTCAAAGTATCTTTTATATCCTAAATTTCCAACACAATTTCTTTCCAAATTCCACTCATCTTTTATTCAAGCCAAAGTCATTTTTTTTAAACAAAGAATTCAATGTCCGATGTCTAGGAGTCTTTAAATCCCAAAGTTAATCAATCTATTCTTTTGAATAATCCAAGGATAAAATCTTCATAAATCCCTCTACCAGTTAATTCTTATACTGTAATTTTCAGAGGTCTTTTAATAGTAACATTCTCTTATTTCTCACTTTTAATTTTCCACAAGCTGGATCTTGCCAGGATTTGGGGGATGTGTTATGTCTTTCTTTGACAGCAGGTGGAGCTCTTAAATCAGTTTTCACTTTGTCTTGTTTTTCTTATCAGACTTTACTAATATATTCCAAAAGTAAGCATTATATTCTTTTTTTCTTTTGTAGATTTCAGCATTGTTAAAATGCCTATTCAAAACCAATGTCTATCCAATTTACAAATCCAATTTATTGTATTTTTTACAAGTTCTCTATTTTCTTCCTTTATTTTCTTATGTTTTTTAAATGGTAGAATTACTCCAGTATTAAGTCGCTGCCACTTTAAAAGATAATGAGTCTCTCTTTTCTGAATATTCTTGTTAGGGTTGCACTTTGAATAAAAAGGATTGTTCTCACCCAGTTCCAGACACTGTCACTAACTCCGCTCTAGCACTCTTCTTCGGTTAAGCTGTCTCCGGCTGTGTGGCAGCCATATTGGCTGGCTCTTCTATGTGACGTGGCATAGAAGGTAAAAGCCTTGGGGCTCTACAGGGGACTTGCGTTCTCCCCTGGAACCACGCAGGGCACTCCTCCTTTGCTTCACCGCCCCTCCAGGGCATCTTTGGCTCCTACCGGAGCCTTCAAACAGGGAGAAGCCAGAGCAGGGGAAGGAGAGCTCCGTTCCCTTGTGACTGGAAGTGTGACATCACTTCCATTATCCGTGGGATAACGTGGGATTTTCTGATATTGAAAAAAATGGAAGTTCTATGGCAGTGATGGCGAATTTTCTTGTGGCGTGTTGAAAGTGCCGGCACCCACAATGCAATGTGCCCTGCCGCATGCGCGCGCAATCCCCCCCGCCCCACCCCTTACCTGTACTGCGCATGCGCGCGCAACCCCCCGCCCCACACC
>JAOYMU010000077.1:66147054-66160608 GCA_025802295.1 Psammodynastes pulverulentus
GGAGACGGACCACGTGATCCGGACTCCGAAAAGGATCCGGAACGCAGTTCCGCCCCGTTCCCACAGAAAAAAAGCCCAATTTGCAAACCAGAAAACCAAAAGCCATGTATCAATATCTAGAAGGCTGTTAATGGGATGGACATATTTTTGTTTGAAACCGAAAACAGGACAAAGACAATAAAAGCTAAAAGAAATAGGATTCAAGGTGACTGCTAGGAAACTTTCCTGATGGCGAGGAATGTTTTAATCCATGAAACAATAAGCCTAAAACAGGGATGGACAAATGTTTTCAAACAGGAGCTAAATGATTACCCACATTTCCCCCTCCATTCTCATCACAAAGGCTAGTATTATTTAATCTTAAGGAACTAATTTTGAAAACCTCAGGTTGTTATAAGGAAATAATACAGACAGAAAAGCCTCTAAGCCTGCCACACATGTAGTTTTGTTTATTGAAGAGCAACGAGGGGCAGAACGTTCTCCCCTCTTTCTCACTCATTATACTAGCCAGAAAAGATATGGGATAGAAGAAATAATCTTTCTACCTAGATAATAACAACTAATCTATTGTGTGAGCTGTAAACAGAGGCCTCCCCCAAACAAAATACTAGGGAGTTAACTAATAAAGAAACAAAAGCAACACAGGCAATAGGAGGGTGGGGAAAAAAACCCTGTGAAACACATTAAAGTGTGTTCCAGGCAGGGTTGGTTTTTTGGGGTGGTGGTGTTTTGATTGAAATTGTTTGCAGAAGGAAGAGATGGCTGCCTTTACACGTTATTTATTAGAATTTGGGAATGGGGAGAGTCGGGGAGTTGAGTTTGCCGCACAGCTAAGGTAATCTGCCTGCTAATAATTTAATTATGATAATCCAAGGTAAATTATTTCTCCTTTAAACAGCCACAGGATACCAGGGCAGGAAGAAATCTGGCTTTCGGTTGTGATCTCGTTATCCCCCCCCCCCCCTGAGGTGGCTGACCAATCCCAGGAAGGAAGGAGGGGACGAGGGCTGGTCCCTGAATTTGAATCTGATTGGGCGACAATAAATTTTGGGAAGGGGGTTAGGCATCTCTTTGATGGAGATGCAAGCGACCGAGCGGGAGGAGGGAAGGAGAGAAGGGGCCGGCCTGGAATTGATTAAGTTGGGAGGAGAAAGAGGAGAAGGCTGGGCGAAGCTCAACTCAGCCCGGGGGCCCTCCTTTGAAACAGACTAATTGGGGAGGGAAGACACAAAGGGAAGCGAAAGGCGCTTGGAGAGACGCGCGGCAAGGAAGAGTTCCCGCTGGGTGAGTGGAGTTTTGCCTCCCTCAGCTCTCCGAGGCTGATCCCAAAAAGTTTTGCTAGGACTAGGGTCCCCGAAGCAAGTGACAGATCCCAGCTCGTCCTGGGGGGGAGACAAAAGCGCTCGGGTATCCGTAAGAGCTGACGGGAAGCAAACCACCATGCGCCTTGCCGACGCGTCCTTGGCCCGTTGCCTGCTGCTGCCGTTGCTCTTGGGATCCTGCTGGGCCCAGTTCCACGGAGAGAAGGGCATTTCTATCCCCGATCATGGTTTCTGCCAGCCTATTTCCATTCCGTTGTGCACTGACATTGCATACAACCAGACGATCATGCCCAATTTGCTAGGACATACCAGCCAAGAGGATGCTGGCTTAGAGGTCCACCAGTTCTACCCTCTGGTGAAGGTCCAGTGCTCCCCGGAACTCAAATTCTTCCTCTGCTCTATGTATGCTCCTGTGTGCACTGTCTTGGAGCAAGCCATTCCACCTTGCCGGTCCATTTGTGAGAGAGCACGCCAAGGCTGTGAAGCTCTCATGAACAAATTTGGCTTCCAATGGCCAGAACGACTGCGCTGTGAGAACTTTCCCCGCCATGGGGCAGAGCAGATCTGTGTAGGGCAGAACCATTCAGAGGAAGGTGGCTCTCCAGCATTGATTACAAGTGCCACTCCAATTGCTGGACAGGGTACTGCTGGGCCACCACGTTATGCCACTCTGGACCACCCTTTCCACTGCCCACGAGTCCTTAAAGTGCCCAGCTACCTCAACTACAAGTTTCTTGGAGAGAAAGACTGTGCAGCACCATGTGAACCAACCAAGAATGATGGACACATGTTCTTCAATCAAGAGGAGATTCACTTTGCACGCATCTGGATTCTCATCTGGTCTGTTCTGTGCTGTGCCTCTACTTTCTTTACTGTCACTACCTATCTGGTAGATATGCAGCGCTTTCGCTACCCAGAACGACCCATCATCTTCCTCTCTGGCTGTTACACCATGGTCTCTGTAGCCTATATTGCAGGATTTGTATTGGAGGAACGGGTGGTGTGCAATGAACGTTTCCAAGATGATGGCTATCGGACAGTGGTACAGGGTACCAAAAAAGAAGGCTGCACCATACTTTTCATGATGCTGTACTTCTTCAGCATGGCCAGCTCCATCTGGTGGGTCATCTTGTCCCTCACTTGGTTTCTTGCAGCTGGCATGAAGTGGGGACATGAAGCCATTGAAGCCAACTCACAATACTTTCACTTGGCAGCCTGGGCTGTGCCTGCTGTCAAAACGATCACCATCCTGGCCATGGGGCAAATTGATGGTGATCTCCTCAGTGGTGTCTGTTTTGTGGGGCTTAACAACATAGACCCACTTCGGGGCTTTGTTTTAGCTCCCCTCTTTGTCTACCTCTTCATAGGCACCTCATTTCTTTTGGCAGGCTTCGTGTCACTTTTCCGTATCCGTACCATCATGAAACATGGAGGTACGAAAACAGAGAAGCTGGAGCGTCTCATGGTGCGCATTGGGGTCTTCAGTGTCCTCTATACAGTGCCAGCCACCATTGTTATTGCTTGCTACTTCTATGAACAGGCCTTCCGTGAGCACTGGGAGCGGAGCTGGATTAGCCAAAACTGTAAGAGTTTGGCTATTCCCTGTCCACTTCAATACACCCCACGCATGACCCCTGACTTCACTGTCTACATGATCAAGTATCTCATGACGCTGATTGTGGGCATCACTTCAGGTTTCTGGATCTGGTCCGGGAAAACCCTTCATTCCTGGAGGAAGTTTTATACCAGGCTAACTAACAGTAAACATGGGGAGACTACTGTTTAAGAAGAGAAATGGAGGAAGCAGATTGCCAACTCCAGAATTTCAAGAAAATATCAGATCTGCCTGCATTTCCCTCCTTGAGCTGATCCTTCTTTGTATGTATGGGGAGATGTTCTTTGGGAAACCTCCCTGCAATTTGGGGAATGGGGCTTCTTTACTACATAAAGCTGAAAACTACTCTGACAATCGGAGAGGAAAAAAGAAAAACAAAGGAGAAAAACCCCAAGTATTTAAAACTGTCTCATTTTAATTAAAACAAGTTCTAAACTTCTTTGCTTTAGGTTTCTAATTAACTATTAAAGGATGTCTTTTTGTAATTAAAATTGTAAATAGCAACTGTAAATTTAATTATATATTTCTATTTAAAAAACGAGATCAGCAGCAAGGACTTTATTTTTCAGAAAAAGTATGGAGGGGTCAAAGAAAGAAAAGATTTTTATCTCCTCTTCTTTGAACTCTATTTTTTTCCTTTTCTTTCCTCTCTTTCTGGAGCCAGGAGTATGTGTTGTTTGGGTTGGCCCTTAATAGGCTATTTTTGCCTAAGCTTTTCATTAGAGCTGGGTTTTATATCACTCCCAGCACCCAACCCACCTTAAACATCTTCCATCAACTCCCTTTTGCAGGCTACAGTTTTTGATATATTTCCAGGAACACTTCTTCCAACAATCTCACTTTTTCCTTTCCAGGTTGAAAGTTTGGCAAGCAATATTCTGTCTATGAAAATATATTTGGGGTGGGTTTGGGGAAGATGGCTGAGCCTTCTCGCCTTTGCTGAAATTTGGGCCTTGGCTGTGCAGATTTTCTTATGTTTATTTCTTTTAGACAATTATGACCTCCAAGAAAGTTTTTCTTGCCTTAAGCCGCAGAATTTGCTTTCTGTTACATTTGTATGTTTCTATTTTTTCCTAGAAGTTTTGTACAAAAGGTAGCTTTTTAAAAATGACATTTCCTTTATTAAACAGACTTGTTCTTTGCAAATTTAGTTTGAGTATTTTTCAAAAGCAGCCGCGGCCGTCTCCAAAGCAATTTATTTGTGAACTGTCCACTTAGCTTCTAAAAAGTAACTAAAAACTGCAATTGATACTTTACAGCGCAAATATCCATTTGCTTGAAGAGAAGGATCTTTAAAAAGAGATTTAAAAAAAACACGGACATGCTTGGTGGCATTTTAGAAAGTTTAAGGGAAATTTGTTTCTTTCAACTGAAGGATACTGTCTTTTGAGAAGCATAGGAACCTTATTTTATTAGTTTTCCCCAATACAGGAGAAAAATAATTACATTTCTGTCTTCTACAATTTTCTTCTTTTGAGGATGTATACTTTTCTCAACTTCTATTAAGTTCTTTAAGCTCTTTAAGAAATTCCATAGATGTTTGGGTAACTTCTCTAAATGTCTCTTACAAAAAAAGTAACAATTTATTATTCAATAACACAACTGTAATAGCAAAAAAGCAATATATTAAATGAAAAAGCATTAAATCTAAATAATATTTTTGCTAAATCAAATGTCTGATTTGGAATTGATTTCCGACAACACTAAGGAACAATCCCAGTCTAAAGTTTCCATGGAAATCACTGCAGATAGATTAACTTCTTACCATATTTTATGAAAAAAGCATTAGAAACAAACATGGTGAAATTTGTCTTTTTTGAGTCCTTGCATATGATGACTGCACACGTATGCATTTTGCATCAGTTATGCAAGCTTTGAAAAGATATGGCTGCTCTAATTTTTTTCTCTTTTTAACTTCCAAAATGTTGAGAATTTTGGCAAGCCTGTATCATTTCACTGAAAGGGTAAATTTTAACAATTAGATCCTGAGCATTTTTCATCAAAATTAAGAATTGCTCTCTAAATTGTTATGGCAGAAGAAATGTTTTCTGTTTTAAAATTTAGTGTTTTCATTTGAAAAAATAATTGATCAGTATTCTAAACAATATACAATTCATGTCTTTTTAAATTTTTCAGACTATTTGAATAAATTTGAGTTGGGGTGAAATTGGAATCAGTTGGAATTATTTATAAAGAAACAAAATGCCATTTCTGAGTTAAAGTTTCTAAAAGGCTTTACTGAAGCCGCTCCAACCCTACCTAAAAGTTAGCTAGCAAATTCCATCCATTTCTCTAGCATGATAATCACTCTTTGCAATGAGTCTAAAGATGGAACAGGATGCTAAAGGATACATGGAAGAAGTTAAGAGAAAAAAGGAAACCTATTGTTGCACAAATCTTTTTTAAAAACTCCCATTAGATTTCATATCTCCCCTCCTCCTGTGGCAGTCTCGGATGGCATCTCCTCTCTCCTGCCCTTGGCAAATTGTCATTCTTAAGACCGCTTTTGTATTGCTAATGGTGTTAGTTGCTTTTTTGTGTCATTTGGTGTAAAGTTTTAAAACTTTGAAAAGAAATAAATAATTTCCTACTCCTTTTCCATCACAAGGGACCATAAAGGAAACAATTCAGTTGGATGAGGAAACAATAATGCAAAATGGGTTTTATAATACTAGAGGTAAGTGGAGCGAAGGAGGAAGTAAGAAAGGCTCCTGATTTTTTGAATCCTGCATTTTAAAATGAGGTGGAAATGGAAACCTCTAATTTTTCTTCTTAACACTGCTTGCATGCACATGCGTGTGTGAGTGTGTGCGTGCGTGCGCACACACACACACACACACACACACACAGTCTTCATCAGAGAAAAGTGTGGTTTAAAGCCCCCAAATCAAAGGGTGACTAAAGTGAACCAGATGGATCCTGGAATGCTATAAACATGTGTCCACCTACGACAAAAATAAAAAATAAAACACATTCTATCTGGTTTTATTTCTAAAAAAACTGTTATACTGTAACATAACACTGCATATGGTTTGTACTTGAGTGTTGCCTACTATACAATGAAGCATGTCAATATCTCTTATCAAGCTCCAAGTTCTGTTATTATACTTTTTCCATTTTTTAAAATAGGCGATTATATCTACACGGTTCTTTTTCTACCCCAGCATTTCCTATAAACCTGTCTTATGAACCCTGCAAATACATCAACAGATGGATCTCATTAGTCCCCTTTTTGGCAAAGGTCTTTCAGCTGCTTGCCCCACACAAGCAGGGACTACACCCAAACTTTTAGTAAGCCCACCCCCCTTTCTGTGTCCTCTGGACAGAAGATTGCAACGTGGACCAGAGGAGAGCTGAGAGTGGGCTCCCTCTGCCAAGAATGTAGGGGCCATGGGTTTATCTCCCCCCTTTTGTTCTTAATTTAATCCTTCTGGTTTTAGAAGCCTATGGAAAAGAAAAGACCATCTCATGTCAGAATGGCTTATGTCAGGCAAGCGCTTTTCCACATATGTGTATATTTTAACAAATATCTAAAGTTCATTTCTTTCTCCCGCCCCTTCCCTCCAGCTCCTTCATGTTTACCCTCTTTCCAGGTCAGTTCGACTTCTTCAACCCTATCCTCTTTTGGCTCCCTTGCCCCCTTTTTGTTTGCAGTGCTAATTAAGGGTGGGGGAGGGAAATAAACTTTTGTTACCTTTCTGAGCTAGCATGTTTTTTTGTTTTTTTTTTAAAGTCAATTTAACTTTACAAAAATGAATCGATCTCTGACTCATATCCTCCCCTCCTCCCCAAAGTATGTTGCATAGGACATTTTTGCATTCCCACTTAAAGTTGACACACAGGCTTTGAAATGGAGATTTCTCCCCCAGTGAAGCAGAGGCCTGCTTAACACATTAAGAATCCCAGCTGCCAGGGAATGAGAGCAAAGAGGTTTGATCTGTGCAGGGTAGATTCCTCTACTCTTCCCGCCCCCATTGAAAAGACAAGAGTGTGGGGGTTGTTCCCTGCAATAAACTGTTACAGACCTAGAGCTATTTAGAGGGGGGGGGGGGTGGAATATGAAATTCCTTTGCGGCAGACGGGAAGGCTGTCCAGTCGTGCAAACAAAAAAGCCTTCTTTAAATGAATCACAGTTGCAAAGAGTCAACCAGTGCTGTTTAATGAAATGGTATAAAGGAGGGGTTGGTGAACAACTGGATTCCTAACCAGACTTCAGTTCCAACTCTTATCAAGACAGGATTCTATGAGCAGAGCAGCTGCCATGCCTGACTCTTACCTCCTCAATAAAGCCTCAGTTCTGCAAGACTCTGACTTCATGAGGCTTCAATATGTCTTTAAGGGGCACTGCAGTATTTTCCCTTAAATTCAGATAGGGACCCAAGAGTAAGGATTTTCATTTTCAAAGTCTAGGTAAGCAGAAAGTCCATCTCATCAAGCCAGCTTGGCTAACTCCTATCCAACAAGGCTGATCAGAATTTTCTGGGAAGATGAATGAAGAAACCTGTGACTAGTTTTCCCTGGAATATAGGAATCCATAATACAGGATAAAGGCAGACATGTCAACTCAAAATTGTTCACCCAACTGCTCTGCCTGGCCTTGATGGAAATGACAGGTGCGCATACCAGTATTTGAGCTCTGGCTGAATGTCCCTTCAGTCCTCTCCTATGCTTCAGGTGGATCTGCCACCTTGTTAAAAACTTAAAAAGCTTCACATGAATATTGCAGGTGCTAAAGAAATGTATTTTAAAATGCAAAACAAAGGATTCTCATGTTTTGATAAGTGAGGCAGAATTGCAGTAATGCTGGGAAAGTTCCAGCATTGTACTCGCAGCTGCCTTCTGATTCAAATTAGCAAAACTATTTTTTCTTCTCAGGGTATAGCCCTGGTGGTGAATTAATGGCTATGACCAAATGCTTCCAAAGTAGCCTCACTACTATACAAACATTACATCTTTCAGAGAAAAGTAACCTTTCATTCACCGCTGAGTGGTGTCATAGCATATGTGGGATTAGGAAGAATGTCTCAAGGCATTATTACCATAGGAGAATATGTACCTTCCCTAATTATAGATGGCCTCTTCATGGCCCATTCTCTCCATCTGCATTAGACTGCAGCTCCCATGATCTCTAGTCAGTTATAACATTTGGATCCTAAAAAGCTTTACTAAACCCAAACAAACAAAAAATACCCCTACATTTGGTGTGTCTGATTGGCTATCAAGAATTCATTTAGTGACCCGTATTGTGGCACTAAATGGACCCTTGGTTTGGTCTAATAGGACTGCTTAGACTCTTACATATTCCCAGACTTTCAGATATGTTCATTTGCTTGAACTATATTTATTAAAAATGAAATATTTTTTAACAAATATAGTTTAAGCAATTCCCACTTCTCATTATTGCTAAGAACATATGTGATTCTTTTAAAACTCCAAACATTGAAGGATCATAATAGTAAACAAGAAATTTCATTAGAATAGTTATTCTGTTACTGTGATAGGGAAAACTCTATGCTATCTCACAGTATGTTCTCGGATCTCACAATAGCATAAACTCACCTCTACTTGAAGTCATAGGAGGTTCTTAGATAATTCATCTTCATCTCCATCTCCATTTCTAAGCCTCCACAAAAGAATGAATTTGAATTAAATTTACAGCCACTTCCATCAAATCAACATCTGTATGTCAGATCCAGCAATGGAATACAGGTAGCATATTTACAGACCCCTCACATCCTGGGCATAAATTGTTTCAACTCCTACCTTCAAAACGATGCTATAGAGCACTGCATACCAGAACAACTGGACACAAGAACATTTTTTCCCTAAATGCCATCATGTTGCTAAACAAATAATTTCCCTCAACACTGTCCAACTATTAAGTCTGCATTACTATTACTACTAATCCTCTCAACTCTCATATCACCCATCCCCTCCCACTTGACTGTAACTTTGTTGCTTGTATCCTTATGATTTATATTGACTGTTTCCTAGTATGATTTGATTGTTTATTGTACCCTATGACTATATTAAGTGTTGTACCTTGTGATTCTTGTGAACTTGTGATTCTTGACAAATGTATCTTTCTTTTTATGTACACTGAGAACATATGCACCAAGACAAATTCCTTGTGTGTCGAATCACACTTGGCCAATAAAGAATTCAATTCAATTCAATTCAATTCAATCATTCTTCTGTTCTTATGGTATGCATGGAAGATGGAATAGGCAAATAGGCAAAGTCTCTTTGCAAAAAAAAAAGTTTCTGCCAAAGTTATCACTAATATTTATAATCCAATCCAGTCCAATGGAGTTGGGTGGCTGATCAATCTAAATAAATAAATAAAATTTCCACTCAGAGAAAAATCCTAGCTTCACTGCTATGACTAGAGTTAAAACCAGCAAAACATCTGAAACAGGCACACAAGAAAGATGACCATGTCTCTTAGATACTATATATCTTAGATACTATATATTCCGAAAAGTGTGTTTGGTGCAAAAATAACATTGTGCATCACTAAAAGTACACTATACCTGAAGTGAAGCATGGTGGTGACAATATTATATTTTGGGGCTACTTTTCTTCAGTTGGAATTGGGGCTTAGTCAAGTTGGAGGGAATTATGAACAGTTCCAAATATCAATTTTGGCACCAAACCTTTAGGCCTCTGCTAAAATGTTGAAGAGGAATTTCATCTTTCAACATGACAATGACCCAAAGCATTACTATGTAAATCAACAAAAGAATGGCGTGACTAGAAGAAGATCAAAGTTTTGAAATGGCCCAGCCAGAGTCTGGACCTGAAGCCAATTGAAACTATGGTGTGACTTGAAGAGGGCTGTGCACAGGAAATGCCCTTGCAGTCCGACAGATTTTGGAGCACTTTTGCAAGGAAGAGAAGGCAAAGATTCTCAAAACAAGCGGTGCCATAAGATAGCGGTGCCTACTCCAAAAGACTGAATGCTGTCATAACATCAAAAGCTTCAATGAAGTATTAGTTTAAGGGTGTGCATCATTATGCAACCACACCATTTATTTTTTTTTCTTCCCTAGAAGATTTCAGTTTGTTTTAAATTGAATTATACAGCTTATATGTTATATTTAAAGGTGGAAAAAATTCTGAAGTGATTTATCTTGGTCTGTTTTTTTTTACATCTCAAAAACCTGGCATTTTAACAAGGATGTATAGACTTTTTTTTATATCGCCTGTAGTATGCACCCATGTATATTCCAGTCCAGTTATGGTAGGTCTATCCCAAAGTCATCTAAGGGGCCCTTTTTGAGCCCTAGAAAGCTCCCACATGGAAAATCTCAACTCAACAATATAGTTAGGTTGGAGCAAAGGCCAAAAATGCCCAGGAACTGAGGGTTTGATGGTAGTTCCTTTATGTGACCCTACATTATGCATGCCACCTTTGATTGCAGAAATCCAAACAATCCCTTTTGCTGCCATCTAGTCTCATCAGGAGTTTTGCAGCCTGGATATGGATGGGATGGGATGGCTAACCTAGGTCCAATTATATCAGTTCCCAGCTCTATAAGTAGCCCTCAACTTACAACCATGCCTTTAATGACCATTTAAGGTTACAACAGCAATGAAAACTGGAAAACATATATAGTCCGTATGCTTGACCAATACTCCAAGATACCAAGAGTAACAATGTTCTACTTATTTGTTTTGGTAGACAATGAATCAGAGCAGGATTTTGATGGCTGGATTTGAAGGAAGAAGCATTCTATTATATTTAAAAGAGGGCCTTCCTGCTATTTGCCAGACAGGGGAATTAGGTAAAGTGTCTCCCCTTTGATGTGGATTAATTACCTCTGCTATGTTTTTCCAGATGGCTCAGTTTGGCTCAGTTAGGGAAAAGTCAATCAAAGTGCCAGAATCTAAGTGTTCCTCCCCCATTATATTCTTTACTTCTACCACCCTAAATCCAGTTGTTTCTTAACAGTAATAAAGCAGCTGAAATTATCCATTTCTGTTCCCATTTGGCCCCTTAGGAACTGTTTACTTAGTAACAATATTTGTATGCTATCCCCAAAATAAACTTCACTATGTGACAAAAAATGCTAAAACAATAGACTTAAACATTTTAAAAACATAATAAATAGGACACTAGAAAATAATACCTATTTCAGCCATAATATTTAAACATCAATTTTTAAAATGGTCATACTACAGAAATTAATTTAAACCCTGGGTAAACAAAAAGGTTTTAATGTTCCAAAGCCACAAAGATGTCCTTCCTAGGAAAAGCCAGTTACAGATGATTACTTATCTTGTATCTTAATGGTTACTTATCTTACTAAGTTGATGGACCACCTTACTTATCTTACTTACTCCAAACAAAGTAAAAATCTGGTTAGATCTCTATAGGTGGTTATGAGAGAAAGTAGCTGTTTCCAAACTGTATACGCCTTCAAAGATTAACCTACATTTTAAAGTAGGTCTGCAGACTGGTCATATCCTGAATCAATGTTGTTGAATTAGAAGCTATACTTCTCAGTAAGGGGGCGCAATGGTTCCATGGTTAAAGACGCTGAGCTTGTTGGTTGGAAAGCTAACAGGGAGATGCAAGCAATGGGGTAAGCTTTTGTTCTCGTCCCACCTAGCAGTTCGAAAGCATGCAAATGTGAGTAGTTAAATAAGTACCAGTTCAGTGAGAAGATATCAACATTCTGTGAACTTCAGCATATAGCTCTGATGAGCACCTCCCTCTAGAGTCAGAAATGACTGGACAGGGGAAATATTTACCTTTATCTTACTTCTCAGTAGCAAGAGAAGGACAATGTGTCATGTAGGTACAGTGGGAAATACCTAAAGCAGATGAAAAGCACTTCAAATCTCAACAGTACCAAACTGATCATTAGAATACAGTAATTTGCAATAGCTCTTGAACTCCATTCAGCCCCCATCTGTTTTCTCTATAGCCGAGGAGCCCCAAGGAATTCTACCCATGTTTTCTCCACTGCACAGCTGGATGATAGGGAACAAGTTACTGTTTCAGCAAGCTTAATCAAGATCACTGGATGAAGATGTTAAAACCTCCTTCTGTTCTAGGAAACCTGAGCAAATTGTTCCAACAGCAGTAAGAAAACAATGATGTTCCTTTTACCATGATCCTTGAGAGAGATTAAAATCAAGAACTATTTTTTAGAAATCTAGACAATAGCTGTGCACCGCTGATGCACTAAACATGAACTAGTCCAGGGCTGTCAAACTCGCTGCCCGCGGGCTGTATCCGTCACACGCTGGCCATGCCCAAGCCTGGTTTAGCAAATGAGAAAAAATACATCACGTGATGACATCATGACGATGCAAGTTTGATACCCCTGAACTAGTCTGTCAGGTAAGAACATATCCTATATACTTAGGTGTGGTGTGTTATGAGAATCTTGAAAACTAGTGAAGCAGAATAAATCATGGTTCAGTTTGCCATGGTATGGGCAGGCAACACTCCCAATGTCTATGAGATAAATCTATCTACTCAGAATTCCAAATGATTTTTCCTGGGCAAATGTAAGGTTGCCTGCCCATTTCTTCTTTAGACTAATTCCATTTGAAACAAGCTAAACATCACTCAGTAGTGAGGATGATTTTCCATCTTATCTGGATTAAGTTTTTTTGTTTTCTTTTTCCAACCCATGTTAAAGTATTGGTTGGGAGGAGGAGAAGATACCTCAAATCAAATCTCTAGTTCAATCTCAGTTTTTTAAAATAGTTTTTAAAATTGATATGAAATAGAAGAAGGAACCCGATTCCTAAGAGGTGAAATAAGCATCTGAGGTCCTCCAGCATCTTTTTCTAAAAATAGAATTTAAGCAGGAGAGGAGCCATTGTCAAGATTCTTGCACTAGATAGCTTATCCAGAAAAAAACCATGGGAAATGGTACCAAAAAACAGAGAGAAGACTATGATAGTTAACATTATTTTGTCTTTGGAAAAGGTCACTGCAAAGGGAAATGTGCATTTCTACTGTATTGAATTACAGCTCCCATAATCCCCAATTAACATGCCAGTCTGGAAAGCACCCTAAATCTTAGTTTAAAAAAGTAGGCAAAAAGTAAAATCCATCTGGCTTTGACCTGACTATTTTGTTAATTTATGCTAATTGCAACCTTTGAGGGATAATTGTGAAGAAAGGTTTAATGGAGATATTCAGCTGATTGTTGCTCCCCCACCTTTCTCAAATGAAGTTGAATATGAACTCCACTATTTCACCCACTCTTTGTTGTGGACAGGAGTGGCTTATTGGTTTCTCTTGAAGAAAATCACCCTTTGCATTTAAACAGACAGCTTGATAGCATAATTCTTGGGTATATATCACTATAATTCAAAGTCAGGGAAGGACTGGCTGCTAAGGCTTTCTTTCTTCCCAGCCCAGCTGCTCAATCTGCACAGAACAAATCTGGAGAGGAGGAAACACCTAGGTGGACCATCAGTAATGAGACACTGTTCAGTGTAATTTTTAAATGGGCTGAATATGTAAAGCACAGTACAGAAACCTAGAGGAATGGATACTAATCTGCAACATTATTTTTTGCTATACTTTCATGCAGGGCTTTTTTTCTCAGAGAAAAGGTGGTGGAACTCACCCCCCCACCCCAGGCCACA
>JAOYMU010000077.1:66173419-66184175 GCA_025802295.1 Psammodynastes pulverulentus
ACACACACACACACATATATGATTGACTGGAATGCAATCATATATATTTACTTTTAATTAAAGGGAAACAAATGTTGGGTTTGTTTATCCCTAACAGCTGCTTTCTAAAATATAGTCAGATGCTCTGTGTGGCCCTCAGCCTGGATGAAGCTACTGTGTTGTTTAATGATCATGCTTGGAGGCAGTTTTTCTATCCTGTGACACAAGTGCTGATAGTGGCAGAGTTAAGGGATGCCAAATGGATGGGCCTTACTTTTGTGTGACAGGATTTGTCCCTCTTTTCCCCCCAGCCTGGTGCCTTCTAGGTGAGTTGGGCATTCTGTAAGTTTTATCTTCAAAAAGTTGAAGCAAAGGCTGTATTGCTTTGAGTCATCACAGTCTGCAAGGCCATAGAGCTTAGATAACATGAAAACTAGTTCACAGTGTATGTTTATTGCAGGGCTTGGATTAAAGGTGATTATATGCCTGACTTTAGTTCCACACTTTTATCTCGGTAATGGCAAATATTTTGAATGCAGGAAATGGCTGACCTGCTTTTGAATTAATGTTTTTCTTTCATTCCCAACTGGACCTGTGTACATTACTTTAGGTTTCCATATCATACCTCATCAGTAAATATTGTAAGTGCTGCTTTTCTTCCACTAGTTCTTCCACTATATATAGAGAAGCGGTAGTTGAAAGAGGATAAGGTGCCCATCTCTGTTAGTTCTCTGTTTGAGAGAAATGGTGACTTAAACGTTAATAACAGATACACTTTGCACTTTAATGTCATAGTTTTAAAAATATTGAATTGCATTGAATTACAAACCACTCTGGATAAACTTCTGATTTTATGAGTGGTTTATAAAAGTGAACACACTACAGTACTTAATCAAGTGCCCCTTCAATTCATTTGCTGACTATTTTTATAGAAAAAGCAGCTTTAAAATGTAATGCTCCTTGATTCTTTTGCTATTCAGTGCTTTTTTGCGGGGTTGCGATACCCGCACTACAGTGGGCGAACTCGGGGTTTAAGAATACACATGACACCAAAGTATTCTTATAGCGGTGAACCTCTCTCTCGGTGAGAAGGCTCATGGTGAGAATGCCCAGAGCAGCGTGGCTCACCTCCTTTTATTGATAATGTAAGGGGGGTCGACACTTGCCATTGGCCCATTCAAGCATGGTGGGCTTACAGTTATCGGTTGACCTTTTCCCTGATACGTTACTCAGATATCACCAGATATTAACAGTCTTATATGGGACAAAGGTCCCAGCACTCTGCGCATGCCTCTGCGTGCCCTTTTCCTCCTCCAAGCCTTCCCTCCTCCCTCCGAGTCCAGGCGCTCCAAACGCGCCCCTCCCAAAGGGAGAATGTCCGTTAGTGAATTCCCACAACCAACATAAATTATTTTATCAGCAGCCTCCCTCCTGACTTATGACACTTAGTTTTGTATTTGTCTAATTTCAAATTAGTGTCATTTCCTATCTTTCCCCTTAGTCTCATCACATGCGCTTCAGCAACTGCAGGCATGATCAGGCATAGACTTGGATCTGCCCACTCCTAGTGGCTGTTTTCAGCTGCTGCAGGCATTCCTTTCCCTTCCAGGGACTTCCCTTCGTGACTTTTTGGTTTGATTTGGATAGCAACATTTGCCCAAATGATGCCTGACCCAGCACTTTGCAAAGTCACCAGTAGGGCATTATACGGTCTCCTTAACTATACAGCATTCTCACACAAAATTGATAAATACTTTTAGAGAGGAAAAAAAAAGGTCCCGAGACAGTTTGGGTGATGGGAAATCCACTTGCCAGAACCTGTCAACAGCCCTCATCAGCTGCTTTTAGTTGGAGTGAGAAAGACAACACAATGATGAAAGAATGCATGTAGATAAGTGAGACGGTGAGAGAGCATGGGAATCAAGAGCATGCACAAGTGAGCAACAAAGAGTACATGAGACAGCGAAAAAAGTGAGAGAGATGAAGAAGTGAGAGTAAATGCAGCAAATATTAGAATATGTACGACTCGAGTAACAATCAAAACAAACAAGGCAGATAAAGCAATACAGTGAAGGATAAAGCTAGAGAGGAGCAGAAGTCAGTATGAGCAAGTAAGAGGCATTGTTTGTGGAGCATTCTGCCAACTTATCCAGAGGATCAGAGTTTGACAGACAGCTATCACCATGGCCAGTTGAGGAATTCTGGGAGTTTAAGTCTGCAAGTCTTAAAGTTCCCAAGTTTGGAGACCCCTGGTGTCAAAGCTCACTTTCTTTCCAAGCCCCATCCCACATTAAGAATTGTCAGAAGGAAATTGACCAAGTCAAACACCTTAACTTGCTTTCATTAGACTGTCAAAACAATGACACTTGCTGGCCTTTTCATCTAGCTGGCAGAATTTGGACAGGCAAAATTAGGCTGGCAGCTTTTGGCACTTCACAGGCTGGAGAAAAGTGCATTAACCCGTCAATTTGGTTACAGTGGGTGGAGGTAGTGATGACTCACTGGTGCTGGGAAGCTGGTAGAGGCAATTCTTAATGCATGTTGTTGATATCAGCAGGAAAAACCAGGCCATTTTTAAAATGAGGATTATGAAACTGACTGAAAAGACTACGATCCATTTCCCAGAGAAGATGGCCTGTGAAATCTCCTTGAGAGGTTTGGGAGGTGCGATGAGGCAAAAGGTCCCAAGAAACAAGACTTACCTCCAACCTCCACTGTAAACAGCAATGCTTCTTGTCATTTGAGCTGTACAACAACCAAGCGAGAAGAAAAACAGTTTGGCTACCCGAGTAGAACCAGGTGGTAGGCACGTGACATTGATGTGGGAATAGTATCAGAGACTTGTGCAGAAATGCCCTAAGAATGCTAAATGACCCTAGCACAGATTTGCTCACAGCAGAGGTTGAGTGGAGTCTGTGTAGCCAGCCCTGTCCTATCCCATTAGATTAAGTGTTCTCAGTTGGTAAACAGGAGCCATTTATTAGCAGAGAAAACATTTAACTTGTGAATGATGTTAATTAGCTAGTGTTCAGATGTTATTGGGTTGTTGTTCTTTTGCAACTACAATCTTCAAATGCCTGGTCACCTTGCCACTTTTCTTACATGGGAGGAAGCCATCTGGCTTCTATTTGGATCAGCTATAGATGAAGTGGTTGCTAACTATGAAATTTGGTGCCTAAAGCAATTGCATTGTTTCATGATGCACAAAGGATTTATTACACTGGTAGATCTGGGCATTTTATAATTCCTGGGTCACATCCAGCCCTTTGGCTGTCCCTGTCCAGCCCATGTGAGGTCAACTGGAAATTACAAATCAAATGTAAATATTTGCAATGCAGGGGACGGGAGAAGAAGCTGCGTTGGGTCGGGCTCTGTGAAACCATCATGTGCTCTTTTATTTGGCTGGCAGTCAGTCACAGGAGGGCAAGGAGAGAGAACATTTTTCTGCCCCTGCGCAGCACTCACCTCTTGCTTGGAGCAGCCTAAGGTGGTGGCGGCGGCACTCAGTGCATGATGCAACCTGGGCTTAGCCACCCGCCACCACTTTGGTTAAAGTGTGGCCTTGCAGGCAAGTGGATGGATTAGTGGAGCACAGCCAGTAACTGTTGGTTTGGTTCTCCACATCAGTCCCAGTTCCTCATGTGGCCCCTTGGGAAAATTAATTGCTCGCCCCTGTGTTTAGAGGATCTTCTCTCAGGGCAAAAAACATGACAAACTATATGTCTTTTTGTTATGAAATATTTTTCAACACCAGGCATTGGGGAAGGGTCACCATCAGTGGTGGGATTCAGCAGGTTCACACCTATTCACGAGAACTGGTTGTTAACTTTCTAAGCAGTTCGAAGAACCGGTTGTTGGAAGAAATCTCCTTGTTTTTTTCCCACTTTACAGCAGTGGTGGGATTCAACATTTTTTACTACCAGTTCTGTGGGTGTGGCTTGGTGAGCATGGTGTGGCTTGGTGGGTGTGGCAGGGGAGGGATACTGGAAAATCTCCATCCCCTCCCCACTCCTGGGGGAAAGTTACCACCGGTTCTCCAAACTACTCAAATTTTCTGCTACTGGTTCTCCAGAACTGGTCAGAACCTGCTGAATACCACCTCTGCTTTACAGGGCTTATCCTGTAAGGAAGGCAGGAAGGAAACATTCTGGGGTTGTTTCTAGCCTAATCTTTATTGCCCTGCCTACAGAAACTGTCTCTTGGTTAACCCATAGAACAGCTAAAGGTTCTTGGCAGTATGCCCAGATTTACTGAGCTCCATCCAGTCACATGATCGCCCAGCCACACCTACCAACTGGTCATTAGGGCAGAGAACTGGTTGTTAATTTATTTGAATCCCACCACTGGTCATCATACCTGAAGTGCCAGTGAGAAGTGAGAAGGTATTCAACTTTTTCAATTAGATTCTTGACAAGGGTAGCCTTTCCAAAGCTACAACGTTCATTGCGGAGGAAAATTCCTACTGAAATCAATGCGGACCTTGGGGCCGAAGGATTTAAATGAAGGTGTCAAGGCTCGCAGCCATCTTTCTGTTCCTCAGTTGCCAGAAGGATTTAAATTTCATCTCCAATTATCTATCTTTGGTTACTTAATGTCAACTCATCTTAACTCAGAGTTATTCTAGAAATAATGACCAAATACGTTTGTAATCTTGCAGGTCGTTATGTAACTAATAAAGAGTCAATGGGGCAAGGAGGGTCCATTAATAATATACCATTTCCTATTATACTTAAACCTTAGTTTAGTTTGTACTCTTCTGCTAATAGTCAGTTCTCTTCCTGTATTATGATAATACTTGGTTGACGCTGGATAATTTGTGGCCTTCCTTTCCATTTCAGACTTGTCACCCAGGTAGAGATTTTTTTGGTCCGTCAAGAGAGACACAGCTCCTGTGCCCACATGTTATACATTGCCCCAACATCCTGATCATGCTGACAATAGTAGCCTCATCTCCTGCCCTTATCCCAGTAGAAGACGCCAGAACTGGAACAGCACAAATACTTGTCCTGTCTGTTTAGGGACATTATGCAAACTTCCTTGCCCACAATTGGGGACATTCGTCAGGACCTGAAAGAGTAGCTATGTTTCCTTTCCAAGCCTTCCTCTAAGACGAGGTAGCCTCGTAGACTGTGATTTGGTGAGCATCGGGCCCAGATTAACTTTCCCAACATGCACTTCTTCCTCCCAAGGGCTCTCACCTTCAGCAAAACAATGCCCTAATGGAAAGTGAACCTCCCCAGACTTCCAGACTTTGGGGAGAGAAGTTCCGGAACAGCTGTCCCTGAGTTTGCAGGAGGAGGAGGATGGAATTAGTCTTGGTTTGAGAATTGTGAAGGGAGGAGGCTGTCAGCAATGGGGATGGCTATGAATTCTGGGAATGTTTATGCAGCTGCAGTCTATTAAAGAGGGGAGATCCTTTCCTTTTATTAATCCCAGCCTTAAAGCTCAAAAGGAGCTGGAGTTTCCTACAGGCAGGCGTGTGCACACTCGCTTGCTCACCCATGTGTGCAAAATAGGTGCATTGTGACTTCAGGGCTATCTCTGGGGCTTGCAGTTTAATTCTTCATATTTCCAGTTTGATCTGCAGCTGGCTGGTACTCTGTGCTAAATGCATCCTGGCTGGGCTAAATATTTGATAAGGGAGAGAAAGCACAATAGATGTTCTCAGATCTTTTGTTATTATTTTTACATATGAACATGGATTGGAAAAAAGATTTTCTTGAATCAAATTTGAATGGAGTTATAAACAAAGTTGTGACACCATTAATTGATCAGAATTAGCCACATGATCTGGATAAGCAACAAAAGTTCTGAAACCCAGGATCCCTTGTCCTAGCCATAATCACTTCCCAACACACTTACAAAAGAGTTTCAATTATGTGGAGTTTTATATAAGTCAAACTCTCCAATAGCAGTGCATACAGAATTAATAACATGCCTACTATCAAAGTAGAATCCATCTTAATTTATGTTCTGCCAGGATGTCTGGTTCCCAGACCCTCTGGCAGCAATGAATCTTGCTTATAGTTGCCCTTTTAAAAAAATAAAAATTGATTTTTTAGATAATAATCAATTGCTAAACAAAACCAGTCTCTTTCTCTTTTCCCATCTAATCCTTGTTGAACCTAGTGTGATTCAAGAAACTGGATTACTTCATTTAAAATGTTCTTCCAATGAGTTGTCCTTACTGCTGATCCCTATTTTGTCTTAGTAAAGAGACCAACAAATTGTAATGCCCTTGCTATTTTAATATGAGATAAAGCAAGAAGAGCAATTTGCCATGTCAAAGTGTTTGACAAGTTGCAGAGTCAGAGGTGTCCCATGCCTATAATCTTCAACTGGTTTGGTTTTGGACTTGGGTTGAGAGCTCTTCTATAAGAGCACTAAGTCCTTCTCCAAACTAGCCAGGTTGATAGGCCACAGGCACAGAGCAGGATGAAGCAGTAGAGAGTAAAGGATAATTGCATTCATTCTTTTTGGGGTTTTTTTTGCACTCATCTGCCAGACAATGGAACTGAGGATTGATGGGTTTATGGTGTTTTGAGGTCAACAGATTTGAAAAAAAAATGTTAATTTTAAATTGTTTTGTGAGGAATTGAAGAGTGGAAATGGTGGTGGGTAAAAATGCCTTAGTGTTGATCAATGCATGCTGACTCAGAAGTAACTCTTACGGTATTCACTGAGGCGAACCTGCATGTTATTTTACTGCATACTTCTTGTGCAATCAAGATTTTCTTTGAGAATGAAGATTTAAGATGATTTGTTATTTTTATTCCAGTGATAACTTAATTTAGGCTACAATCCTAAATATACTTATATGGAATTAAGTCCCATTTAATTCTAGATAAATATTTCATGTAATTTTTAAAAATCCCTATGAAAAATTTAAATTTAGCATATTTAGTGGGATTTTCACTTGGATAATGTTAAGTTCCACTTCAATGAACTGAACTAAATTCCATATGTGTGCTTGGGACTGCAGCCTAAAATCTCACAACTGATTTAAATAGGTCCCAAGAAATGTGTCCAAGTACTTGACAAACAGCAGTATGTAGATGCTGTGGCACAAGAAGAGGAATGTAAAATGGTTTTGGACAAGGAACAAATTTGGTTTTAAGTGCCTTGCTGGGGCTATCCTCCAAATAGGTATGTGATAAAAAAAATGGACTGAGTCATTATGAAAATTCAATTCAATTAATATTTAGATGAATTAAATGCATGCATTTCTTCTGTCACGTTATATTTTACAATTTGGTGGTAAGTTTTGATAGGGATGGCTGTGTTCAAAGTTTTGGAGGGGTACATGTAACCCTGAGACTCAAAATGTGGCAGTTCAAAATGGAGAAATACATTGGTACCTCGGTACTGAACTGCATTGAAATTCATCTAATTTGGTATTCAATACATTTTGATGAAAAAAATTTGTCCTGATACTTGACATTTGTTTGATATTCAACATGCAAACTAGAACTTGTTGGTATCAGTTACCTTGTGCTTCACTATCCTTTGCAGACAAAACAAAAGGTGACACATTAGTCATTTGGTAGCTCTTGCCCTGTGCACATCCTCTTGCAGTCTTATTTCAGCTTCTGTAGTCATTTTGTGTATTTTTGCACTTTTTTCTCATCAATACAGATAAGATAAAGTTTTTATTTTATTTATTTATTAATTTTTATGTTAATTTCTCATATAAGGTAATGATTTACAACCCTATCTTTTTACATATTGTCTTAAAAATGTGCATTGATTTTGGTTTGGGAATGCATTAAATTAATTTACATTATTCCTTATGGGAAAAATTGGTTAGGTAGGTAATTCATCATTTTTGGTACTCATTGTGCCTCCCAGAAGTAATTAGCAACAAGTACCACTGTACCTGCTTTTCAGTTTCAATTTGATAGCCTTTTAAGCCTATCCTTTCAGATTATATGATTAGTGGGTGTTCCTTAAATTAAGAAAGGGTGGTCACTTTTCATATTCACCTTCAAAGCCAAGTTCTTACTCTCTTTCCTTGCAGTTTTAAGTGGTCAATCCCAACAAAGAGAAATCAACTGTAGGGTTTTAAACTATTGGGAAATCAAGATAAACCTGCAAACAAAAAGAAAGACATACAAATTCATGGAACACAGAAATTCAGTAACTGCAGAAAGGACATACTTCTGCCACATAGAAAGCAAGATATACAGCAGAAGACTTCAAGAGTGTGCAAAAGTATTCAACCATGTAACTTTCCCTTTGCAGTCAAAAGCAAAGCTGTACAACTTTAAAGTGATTTGAATGAAGACCTCCTAATGAACAGGCTTTTTGCTTTGGGGAAATATAATATCCAGTCTACATGGCACTGTTTTTTCTCTCTCTGGCAGACATGCACAAGTACACAGATTAACAGACTAACAGAAATACAAAAGAGCACATCAAACAGAATTTGACAATTGAAAACAATATGACATGCACATGGCACAACATAATTGCAGTAGGATGGTCTAGACAGCCATTGGATGTGATATGCAAGAATATAGCATCACCTGCAGCAACAGAAATTGTGATGAGATGTAGCCAAAAACCACACATAGCAACAGGAATAATGGCACAGCAGGACACAATGGACAGCAATAAGAAGAGCTCTGCACACTCAGCTTTAGGTCAATGGTTTCTCCAATTTATCCTTGTTAGCATTCACATCTATCCCAATCTTGTGCAAGGTCTGCTGTAGCTTTGGTGGAAGATTGTATAATTGCATCATTTGAATATGCATTTTTCCTGAAGCCTTGCTCACAGCAAGTATTGTTCTCTGAGTATCTAAAAGAAACTGAGTTTGGCTCAGAAACTGTGGGTTCTTCATAAGGGCTATATAACTCAGGGAGTATGATGTTGGGGCAAAACCCCAGTTTTTACTAAGGTACAATAATGTTCCCTAAAATATTTGTTAAGCTGGGTCAATATTGAATGGCTAGCATACATGGAATTTATCTTTTGTTTTCCAAGCAGAAGTATGGAAATATATTTTTCATCTAAAGGCATAACTCTGAAATCTAGTCAGGACTTTTATGAAGGCTGTTAATTTATCTGCAACAGTCAGCCTTAGACTTACACTTAGACTTATTATATACCACTTTACAGTCCTCTTTAGGCAATTTACAGAGTCATTATATTGCCCCCAACAATCTGGGTCCTCATTTTACCCACTCGGAAGGATGGAAGGCTGAGTCAACCTTGATACCTGTGAGACCCAAACTGACAAACTTCTGGCAGCCGGCAGTCAGCAGAAGTAGCACACAGTACTGCATTCTAACCACTGTGCCACCACAGCTCTACCAAAGCTGGCTTTCTGATATATTTTTTTTCTATCAATCAATTTTATTTCTAAGCCTATGGCCCAAAGGCATGTTACAATATCCAAATCTGGAGATTTTATGGCCCACGGGTCACATCCATCCCTTTAACGTTCTGGTCAGCCCACTGCAGCAGCCATTGGGAGAGGGTGGTGGCAGGGGATGGTGGGTGGTGGTGGTGCAGAATGGGAGGCATTGGGGGGGGGGGCAGAAGCCCTGCACCATAGTCCCAGTTTTTCATATGGCTACTTGGGAAAATAAATTGACCATCCCTAATATAAGCTAAACCTGACATTGAATAAAGTTTAATGTTTATAAATTACATAATAGATTTGAAACCTCAGCTCACTAATTTGTTATTAAAAATCTTATTTTTATAGCCATAGTTAAAATCTACTGTTGGGACCATAGCTGTAGGATTTTCCTCGGCAAATAATTTTTTTACATAGTCAGAAGTTGGTCTTCCTGTTTAGATTGTAAAATAGGTCAGATAACTTCCTCTTAAAGATTCACAAAATTCATAGTACAATGAAATATGACCCACCATTTCAGGATCAGTATATTACAGGGATGGGAAAGTTTTGAAGTCTACCAAATAGCAGAATTAATTAAGGTAGTGCTAAAGAGAAAAATAACAGCAAAGAAGGAACAGTTAAGCAGAAAGCAAAGATGACCATTCTCCAAGTGGCTTCTCTGGAATGAACTCTGAATGTGAGAGCAAGTATATAGTAGGATTTCTTCTACCTGCTACTTACAATGGGAGCCTATCCATAGTTTTAATCAGTGATATGATCAAAGTAAATAATCAGAACCCATATGGTGCGGACATCACCAGGTCACAAACCCAGATGGATATGATGAGTCATCCAATCCATCAGGAAAGATTGCTTGTTGACCCTAAAGTTAATGATTAACATAACCCTCCATTTGACTGCATTGACCTCCTGTCTCCCCCAAGGCTTGATTGTACTGAAAATCTATATTTTGAAGCAAAAGCTACTTTGACTGTTTTTGAAGTAAACAAAGCCCTAATAAAGTTCTGTTTCTGGTTTTAAATCCAGTAATTTAAATAAAGGCAAAAAGCTTTTAAAAATACAGCCCACTTTTTTGTCTTCTCTGAAACCTTGCAAACATACATGCATATAAGTTTGCAAAGTTGAACTGAAAACACACACACACACACACACACTTTCCTTTCTTCAGTAAGCAATGAAAAAAATAAACACAACAAACATAGCCTATTTTGTTTGTTTATTTTGTCAAGCATACATTGGATAATACAAACATAATTATGAATACATGAAATGAATACAAATAAGAGGGAACATTAGGACGGGGACAGTAGGCACATTGGTGCACTTATGCACGCCCCTTACAGACCTCTTAAGAAAGGGGTGAGTTCAATAGTAGACAGTCTAAGGTTAAAGTTTTTGGGGTTTGGGGAA